>BSQZ01000018.1:2543035-2648035 GCA_033239005.1 Lamellibrachia satsuma
AGAAATGTCGACCAGTTTAAAGTATTGATTCTTATAAAAAAAGGTGTATTCTTAGATGTGGGTTTCAATGTAACACTGTCAACACAACCTCACCTATCCTCTTCGGGCCCAGTGGCCCATAAGGCCGAAGTGAATCTCCTCCATCTTGTTCTGTCAGCTGCTACATGTCTGACTTCGTTCCAGCTGTCAATATAAACATAAGACTATTCAGAGTAACGTTTTGTCATGCTGCAAATTTGAGTTCATGTTTTGTACACAGATCGTTGCAATACGCTGCCATTACAGGGTTGTCGTGGTTGCTGCATAACCTCGCCAGACATCCAGAGTACCAGGAGAAATGTCGACAGGAAGCCATTGATATCCTTGGTTCGCGCAATGTCCTGGAATGGCAAGTACCAGTTGTAATAAGTGGATGCTCAAACGTACACCGTTTATCGTCATTTGAGTGTTAGTATATGATAGTAGAGGTGTCGCACACAATAACTGGTATTATTGTACTGGTACATATATATATATATATATATATATATATATATATATATATATATATATATATATATATATATATATATATATATATATATATATATATATATATATATATATATATATATATATATATATATGTATATATATATATATATATATATATATATATATATATATATATATATATATATATATATATGTATATATATATATATATATATATATATATATATATATATTATCATATATATATATATATATATATATTATCATATACATATATATATATATATAATCATATTATATATATATATATATATATATATATATATATATATATATATTATCACATTCGTGCGTGCATTTGGTGGTGTGTGTATGTATGTGTGTGTGTGTGTGTGCGTGCGTGCGTGCGTGCGTGCTTGCGTGCGTGTGTGTGTGTGTGAATGGGTGCGAGCATTCGTGCGTGCGTGCGTGCGTGCGTGCGTGCCTGCGTTCGTGCGTGCGTTGTCCCAGCTGTGCACAATAGTATCATGAGAACCGGTAACGTATTCCTTGAATGCGTGCACTGAACATCACTTGTAATATCACTTAGGGAAGACCTGCCCAAGTTGCAATACATCAGCCAGTGTATGAAGGAGAGCCTGCGTCTGCACCCGCCGGTCATGGAGGTTGGAAGACGAACTGCAAACGACGTCCCATTCGAGGACGGAAGAAAAGCGCCGAAGGGTTAGCATGGTTTCATTCTTGTAAAAAATGCAAAGTAGCATAACTAAATAAAAATATCTTTAGTTCATCCTGATGGTACGTTGTCTAAATGTGCACATATCTTTTGTAGGAGCTAGCTTCTTGGTTGACATCAATGGGACGCATTACAATCCTGAATTGTGGCCGAATCCTGAAGTATACGACCCAGACCGATTTGCTCAGGATAAAGTTCAAAACAGATCACCTTTCTCTTACATCCCGTTCTCGGCTGGACCCAGGTAGGCAGGACATTCTTAATGCACACAAGCTGCAAGAACAATGAACACGTTGCAGTCGGTATCCAACAGTTTTGTTGTACACAATATGCATATTATAAGGTTGTTATGTTTATTTCAGTGTCATAAGGAATTGTAGCGCATGTCGTGTAAGCAAATTACATTTCCAGCATGAACGTTTATTGACAGTATAACCGCCGTAACAGCAACAAACGGTTAATTTTCTCAACGTACATAAAAACCGTTATCAACCAATCCAGTATTGTACCTGTGCATGAGTTGTTTTCGCTGGATATTCTGATTTACAGCAACGACTTCTCGGTTTATTCCCAGGAACTGCATTGGCCAACAGTTCGCGCAGAACGAGTTGAAAACTGCAGTGGCGTTGATTCTAAAGAACTTCGAACTGACGCATGACGTGACCAGGCCGCCAGAGAGAGACATGGAAATAGTGAGCCGATCGAAAACAGGACTTTGGGTTCACGTAAAGCCGCTACAGCTGTAATGTAGCTCTGTGGCTTCGTGTTTACACTGAATGTCTAGTATCATTTAAACAAGAATTAATTATATTTCCGTAGGTTCAGCAACTGTTGAGAATTGTTGCAAAAACAATCCGTTCATATTCATTATCTATAAATGGACGGCTAATTCATATATTAAATCAAACTTTGATGACATGATATATTACAACCGTGTGTGCATGCTGAATAAGATTAATATAAGTGGTAATGATTTTAACCACGGTGTAACAATTTCAGGTAAGCAAATGATTATTATTATTGCCATGAACCATTGATGCATTGAGATTTATATGAAAAAAAGCTAGATAATGATTGCAATACCAAAACATTTAGTGTGATGCACGCACGAACGCACATAGTAGTCCCCCTCTTTTAAGACCACCCCTTCTGCAAAGTTGCGAGGGCTTTGTAAGAGTGGTCTCATGAGACCCCTATAAAAACAATATATATACATATACATATATATATATATATATATATATATATATATATATATATATATATATATATATATATATATATATATATATATATATATATATATATATATATATATATATATATATATATATATATTTAAAGACAGGGGACTACTATGTGTGTTCGTGCGTGCGTGCGCGCGTGTTTGCGCATACATAATATTATTTGAATAACTTGAAATCCATCCACCTGGTGTGTTTTGGGGGAATTAAGCACTCCCCTTTTCAGGGTCTGGATCCGCCAATGACAGAGACCTTATTGGTCTAGTCTCCACGGCAGATCAGATACTCTCACATCAGTGTTGTTGTTCCTACAACTAAGCTCAACCTTGGCAAGCTTTCTCTGTTGCTGCTCCCAAGATGTTGAATTAACTCCCCATCACCTTAGCATCAACCGATACAATATATACTTCAAGTATCTCAAGAATTATTTACTCAAAAACCTTATGACAACGGCGGTCCTCGCCCTTATGATGACTTTTGGGCGTCATATTCATGATATGATGATCAACGATTTGGGGGTTTGATAAGTTAGGCGCTATAAATATATTATTATTAGTACTCTTTCCTGTCGTAGTTTTTTCTTAGCTACCTAGCCACTTCCTTTCACACCTCACGCAACAACAACAACAACAACAACAACAACAACCCGTCACGGGTCGATGCTGTTGTAATGTTGCCGACGCAATTGTGTCGGGTGTGCATTGTCCGGGCCTGCAAAATAAGCAGTGATGTCCCGCTTGCTGGATGACGTTTTCCCGGACAAGCTCCCATCTGTCCACTGGCAAGCGAAGTGGGTGCTCGTGGGAGAAGTCGGTGGTGCAGTCGCGATAAAGCTTGTTTCGAAGGCGGTGGTCACATTTTGTAACCAGGCGAAAACAGTGCACGGATTCCCGGGCCCGAAACGACACCGACTGTTCGGTAACCTCGATACCGTAAGTTTAACAAGATTTAACAAGATTTGCCATCCAAGCCAAAGGCCCAAATAGCAAGTGGACAAGGAAGCCATTGGCTTATCAAGAGTCCAACAATGTTCATCTATTTATAACCCGCCCTCCTGAGATATGTGTCAACCTTGTTTTTAAACATATTCACGCTGCTAGCAGTTACACAATCTGTAGACAAGTTGTTCCATTCATTTATTGTCCTCTGTGAGAACGGGTGCTTCCTGATGTCCAATTTACATTGACCCTTTACTAATTTTACCTCATGTCCTCTAGTTCTGCTATCCTTCTTGAGTGAGAAAAACATTTCTATCAATATTGTCATACCCATTTAATATCTTAAAAACTTCAATCTGATCTCCTCTTAACCTCCTTGTCTCTAGAGTTGTTAAACCACATTCTTTCAGGCGTTCTTCATAACTAAGGTCTCTCAGTTCTGGAATCATTTTAGTTGCTCTCCTTTGTATGCATTCAAGCGTATCTATATCCTTCTTACGATATGGTCTCCATGCTTGTATACGGTATTCTAAATCAGGTCTAACTATTGCTTTATACAGAGGTATAATTAACTTTTTTCCCTTGTATGTTATGTTTCTTCTAATCAATCCAAGAATTTGATTACCCTTTGAAGCTGCAATACCACACTGCTCTGAAACTTTCATATCAGCGCTCCTCAGTCTTTTTCTTTTACAGTAGTACCCAGAACTGTATTTCCCATTTTATAGTTTACATCCATGTTCCCATGTCCTGTATGTAGGCATTTTCATTTCCCAAAATTGAAGAACATCTGCCATTTCTCAGATCATTTCACTAATCTGTCTAGATCGTTTTGTAAATGTTGTTTATCACCATCAGTATTAATCTTTCTAAACAGTTTTGTGTCATCCACAAATTTCAGTACGTTACTTGTTATACTGTCATCCAAGTCATTGATATATATTAAGAATAATATAGGTCCTAATACTGATCCTTGAGGTACCCCACTCAAAACAGATTTCCAATTTGAAACTTCTCCATCTGCTACAACTTGTTGTCTTCTGTCAGTCAGCCATTGTTCTATCCAGTCAGTTATGCTATCCCCGATACCATGGGCTTTTAATTTAAGTAGTAATCTTTGATGTGGCACGTTGTCAAAAGCTTTCTGAAAATCTAAGTAGATAATATCTACTGCCAATCCCACATCTATCCACTTAGTGATTTCTTCCAAAAACATAACATATTTGTTAAGCAAGACCTCGCTTTAAGGAATCCATGTTGAGATGAATTTAATAATTTATGCTTAACGAGGAAGTCCACCATATGTTCTTTAATTAACCATTCTAATAATTTACAAATCACTGACGTTAAACTCATTAGTCTGTAATTCTCTGACTTAATTCTCGAACCCTTTTTAAATAATGGTATGATGTTTGCTTCTTTCCATTCAAACGGAACAACTCCCTCTTTTAATGACAAGTTGAATACTCTTGCAAGTGGTATACTGAAGCAGTTCACTTTGCAATAAAAAAACGTCATTTATGTGGCCTGTTTCAATTCCCCACAACATCGGACTTGTGTTGGTTATTGCATAAATGAATTTGCATAAAATGTTTTATGAAATAACCAAGACAGGTCGTCGTTAAACTTGCCCTGGGTGTCCGAGACTACACCGGAACTATTTGGCCAAATAAATTGTATTACTCCGTGCTAGCCAGCCAATCACGGCTTAGCGGAAACCAGTTCAAAGCGGAGCCAGTAGCTTGAATATTTCACTCCTTCTTCAGTCTCTGCATTGCGAAGTTGTGACTACAATTTGTCTCTCGAAATCCGCCCTCCTCCCCACCTTTCTTCCTTATTCTCAATGCTTAGTTTAAATGCGATTGTACATCGTTGATGAAATAGGAAGTTGGAAGATGTCAAAACCGCTTTTCCCACTTTTGGCCTTATATAAGATGAACACGGGGTTTTGTCCCCTAGTATTTGGTGTTCATGGGGTTTTCTGCGCAGACAGGCTTCCTGTTTCTTCATCGGTATTCTTGGCTTATGTTTATATAGGTTAGCGAAATGGCCCCACCTGTTTGTAATTAAATGTGTGTATTGGTGGTGGAATGTCTGTATTCTTTGCATTACATGTTCATGACGACTTCTTGATGTATATATGTTATCGTCATGCTTGTAAGAATGTGGGCTCTGAGAAACTTGCCGGACGGGGCTGTACATGTGTTCAGTTCCTGTCTGGTTTGCTTTGAGGAGCTCACATTCCTGTTAATGTTCTTCCCAAAGTGGCTGCGTGATCAGCAGTCCACTTTGCGATAAAAAACGTCATTTATTTGGCCTGTTTCAATTCCCCACTACATCGGACTTGTGTTGGTTATTGCATAAAAACTCTTGGTGTAATTGTTTTATGTTACATGCTAGTTTTAGCTCATAGCTTCTTTTAGATTGTCTGATTTCAGTTGTAGCTGCATTAAGTGCCTCTTTATAATTTGCATAGTCTTCTTCCTTTCTGGTACGCCTAAAAACCCTCCACATAGTTTGTTTTAACACTATTTTTCTAATAGCCTCTTTTGACAAGTGTTTCTTTCTACACCGTTTTCCCTGTTTTTGGAAGGGAACAAATTTATCGATGATACTCTCAATTTCATATTTTAGAATATTCCAACATTCAATTGCGGTCTTATTCATCAGCATGTTATTCCAATCTAGCTTTGCTAAGTATTTTCTCATATCTTTGTAGTTACCTTTGTGGAAGTTTCTCTTGTACATTTTCTTGTTTTTACTTTCTGATTTTACATTGATGTCAAAATGTATTTGATTATGGTCACTGTTACCCAATGGTTCAAGAATTTTTACATTGTCCACTAATTCTTTTTGTGATGACAAAACTATATCTAATATATTTTCTCCCGTGTTTGGTTCTAGCACGTGCTGAGTAAGAAAGCTATCCTGGATTAAAAATAGATATTGTTGGTCCTCCCTGTGCTCTCTAGAAAATTCCATTGTATGTGTCTATGGTTAAAATCTCCCATTATGATACATTCCCCTATACTAACTTCCTTTATAGCGGTTTTTTATTTTTGTGTTGTCCTCTTCGTTTATGTTTGGACTTCGGTAAACTAATCCAATAGTTAATTTTGAATTTCCTGAAACAATTTTGCACCAAACAGCTTCATCGCAATCTGCTTCCCTTTCTAGATTTATTTCATCAGCTTGAATAGATTCTTTAACATATAAAATAACTCCCCCTCCCCTTCTTCCTATTCGATCTTTCCTAAACATTACGTAACCTGTCAATCCTAATTCAGCATATGTTATGTATATGTTGGCCCATGATTCAGTTATACCAATTATGTGAGGGTCAATATCTTCTACCATAATGTTTAATTCGTTTTTGTTATTTACTATGCTCCTTGCATTTAAACATACGCATCTATAACCTGTTTCATAAATGTTTTTTCGGACGATTTGATATTGGTTTGTCTGTACTAGTGGCCTCTTGTTCTGCTTGAGACACCTCTAGGTAACCCCCCTGCACTTCTAGTTTAAACAATGTTTACTACCAAATATATTTGTCATTGTACCCATGCCACTATCTACTGCTGCTGAAAGTTCGTCAGCGAATACTGCTGCCCCCTTTCCACTTAGATGAAGCCCATCCTTCATGTAAATATCAGCCCTCCCAACAAAACTTTCCTATAAATCCACAAATCCAACTTCCTCTTCCCTGTATAGCTTCTGGACTAACATGTTAATTGCCATCCCCCGACAATTTCGATATTTGTGACCCCTCCTGCCCATTACTGGTAAAATCCCTGACAGTATTACCTGCTCAACCCGCGTCTGTTTTAGTGTTCTGACCAACTGCCTATATTTCCTATGGCAGTTGTACCCTCCATCTCCTCTATTTTAGCTCCAGGCAAGCAGACCACCACATCATCTCCCTTGTTTAAGACTATTTCGGTCTTCCTAACTATGAAATCCCCCACAAATCCCTCGCTCTCTCCCTCACCCCCTCTATCAGTGCTGCAGAATAGCTCATCCGTTCGATCCCTTCCATCACATTCTGTCCTGGCCCATTCCCTCCCGTCTCCTTCGCTCCTGTCTCCCCCTACTTCCCTCTCCTTCACTCTTGTCTCCCCCACTCCCTTTTCCTTCCCTCCTGTCTCCCCTACTCCCCTCTCCTTTCCTCCTGTCTCCCCTACTCCCCTCTCCTTCACTCCGGTTGTCTTCCCTCGTTCCTTTCCTTCCCGTCTCCTTACGTCCTGTCTCCCTACGACCTGTCACCTTCCCTCTTCTCAGCTTCCTCCCAGGCTGAGGTGAGCTCTCCCTAGCATATATCGTGTCTTTCCCCACTTTATCATCTACTGTTCTCCCACCGGAACTACTAGCACAACCCCCCTGTTCCCTTCCCACCATTGCCACAACGAACAGCCTCAGCTCATCCAACTCCACCTCTAGTTCCTTCATCTTCGTACATCCTCTACACTCAAAACTAAAACTATCTGCCTGGACCTCAGCCCAGGACTTCTCGCGCCCACACTTGACCGAGTCCACCCAGTTCATTCATTGTTTACTAACTTCCTCACTTTCCGATTTGACAGTTCTCTTGATCGAGTGTTTGCGTTGTGTCGAAGCCTTTGGCTGAGGTACATGCCGGAAGATTGTCGGTATCGCTCCAGGCTTTAACGTTCTCCGTTGCAGACGTTTTGAAGGATGTTGACCCAGTAGTTGATTAAATAAAATTAACTTCAAAACACGACTCTTTAAAATGGGCCGAACAAAGTCTAGTATATTGCGTGGGCTTCCAACCAGCCCGCCCGCAGTTGTGAATCCATTTCTTCACTACTGTCTGTTTTTCCAGAGGAAATCGAAAAAAGACAACTCTCTATGCGTCGCCTAATCATGTTTATATCCAAATGCTGCATAGTAAGGCGTTGCAAGAGTAGTTTTTGCTGCGTGTAAATCCAATATAAAAGCAAATAAAAATGTAACTGCACATCTCAACCACGTTAACAATACATGCGATCCACCTGCATCACAGCCGCGTTGTAATTTAAGGAGCTGCTCGCCGCTGATTGGTTAAAATTGCAAACACTGATGATTATGTCAGCCTCCACAAAAACTGACATTATACCAGAATTTCGCACTTTTAGAACAGATTCCCAGTAAACCACTTGCATGATATTCTTAATTACAGTTGCAAATGGTTAGTTTTTAGACACTCTTATATGTGCAAAGGTCCAATACAATGCCTTTGGTTTCACCTTAAGGATACAACGAATTGTATAAGTTCTAGTGATCATCCCGTTGACTCCGTGTTAAAAAGAAAAACAAATAGAGCGACGTATTTTATGCGAAAGGAAACGAAAATAATAAAAGCAGTTACAAAGTAACAATTTCGGGTTAATGTGGAACAAAATAAGTTAACAAATGAAAGAAAAAATAGCATGCTTTATTCACAGTAAGACACACACTAAACTACATGTGCTCGTTACACAATCGTTTGGGCCGAGATCACTATGCCCTTTGTGCAAGTTACAAGTCGTACTCACTCTCCAGAAAATGCTGTCCGAATTCACCGGGCCGAATTCACCGTGAGCCGACATCACCTGTATCCGCGCTGACAGCTCGCTTCGATCATAGATGGACCGTGACCGTAGACGTTCTACGAGTTGTTGGCATCAACATAGCTACCACTACTGGGATTAAGAATAATGTGAGCACATCATCCTCTTTCAAAGAGATTTTAGCATCCGGGTAACCCAGGGCTACCACCTTCTCTGGTCCGGATCGCAGTCGAAGCGAGCAAAGCCGGCTGCGCTTCGTCGGCTTGACGTTTGCTTTTTTTAAACAAAGTTCGCTCCGTAGGGAACTAATTAGACCAACTACATGTTACTTTATTCTTACTACTGTTCGCCTTACAATAAAATGCCGCACAATAAACAATTATGACGCTCCTTCAACAACCGCTATCGCTGTGAACGGTACGGTGAATGAATGGAAAGTCCCAGTCTCGTAGCATTTCCGTTTCACCAGTGACGTCACGTCGAAGCTTGCCGATAAGCGCGGGAAAAATACGCATAATCAAGGCAGGCCGGTACAACAAAGTATTATTTGGAATTATTAATTAATGAAATTGTAATTATTTTTTTGGTGTTGTGGAAATGGAAATAATATTATACTAGTGTAGTATCTGAATTATTTATGGATACAGTTACAGGGTGTACTTGCGTTTCCTAAAATGTACTGTATAGAGAGCACAAAATGTAATATTACTTACTTAGGTTTACTTAGGTTCTTCCTGACCGTAGGCGGTGGACTCGGTGGTCAGATCTTCAACTTTCCCTTGGAATGCTCTACGACTTCCTGGCAAGGCAGCTTTGTAGTTGTAGAGAAACTCCTCAGTACTCCAATGTCTATCTAGACGGTTTTTAAATGAGTTGACACTTGGGGCAGTTACAACTACTTCCGGTAGATCATTCCATAATCTGGTAACTCTAAGTGAGAAGCTTTCTTTTCTAACATTTGTACTTGCACTTTCTATAAACAATTTCAAACTATGAACCCTTGTTCCTTTCCTTGTATCACTGTCTTTGTGCAGCTTGACAATGTTAGATACATCACTGTCATATTTCCCTTGGACCAGTTTATATACCTCAATCATATCACCACGAGTTCGTCTATATGCAACTGTGGGAAATTTCAATCTCTGAAATCTTTCCTCATAAGGAATATTCTTCATACCAGGAAGTTGCTTTGTTGCGCGTCTCTTGTTAAAACTCACGTCAATGTTTCAGGAACATCGATTGCCTTGTCGAATCGAATTGAATCGAATTATTGGACTTCTTCTGCTCGCCATATAATATGGCAATCAGCCTGTCCCATAAATGGGTAATTCTATAATTGCGGTACACTTTCAACTGATGGCTTCAAAAAACAATTTCTGAACTTTTATGGTGTGTGTTTGCATGGCCTTTGCGGTCACTGTGTGAATGTTGGTCAGGATAAATATTCACATAGAAAAAATTACTGCGTCTGTTTTTTAAGCTCCCTAGACATGATTTTGTCTAAGGGGTTACGGACCTGTTATGGTCAGTATTTACCATAATATAACTAGAGGCCATGTCTGAGTGTATCGTGTGGTTACGGACCTGTTATGGTCAGTATGTAGCATAATATAACTAGATGCCATGTCTGAGTGTATCGTGTTGTAAAAAGGAGGATTCTTAGTTAGATAATATACTCATTTAGTTGAGTTAGTATTCTGCGTTTTTAAATAATAGGTAATTATATTCCCTTTATCAGTTTAAAATACTTATACTATCTTATACCACATGCGACTACGTTTATTAAAAGCCATGTGTTGGCTTAATGTACAATTTTTCCTACACTTAAGGTACAAACAATCCCAATATATGTCTATTTTACGCAGTGTGTGAAATACAGTGCATCTCGAATGCCATTGTATATGAGTAACCGCGTGGGCAAAGGGTTAACAGTACGATCATAAATGTCCTATATAAGATATGCCACGTATAAATTCGTTACATTTTAGACACGTACACACATACAATACGTGTATTTAATATTTTTATCATGCATTGTGTCTAAATAATGTGAATATCACGTAAAACTGACTAACTGAAGCTTCCATGGCTTATATATGTTTACATAATAGTTTCTGCTTTCGCTAGAGTTTGTGAATCTTCATTTGCATACGGAGCGTCATGTCGGATACCCCTCTGATTGTTCCACTGTTCGTACATAGTCTACCCTTCTCCAAATAGGCTGTTCCCATCAAACCGGACATGCATTCCGGTGTTCTCTATGATGCCTCTGCTTCTTAGCAGCTTTTTAACAATGTATCTCATATTTATTTGAATTATCTGCAAGACAAGTTATGCTTATTTATGAAAATAACAACAACAATGTTTAACATGATAGTTATATCCTGACATATGATAGTTAAGCCCACGTTAACATATACTAGCAATTAGGCATCTGTGGTCGAATGTACAGTTTACACAAACATATAATTATTATGCAGTTGTTCTCAAAGTTATTATAACAATAATATATAGTGTAGGCTTACTGTGTAAAAAACAACAGGAGCCAGCTTTGGTCAGTGTGCTGTTGGCGTAGCCTACACACCAGTAATTGCAATGTGGATTTATATAACATAGTTATAATAATAAGTAAAATAAATAATAATTATACAATAATAATAATATCATAAGAATTATATAACTAGCGAAAACTTAATACAGAAAACGATAATACACTATGTTTGTAATGCTGCGAACTATTTCTGGATAATAAGGAATGAAAATAAGTGTGGACATTGTACGGCGTGGGCACACCAGGACTGTATATGCTACAACTGTGGACAATGTGTTTGCGAAATGCGTGATGATGGCTGAGCAGTGAAACTGGATGTGAAGGGGGCTCACTTTGCAAGCACATTTTTATTGAAAAAAAAGAGACAGACAGACAGACAGACATACAGACAGACAGATAGTTACTTTGCAACCAAAGCACGGACAGAGAAGACAAGGGAGACCAGGAAGACCTTGCTTAACTTATCCAAAACTGACAGACACAAATGGAGAAGTATTATGAACAGATTTCACGTACTACGGACTAGTAGATCAAGATGCTAAAGCAATATATAAGCCACTCCAGTGATATTCTTAATTGGAATACCTTATATTGAACACACATATCTTAATTTCATGGGTCGCGCAATACTATTAGATAAAACTAAGTCACGAGTGCGGTATTCTGGCAATATTTGCTCACCAAATGAAAATATATTGGTATACACTTAGTAACTTATGTAACACATTTTGGCTTTTGTTTACTAAACTAGTCTTTTTTAAAGCAAAATTTCACGTTTGCTTGAGACTTTATTGGTTCTGCGTATGCCGGCCTCCCTAAATATGTCACAATAGTCTAGATTACCCCGATTGTATAGAACTGCGCAAGCGCGTACCGGTTTAGCTGGTTAACATGTCAGCCCTGTGTCGTTCAGAGAAATGACCACATTCTCTAACTTTTAGAACACATCCTGAATAAACCACTGACGTGATTTCTTTTACTTTAGTTGCACGTGGTTAGTTTTTAATAACCCTTTTAGGTTCCTAGCTCCAAAAGCATGATTTTTTTCGCTTTAATAGCACCCAAAACCCTACATGATTTATGTTCTAATATTTGCTTCTACCATTTGTGAAATTAATTTGTATTTAACTGCATTAAATCTTATAAAAAGGGGAGATAACTTGACATTATAAGTATTTCTTACTTCAATGTTATTCCTCTTAAGCTTCCATTTACATGCTTTGTTTATTTAAAAATTGTACTGCAAGCTGATTTGTTTGATAACACATTTTTTATTTGATGGTGCCATGGTTGTTGGAATTACATACCCATTCTACTCATGACCAACTCAAAGATCGTTGTTGTTGTGTGCATGTGTGTAAGTATGCGAATGCGTGTGTGCGTGTGTGCATGTGTGCGCGCGTGTATGAGTGGATGAAAACGAAATTAGGTAATCACTTCAAAACATATGTTTATGGAGGGACAAAGAATACGGCAGTTGGTGATGGTGCCATGGTTGTTGGAATAATTACACACCCATTCTAATCGTAAAATTGAAGTTCATTACCAACTCAAATATCATTGTTGGTGTATGCATGTGTGTAAGTATGCGAGTGCGTGTATGCATGTGTGTAAGTATGCGAGTGCGTGTGTGCATGTGTGTAAGTATGCGAGTGCGTGTGTGCATGTGAAGTGAAGTGAAGTGAAGTGAAGTAAAGTGAAAGTTTATTCAACAACAACAACATAATACAGGTGCATAGTATGGTGTGCTGCTGCTGCTGCTGCTGAAGGGACACAGCTGAAGTGATACGACTTATAAGGTGATATGCCCTTCTCAATGTAAATAAATGCAATACAATTAAAATATTAAATACAAAATAGCATTCACAATTCACTTATAAACTTATTACAGTGGTGCTTGTGCTAATTATAAATAAACTAATTGACATAACTTTCAATTGACAGTTTATAAATATGCTGTAAGTAATGACAACTTGAATGCTTTTTTTAATTGTGTTAAACTTGGTAGCTGGGTTATTTCATTCGCTAAACTGTTCCACGTATTTATACCTTTGACAGTTAGTGACAGTAATCTGAGGGTGGTGTTTGTTTTTTAACATAAAACAGTTTGCTTTGTCTGGTACCATACATGTGTACAGCTTCGGTTGGTTTAAAGAATGCTTGAACCCGACCATTTAAAAAGTGATTATGTGCTTCACAGAGTATAATCATAGTCTTATATGTAACTAAATCATGAAGTTTAAGTATTTTTGAGCTGTGAAAAAATACAGATGTATGATCATGGTAATTAAGGTTATAAGTAATCCATATAGCTTTTTTCTGTAACAGAAATAGTTTCTTGAGTCTGGATTGATACGTACTTCCCCATATCTCACAGCAATATGACATATGTGGTTCGACAACTGATTGATATAATATGTGTAACGCTTGACAATCAAGAACATACACAGTTTTATACAAAACTGCTATGCTTTTTGATACTTTTGTTTCAACCATTTTTATATGTTCTCTCCATGTTAGGGTTTCATCAATAGTTACTCCAAGGAATTGTGTGTGTGTTACCTGCTCAATGTTTGTTCCATTCAAAACTATATGCACATCTGTTCTAGGTTGTTTTTTTATTGTCAAACATTATAAAATTTGTTATGTTCACATTGAGCGATAATTTGTTCGCTCTGAACCACATACCTAGTTGTTTTAGTTCGTTGTTAACTACATTGGTTACATCATCAATATTACTAGCCGAGTAAAACATTTTAGTATCATCTGCAAATAGAATAATATGAAGTAGTTTGGAAACATCGCACATGTCTAGATGAATAGTAATGGGCCAAGGATTGACCTTGCGGGACTCAACACTTGATTTCCTTGAATTCTGATTTACTGTTATTGTAGCATACATAATTATTGTCTACGGTTGGATAAATAAGCTAAACCCCTTACTCCATAGCACTGCAATTTACTTAGCAATATGTTGTAGTCAACGGTGTCGAAAGCTTTTTTTATATTGATAAAGACACCAATCGTAGTTTGGGATTTATCCATTGCAGAAGTAACCTTTTCAACAAATTCAGTTAGTACTAGTGAGGTCGAATGATTACGTCTGAAGCCAAACTGCCCATCTGACAGTATGCGTTGTGTTTCAATGAAAGATGTTAGCCTTTTGTTAAATATTTTTTCAAGTATTTTTGAAAATTGGGATAAAAGAGATATGGGTCTATAATTAGAAAATTTTAAACGATCACCTGACTTAAATACAGGAATGATTTTTGCAAATTTCATATCATTTCGAAATGATCCGCAGATCAATGATATGTTAAAAATGTGGATTAGTGGCTTAATTATATGCTTAACTGTTTTCATGCTGATCTCATCGTGTCCGTATGAAGTTTTACTTTTGCACCCAGACACAATGTCAAGTACTTCTTGCTCAGTCACTGGGTGTATATACATTGACTGTGATACATTACATTTTACGGAGTCAGTGGGCTTTGTTCCCGGGCAGGGTTCTATAAGGCTTGATAAATTTGTACCTATGTCAACAAAGAATTTGTTGAAATTGTTAGCTATTTCTTTACTTTCTAATACTACTCGATTTTCACCAACACGAAATTCGTTGGAATATTTTGTTTCAGATTTTCTTTTACCTATTATGTTGTTTAGAATTGTCCAAGTTTCTCATGTATTAGTTTTACAATTTTCGAGTTTTTTTCGTATAATAGTTCTTCTTTTCTAGACGTAGGAGTTTTGTTAACTTATTTTTTGACTTTTTGTAGCGACTTTCTGTTAATTCTGACCTATATTTTAGAAACGCTAAGGACAGGTTATTTTTCTTTATGCAGGTATTTTTTAGCCGTTTTTCCTGTATACGTGGCTATTTTGACAGGACAGGCATCGTTGTAAGTATTACTTAATTAGTACTTGCATAAAGCGCGAGAATGCTAAATTAGGGTTTGACTCAGAACAGAAAATGTTATCTATTATAGTAGCACTCGTGCCTGTTATTCGTGTTGGCCTGGTGATCAAGGGATATAACCCAGAGCTAAACATTTGATCAAGGAAATATTTTGTTTCAGCTCGCTCTTCGCAATGCAATATATCTATATTGTAATCACCACATATACATACAATTTTACTGGTGAGATTTCCCAGTATGAATTAGAGATTGTCATTAAATTTGCTGATGCTGGTATTCGGCGCTCTATACATACAACCGACATTGATTTTTTTCGTGTTTACTAATCTGTAACTCGATAAAGATGCTTTCAAAACAGTCATTATCCACATACGAAATGTTCTTTAGACAAATATCAGAAGACTAACAATTGTTAAGCAGAGATTCACACACATATATGGCAACACCACCACCTGGCATGTTTTTTTCGGGAATTACAGTACAGTTTGTAACCTGAAAATGCGACTTCATTGCAGGTTACTTCATTTCCATCCCAATTGTTTTCAATAAGCAAAGTTTCTGATATTACAATGATTTGAAATTTATACTCCATACTTCGGATAGTATCATTTATCTTAGACATCTGCTTTTAGACTCTGGGCATTAAAGTGTATAACACTCAGTTTATTCGGCCGGTTGTTGCTAGCAATGCTAAAATTGGTTGGCAATTGTGCTGAGGTGTAATATCTGCAGTGTGTAGGCAAATCGTGATACAACAAACATCAGTATCTATTTCGTGTTCATAAGAGTGTTCGTTGTAATCAAGCAGTTTATCATATGTAAGTGTTAACCCGTCGTTTTGTGGGTTACCTGATGCCATAGTTAAATGAAGATTTAGCAAGATATTGCACGTACTTAGTTATCTAATCACGGTTTGCCACATCGTGCCGCTCCCTTACCACCAGTTTGTCAAATGTCAAATACGCGATTTTCCTCTCTTCCCGGGCCTTCATTATTTTGGCCAACAGTTCTTTCCGCCTCGCCATGACCCTCTCTGAGTAGTCTTCATTCACATAGATGCCTCGAGGCCGATTCTTCTTCGCCGCCTGGTCCTTGTACGATTTGAACTTGACGACGATAGTCCTGGCTCACGTCCCCGAGCCGCCAGTTCGGTGCGCGTGCGCAACTTCTCCGTCTGCTCCCACGTCTCGCCGTCGACTTCAGAAACGCCGTCAAACCGCAGATTGCAGCGTCTCGATTGGTTTTCTTGGTAGTCGATCAACCGTTCCATTTTCTTTAACGTGTCTTCGAAATCGAGCATCTTTTTGACAGGTCGTCGGTGTTTTCCTTGGACTGATTTACTTTCAGTTCCTCGACTTGAGTCTGTGTGTACTGAAGGCTGATCCGGAGTTCTGTCAGTGCCGTGGTTGTCTCGCGCATGAAACAGTCCACCCTCCGGTTTATCTCGGCGACCGCGCTTTGCAGACATGCCTGGTACGCGTTTTGTTGCACTGTTAGTAGCTTCTCGACGAACGCATCATGAATCGTATTATCGTTCCCGTCGACGTTTGTGGTGGGTGACATTTCCAGCAAGTAGCACAGTGTCCGAAATAAATACACGTTTTTCACGTGTTTGACGGTAGAATCTGCTAGTTCCGTCACTGAAGTGAAGGTCCAGTTGTTCCTCTCCGCACAGGTCAATCATCTTTCGATCGCCTGTGTACAACCGGGCAAAATAAAAAATGTTTCGGACCTCGTAATACATACGTATATCGATCAGACTGATCCAAGAGAAGTCATGTGTGCGCGCGTGTATGCGTGGATGAAAACGAAATTAGGTCATCCCAAGGAAACTTGGGTTTATCGAAGGACGAAGAATACAGCACTTGGCTAAGCCATGTATTTCGGGATACATAATTCGTTCAGTGAATGTGTAAAACACGTGTTGAAACATGCACGCGCATGAGGCCATACTGAATAATTCGAAACATTCGAAAAAGCTATTAATGACGGTGGATTGCCTGTTAGATTATGTCGCAATAGTTGACTCTTAGAGAATTTTTGTCTGAGTTTTTTTATAAAAAGTGTGCATTGTGGACGTTTTCTCTTTGTTCAGTGAAACGATCTAATTAAAGGTATAACTCTTTTGAAGGTGTGTTCGTCAAAATGCAAAGGTAATCGCAATTTATATTTATAGATTATCTATATGGACAGTTGTTCGCAATATTTGAATAGTCTGATTAATGATCCAATCTGCTCAGTTGGAAAGGTAGGCATAACAAAACAATATATGATTTCATTAAAACTATCGATGCCAGTTCAATCATGTGTTTTCTGCACTATTGAACACATTCAGAACGTTTATGTTGAGAAACATTGGGCCTGGCGAACCGATAGTAATCATTCTAATCCGGGAGCGCAAAGTTATTATGTTTGTGCAGAGAAGTGTCCCTATTAAATTTTATAAATATCAGGCGTTAAAATCGTCTAATATCTAGCTTCGATTTGTGATATTTCTTTATTTGTTGGACATTGTGTATGCGTTCCTTGACATTTTCTAAGTAAACCGTTCTAGGTGTTTTATTGTAAACATTTTACATTCATTTCTTCCAATATTCCGGAATATCTTCTCCTGTCTATATTTTATTCTGCACAGCGAGTTTCTCCTAACCCTGGCATGTGTTACCAGTTATTGCTTCTTTTTCATATTATGCTTTTGTAGGTCTTTATTGCATGTGTGGTTCGCCCAATGCGTTCCTGTATATTTTCATCGCAGTTGGCCTATAACTAATATAACCCTAGACCAAAGGGTGACATTGTACATACAATTCTTTATTTTCTTTTTACTTCCTACGTTCGACTGTGTATATCATTCAACAACATGGGCTTTGTGCAATCGATAATCATACCTCGTTGTTATCAGTTGTTATGATGCAACGTCGTATTCGATACCAGTATGCTTGCTACGCTACAGTTGTTTGACAACAACAACAACAACAATTCAAGTTCAAACACAAATGAGCTATTAATTTAGCAGATTACATGTCAAAGTTACACCGGAAGTAAAATAGATAACACAATCTGAAACATCGAACTGATTACCTTGATACTTCTACAAGAATTGTTAATGGATTGAGTATTGGTAATATTTTCTAAACTTTCGCACTACGGTAATTACTATGAAATGGGAACAACATGGGAAATATCCAAGTATTTGGTTTGGTTTGCATATGTCTAAGGGGTATAAACGATCAGGGTTAAACTAACATTAAGATGATTTTTAATCGAACCGTCGAGAAACACAGCAGTGGCGCCACGTGGTGGGCAGAAACAGCCAAACGCCGGAGTGGAGCAGAACGACAGAGAACTACACGGTTTACACATCGACAGCAGTGGCGCCACGTCGTGGGCAGAAACAACCAAACGCCGGAGTGGAGCAGAACGACAGAGAACTACACGGTCTACACATCGACAGAGCGAATGAATGATTCCATCCTGGATACGTTGATGTTGACCACCGTTATTAAATAAATGACTTGAGACACCTACAAACATGTTACATTTGCAATGATATCCAGTTGCATGAACACTGTTGTTTCCTCCATTTCGTTCCCTATCAAAGAAACTCGTTCAATGATAACTTTACATGTCATTGTTTTGTTCAATCCAATGTATCAATCATATTTTAATATTTATTATACACTAAACAGTAAAGAGCACACTAATTCATCCTATCGGTGGCGCCCTCTGACTGTGACAATCATAGAACTCTGATACTGGACTCTCGTTATGCCCAGGCAAAGACGGCACGATAATAAGCCAATCGGTTCTACGAATACATCCTCGCTGCCAGGGGCTTCTGACTACATCAGTACCCCTGGTAGATAACCCTGCTGAAACGTGGACATTTCCAGTTGCTGAATTAACCAATAGCGGCCGTCCCTGGGATTTTGGAGGCTGGCCTTCGGGAACTTTACTTTAATTGGTTAGTGACCCGGTCGTCGCTGGTCGGACGGGTAATTATCAGTATTTCGTGGGAACGTTCTTTGTAGTTTGGCCGCGGGCGTGTCTAGTTCCTAGAAACATGTTGACCGAGACAGGAAGTGTGACGAAGTACAGATGATCCACTGCGTGGGATAAACTGACAAACCCACTTTTCAACAGGTCGATCTGCCAGGGGTAGTGTACTACTACCACTACCACCCCTGACTAGCAAGGATGTACGAATGTCGTTCTTATGGTATTCCCGCATGAATATCCGAACTCTCACAGTGACAGTACACATCTTCTCTACACATTTTCTCCAATGAACGGTACGAATTCACGATAATAAAATACAACATTATTTGCAACATGTGGAATTTAGGTATACTTAAACTGTGTGTTGGAAAGGGGAAGCACAAGAGTGTAATACTTATATATGGTTCGCCACTAGTAAAACTATGCTGCTGTTGTTTTTGTTGTTGTTGCTGCTGCTGCTGCTGCTGCTGCTGCTGCTGCTGCTGCTGCTGCTGCTGCTGCTGCTGCTGCTGCTGCTGCTGCTGCTGCTGCTGCTGCTGCTGCTGCTGCTGCTGCTGCTGCTGCTGCTGCTGATGTTGGTCCTACTGTTGATGTTGGTCCTGCTGCTCCTGTTGTTCCTGCTGCCGCTGATGATGCTGCTGCTGCTACCGCAGCTGCTCCTGTTGTTCCTCCTCATCATCCTCCTCCTCCTCCTCTTGTTGCTGCTGCTGTTGTTGATGATGCTGGTCTACCTCCTGCTGCTGCTCATGTTGTTCCTGCTAATGCTTATCTTCTTCCTCTTGCTGCTCTTGCTGCTCTTGCTGCTGATGATGCTGTCCTGCTATTAAAAATAATCACTTAGCCGGAGGAGACTCTAAAATAGGGGAGAAAACGATACCAGCAGGTCGTGCTTATTATGCTGTTATTATAATATTTATTGATGTGTATATGTTAAGTATGTCTTGGTCTCCAATATGCTTGCAGAAACCAATTTTGCCCCTCCCCCCATATTTAACATCTGCCGACGCTTTTTCAATTGTATCGAATTAATTAATCATAACCTGTTACACGGGATCATTATCAGTATATTCCTCTGCCACAAATTCATTCAGAATTGTATAGAATGCTACTGTCTCCTTGGCGTCAATGTGTATGATGTTCATGACACTACAACGTTTAAAATACCACTGTAATGTGTTTTGCCAAGGTTCACCCATGCTATATTACTTTCACAAGGACAATTAGTTTAATATTGCTTAGAGCCATATATTAATAGTTAATATACTATAAATTAAAGCTAAGATATCATTGTTGGAACTTCATGCAAGTATGCATTCACAATTAGAAACTTAGTTTATTCATTTAAAACTTTATTATTTCTACCCATTGAATCTGAAAGAAATAGTTTTGTATTACATAAATATTTTTTAATTACACAAATCTACTCAGTGTTCGCGCTGTGGTTTCCAAGAGAAGGTCCTGGCCCGAATGGTCTAATAACAGGGTCCATACAAAAGAAATATCCATGAGTATTTTGAACTTGGGTTGAAATACTCCTGTGTTTATTTGACCTAGATTCATCGTGTACTCGAACACTTTGTTTGTACTCTCTTAATTGTTACCTTGAATTGATTAGTGTATATTCACACTGTGCTTGAATGTATTGAGTGTAACTAAATGCAGATTATGGTATGTGTTTTTATTATATCAATATATATCAAATAACTGAAAGGTACATCTGGACATGCTTGTTTTTAAGTTGTCTAATAAATCGCGGCTGATATTTAACTGTGTCTGACTTTGAGATAATGATATGCATATATTGGCATCGTGTTTTAAATACAACATATCATGTAAATATATCTCTTATGTGATCTGAGTGTTATGAACTTATTAGCTGAGTGTTTTGACCTTAACTGTAGTGTCTTAACATTAGTCACTGTAGTGTTTTGAACCTGCTTTCAAGACACTATCGTCGTGGTTTCGAGGGTTAATAGGTTTAAAAAGATTTTAAAAGATTGCCATCCATAGTAAAACCCAGATGGCGCGTGAACAAGGAAGCCACTGGCTTATCGAGAGTCCAACGATTATTCCTCTACGTGTAACCCGCTCTTCTGAGATATTGTAAATTTTGTCAATCGCTGCTGTCATTTAATAATCAGTAGATCATTATTTTGTTCGATTCATTTATCGTTCTTTGTAAGAATGACGTTACTTCCTTATACATAATCTTCACTGGCTGTAGTTCCTGTCCTCTAGTTCATCTCTCTTCCTTAAGTGAGAGCAAATATTTTTTATAAATATATTCATAAACATTAAATGTCTTTAAAAACCTCTATTTGGTCTTTACATAAACTCCTTGTCGCTAAAGTTGTTAAATCACATCCGTTTTGGTAGGCGTTTTTCATAGCAACGGTATATCAGTTCTGGATTCAGCTTAGTTGCTCTACTCTTACGGTCATAATATCCAACAAGAGGACACACAGTGCATCTCACATAGCCAGAATGGTGGACTGTTACAGCCACTCGTGACCGAGTGTGTTGTACTTGAGCCTCCTTCAGCGCACACCTGTTGTGATCTGCAGAGCCGCCCAAAATTATATAACGTTGGCATCTCTGTTTGACAAACGCCACGATTATATGGACATTGATCCTGAACTTGTGTGATTATAAATTGATGTTCCGTGTCCGAAATAGCTCATCATATGTCATCATAGGTAGTGGACAACTTCATGGAATAAATTACATTTGATTAAACCAAATTACCCTGTTACAATGTCCAACCAACCTTTGGACTCTGGTAAACGTTACAGAAGCATCAAGATTAGAATCACAAGGACTAAGAACAGCTTTAACCAGCAGGCTGTGAGACAATTCAACGGAGAAGTCTTCCTTGTGCCATAACTCTGTGTTCGTCCAGTCCCGTTCTTACGTTCCTATGCCGCCATGCCCATTTTACTCATCTAACTACATGTATGTATTTTTACTGTTTTACTTTTCCTTTTAACCTTACCAAGTTAGTACTTTTGCGCCTGGAGACAGACGAATTTCTTTAAAATGTATTGGCAGTTGGCTTTGTTACTAACGTATACATGTTTTAGCCCTGGTGTGTCTCTTTTGTAATGTTTTTTTATTTACATGTACATTTTTACATAGGAGAGAGTGAGTGATGTGTGTGGATGTGTGTAATTGGATGGATGCTTCTGGGGTGGTTGAATAGGTGGGTGAGTTCTTATGTCACAACGCCACAAATTCCTTGTTCATTTTTTGAAATGTTACTTGGCAATAAACCGTCTGAATTGCTATCACAATACATATGCCTATTCAATATTAGGACACTTCCAAATATCCGAACTTTCGTTGGTCTCTGTATCCTTCATATAAGTTTGTTTTATAAACCAAATCAGCGTAAAAGTTTATTATAATTGGACACGCAGTGTTAGTTAAGCCTGTCTATAAAATAAAATGCCTTACTGTCAATGTCATTTCAATAGCACAATATCAGCGGAGTATGCCCGTATTACTCACAAATATACGGGCCGATCGTTTAATGTTGAAATAATAAAAAATAAGATACGATTGCGTACGTACACACCCGTACAAGTGGACGAAGCTTAGTATGTAAACATGAAGAAGTGCGCATGCAAAGCACATGCATCCACTCACATCAGCGCAACTTTCGGGTTTTTTGCTAAATTGTTAACGTTAAAACACACGCACACACTCATAAAAGTTAGAAGATAAATCATACGATTCTATCGGGAGCCTCAGATCCGTCTTGTCAAAGGTTGGTATTTTCTACAGTTAAAACCCTACCGTTAAATTCCGTTTGGATAAAATGGGTGTGGTATAACTGTAGTATGTTTATGGTACGTTAGTGTGTGTCCGCGAGTTAGTATTTGTTCTTACAAAGGGGCGAGGCACTGAAATACGGACAGACATTGGGCAGAACGTTAGCTAATATGTATCAGGTGGATGCCACGATGGCGGGAATGTCTGATAGAATGAAAGACTTTTATATTTTTAACTCATACCGTCATGTCAGACTCAAGCTTGGGCTCAAATGTCATGTCATGTCAGACTCAAGCTTGGGCTCAAATGCGAGTCAGCGCATTTAAATACAAATGTTTGAAATTATTCAAATGCAAATGCACCCATATATGATGACATTTAAATGTAAATGCAACTGTTTTAAATATGATTAAAATGCAAATGTTTGAGATGATTCAAATGCCAGTGTTTGAAATGATTCAAATACAAATGTCTGAAATGATTCAAATGCAAATGGAAGTGTTTTTTATGAGTGATGCACCAAAGTACATGCAACAAAATGCAACAAAGTACATGCCAATTTACATCAACTTTTTTAAATATAAGTACATTAAAACATATGCTTTATTACTAAATACACATGTACAGCTACGACATGAAATGGTAAGCTGATGGACCAACTTGGCAACTACTACGTTCATGTTGTGACTCTTGTGAATCATCAGAGCTTCACCAAATGCTCACAGAATGTGTCCAATTCACTTGGCGTACATCAGCACCTCAAAATGCGTATCAGTCATTCTAGCATGGTTAGGTCGAAAGATCTTGTCAGCTGTGCTAACAATTCTCTCTATCGGGGTGGAGGAGGCAGTCACGCGCAGGAACCGCTGGGACAGCCGAGCGACACTGGGATCCTACATTCATTGTTTCAAAGGCATAACAAAACAAAATAATTAGTACACATACATATGTTCAATTAAGAGAAAAACAAACTGGTATCAATATGTTGTGCAGTATGACAATAAAACTTCACATTTGGGAGATTCCTATTAAGACTAAATTTAGTTACTGTCATATGAGCCACCCTATTCTTGATGTCTATGATTCTTTACATTTTGTAAAGACTACATACTAATACTCGCTAATAATAGTATTGCATCACTAGAGGCATTACTACAAAATTGCTTGACATAGGTTGCAAAACCATGTAAACTATGAGTAGTGTTTTTCTCTCATTAAAGCAGCTGCGTTCAGTATGGCTTGTGGCAAACTGTACCTTAGGTATATGTGTGAATGCTCGATTGCTGTCTCCCAACTCCCGTCCATAAAGTCGAACAAGCAGGCACGCTTCGTTGGAGATGTCTGTGTGGACTCTCTGGTTATGGTAGAGCTGGGGAGGTCACCAGGTCAGCTTTGATACTGGCAGCTTCAGACTGACTGTACCAGCACAGTTTGAATATGGCGTACTATTTCGGCGGCTCGCTGATACACCTGCTTCTCATCGAACGAGGTGAGCGACTTGTTCCAGCTGGAGAGACAGGCCTTCACTAGTTAGTGTTGTGTGTTGCTGTGAAGCTGGAGAGGTGATAGCGGAGCGCTCTGATCACTGGTGTGACACAACTTGTAGTTCTGACCGTGTCCATTTAATTAGTGAAACCATTGGGTTGAATTCTAGCCTTGGATAAACAATGGATTTATTCAAGCGGGGAGGCTTCTTTCCCCCATAAAGGGAATGGGCAGGCATCTGCCGTTGATTGCCCAATTTCTGTAGATACACCTTGTCCATTCAGAAAATAATAAGAGATACCTGGGTTTTACTGTCTGTAGCAGAAACTTAGCGCTTGGTGGGAAGAAAGAGCATATTGACATAATTACTCAAATTAAATACAAACAATAATTAACATATAATGTCATTCATCGACAAAACTGTGTTAAGTGTATGGTGTTGTATGGTATATGGGCTCTACGGTGAAGTTTGCATGGTTAGTCGTAGTGTTATTGTCTGCTTGAGAATGATCAGAATAATCCTAGCAAAGCAATCAAAACTATCATATCTACTACATCACTGCTAGGATGACTATATGATAAATACTGTTTTAAATCTAGATAGAATGTGAAGACTAAAAATATATGTGATAATTGTAGCTATGAATTTCAAAAGGCTGCCTGAACTTCACTGATTGTATTTCACACATAAGCTTAGCATATGTGAGCGCGCGCGCGCGCACACACACACACACACACACACACACACACAAACACACACACGCACGCACGCACGCACGCACGCGCACACACACACACACACACACACACACACACACACACACACACACACAATGACTTCCACAGGTAGGAAGATAAGTTAACTGCTGATCATGGCTTCTGCAAATTTGTCTAAAGTAAACATTTGTGGCTGGCAACTTGCAGCAAAGTGCGCAATTTACATATGTATTTTGGAAAGGGTAGATGGACAACTTAGACATCAGACAACTAGACACTGGACAACTAGACATCAAATAACTACAGTTATACACCCGGACAACTAGACACCCTTTGTTGCATGGAAATTGATGAAAACGGTTATGGGGCTTGTTCTTTTTGAATTAATAATTCAAGAGGGCAGGTAGGAAAGACACGATAAAGTTTGCTTAGCCTACACATCAATAAAACTGTTAAATCCCAGTAATTAAATATAATATTCATACCTTGATATGATTCAGAATATTAGTGGTCGCTTTGGCTGATCCTTTCATTTCTTTTGCACAGTGTTTGCACTTGACTTTGAAACTTCCTCATATATCACTGGGTACACCATAATGGTCAAAAACACGTTTGGTTGCTGGCGTCTTGAATAACTCAATGTCGGTAATGAATACTGACATGTGGCAGTAGCTTGTATATAGTCAACAGCAATGAATCACAGATGTGATACGCTGCGCTGCTCAACAGAGTACAGAACATAAATTTTAAGTGATCATAGTGATGGCGTGAATCTGGATTCACAGGTTATATAAATTACGTATTAAAGGATTGCTCTAAAAGTGAGCTGGAATCAAACACACGATTGGTAAGGCCAAATTGCAAGTTCAATAATGGGTTTATGAACTTCATTAACTAGAGCATAATATTATAATACTGAATAGACAAGCTATGGTAATGTATAAACACACTCAACATTCAACAGTGCAATATGCCATTGTCTGGACATAATAGAGATGTAAACAGGAATCCAACAGGATGCTGTTCGCTTTATCTGAAATGTTGTGTTAAATTGTTCACAGAGTTCATAGAAAAATTTGAAATGTATACGCAAACTTTATTCGTGGATGACCTTTCGCATTAGAAATATGCATTAAAGGCATCAAATGTTTTGGTTCATATGTAAATGCTTTTAATCAAGTGCAAATGCAACTGTTTTTTTAATCAAATGCAAATGAACATTGTTTTAATCGAATGCAAATATTTTTAATTAAATGCAAATGTTTTGTGCAAGTGCAAATACAAATGTTTTTGATTCAAATGCAAATGCAAATTCAGAGCAGGAGACGACACTGCATTTAAATGCAAATGCGACATTTTCAAATCCAAGTGTATTTGCATTTGAACCCAAACCTAGTCAGACTAAGTATCTTCACGTGATTTCGTTACTAGGGCGACACTCGAAATTGATTTACCTTCAGCCACATTCGGTTCTTAATATCACGTATATTTCAGCTGTTGTTTTACGGCAAACCACCAGATAATCATTTCGTGTTATGCGATGTAAACAATTTCTCACGCAAAAAGTACATTTAATCTATTTTGATAGGAATGTATTGTCAACGAGATCCTTGCTCATTAGTTAGATGGTTGGCAGAAACAGCATTACTGATTCCGCTATCATCAGTATAAATTTGATATTAAGCTATAATTTTTCGTAAAACATCTAACAACACATGGTACTGAGGCTCTGCACAGTTTACGTCAATTAGCCGTTTTTGTCAGTAGTTGTGATTATTCATTAATATTATTTCTTTAAAATGTTCAAGCACACCTCTGTTACACGCTTTAGGTTGTCAGGCAGGCTTCAACATTCATCGTTGAGTAATATTATCTCTTTTGTCAAACTAAAGTTAGTAGTAGTATTGTGTTTTAAACTGACGAACAGTAATTTATAAACATGGCTAAAGTGTCGATGTTTATGTACGTCTAATAATTTGTGTTAGAAAATTGCCTTTCATAAGACAATACGAAAAAGAGTGAACGTTATATTTACGTTACTCTTTGAATATGTAAACTTGTGCAGTTTGTGTTAACCGTTTTTTAAAACCGCGAAAGTGAAGACTTAAGACAGAACAGATAAATGCCGCTTTAATGTTACATACACGAATAACTCAACTTGTATCTACACAGACGTTAGCAAACCAGTAAGCTGAAACCACAAATATCACATTACTGTTATTTATAACTTTACGTACCCATATACGGTACACCAAAATCGAGTGATTCTCTCCCTCGGAAACTACCAAATCCATTTCAAGGTAAGTGCCGCAGAGATCTCTCAGAACATTTAATCCCAAAATGGTCATTTTTTAAAAGGCCATAGTTCAGAAATATCAAGAACGCTATTGTGTGTAATAGTTTTGCTTGGTGAAGATGAGCTATACATATGTACGATTTTGAAGGCTTGATCGGCCTGCAACGAAAAACAAACTGGAGTTTAACTTTGAATAGTCATAGTAGTTTGACAGAGCTTAGTAAGCGAGATACAGACAGACAGCCATACAGATATAAAGACAGACATACATACCAAAGTGAGATAGGGAGGGAGGGAGGTAAGGAGGGACGGGGGATGGATTGATCGAGGGAGGGACAGGGGCAGAAAGACATACAGAGACAGACAGAGGGAGAAGACGAAAAAGAAGAATGTTTTTATTTGAAACATCAGACGTTTTATACAATACGATGGAACAAATAATTATGTATAATAAACACATGATATGTTTTCATTTCGTGGACGATCGAATAAACCACATTTAACATAGATATTCAAATGAGGCATAGTTTCCTTGATATATATATATATATATATATATATATATATATATATATATATATATATATATATATATATATATGTATATATATATATCCATGTTGAATTATAATTTCAAATAATACAGGTTTATACGGTTGCGAGTAGACATAGTATATATTAAGGTAAATAAACAAATAGGGTCAGGAGGCTCCTCTAACACTTTCACAGTAGCTATCGAGGATCCACTTCACAAATTAAAAAAATAAAGTAAATCAGTTAATCAAACATATAACATTCTTCTGAGGAAAAAACAACAACCCCAATTATAATAAATGTGTGCATGTGTGGGTGTGCGTGTGCATGTGCGTGTTCGTGTATTAATATTCTCGCTTGATTATATGTGTTTGTTGTTAAGGCACCTTTTAGTATAAGGGTGATAGGTGGTTGTCTTTTTAATGTTGCATACGTATATAGCAATTTAGCCTTGTGCATGAATCTTGATAATGTTGTAAAAAAAATTAAGTATAATCTACTTAGCAATGCCCTGTGGCAGTTACTGAGTGAAGCATGGGGAGCCATCCCTGCTGACACTATCCAGGTCTTGGCACATTCCATGCCCAAAAGATGGTCCGCTGGTATCAATGCAAAGGATCACCACACACGATTTTAAATTTACACTGCGTATGGTTTAAAAACAATAATGTTTTTCTGTTGTTTCTGTACTTGTAGTTGTATTGAAATGATTATGAATATACAATTTTGTAAATTTATTGGTATACATTTTTATGGGTACATTTTTCATGATGTTGCGATGATTTTTATATTATTGTATAAAAAACATGAACAAATAATATTAAAATATGAAAAAAATTCTAGATTAAAAAACATTATGGAATAGCATCACCCTGTTAATTTTCAATAGATTTCCATTAGAATTATTATGTAAATAATTGTTTACTGCACAAATAATGTGTAAAAAACATAGTGCATTTACATCGCAATTATTGGTATTTTCACATGTTGATGTCAAAAGTTGCATCTCTGCAAACAAATATGTAAATAAACATGACTTTAATGAACACAATATGTTCAGATAAGTTGTAGGTGGCATAATATAAGTTTGTAATAGGTTGGTGTACAGGGAAGACAATAATAAATTAAATGTATCATAGGAAGTGATGAAAAAACTGTTGTTCCAGTTACTTTATGCCGGTACTGTATATATATATATATATATATATATATATATATATATATATATATATATATATATATATATATATATATATATATATATATATATATATATATATATATATATATATATATATATATATAATAATAATAAATCAGTCCTAGCATTGAGCCCTGTGGTACGCCAGTTGTTATTGCTAACATGTTTGATTTTATATTATCAATTTCGGTATATTGTTTATGATTATTTGGGTAGCTACTGAATAAGTTCCGATTTGTACCATTTATACCATAATACTTTAATTTGTCAGTTAAAATTAAATGATCAGTGGCATCAAGGGCTTTAGAAAGGTCTAAATATATGTTTATGGGTATTTCATCATCATCAATTTGGGTCATAATCATATTAATTCCAGTGCAGCTTATTCTGTTGAATGTTTGGGTCGAAAACCATATTCATGGTCATAGAAAAGTTTGGAGTATTTTAATTAAGATGACAATGGGCCAACACAATTTTTCTCCAATATTTTTGAAATAGCTGGTAGAAGATATATGGGTCTATAATTATGAAATATTGTTGGCTCGCCTTTTTATAATTGAAATTACCTTACCAATGGTTTAGTTTATCACGGAAGATCAGCGTATTATAGGCAGTTCATTATTTTCATCATTATCATTATTGATGTATAAAATTTTATTTAAACAATTTTGTTAATACCACCTATAAACAAGATAAAGGCTTCGTCAATTATAATTTATTTGCGTTTTTAATTTGGTAGAAACAGTGTATTTTAATGTGCAATAATGTTTTAATAAGATCGGACATAAAATTAAGGTAGCCAAACCACTATACACATGTGTGATATTTTATAAATGAGTGTGTTTGTGTGTATTTATATCATGTGTATGTATCAATGTTACAGAATGCTCGGAGTAAATCAGTGCATACATTTTTTTTGTAGCGGAAGTAACGAATGGGATATTTCCAGGGGTGTGCACAAGCAATTCCTAATATAAAACAGGAAAACTAAAATGAGTGCAACATGAAAAGGAAGACATATAAAAACCATGTTCAAGTAGTTGGGTTTGGGAGTAAGGAGTGATTTTAGGTGGTTCAATGTGGTGCTGTTGAGGTACATAGAGATTATAATAAAGGTAGAGTGATAATATAATTATATATTTATATTATGCATTAGTTAATATGATTTAGTTGTTAAGTATCCAGTTGTTAAGTATCCGTTATCCCACTGGATAACGAAATGATCGTACTAACGAGATAAAAATAATAAAGAAAATATAATTATACTTTTAGATAATGTATTTTTAGCATGATTATGTTGTTACGTTTCCATCATTATCGACATATGGTTTGTGGTTTAGCATAACCTAGACTTTCGGCTAGTAACCGTCTACCAATTTATGCAAATTATTATTTCCTAACAGTTACACATAAGAAGAGAAGGAGGAGAGAATTAGTAAATCGCCAGATCGCTTTCTGATCTTACATTTCGTATAACGTACTTAGTGTCCTTCACCATGATGTGTCTGTTTGCCGTCCAGCAGTCATTGGTTCGTCCATCTTTCTTCAGGGCGCGTGCTTTTCGCGACAGTTCTGCTCGGCACGCAGTAACGTCTTACTTAATGAGGACCTTGTTAGTGTGACTGGCGTTGTAGGATTTAAGCCAAAATCTGGCTCTAAGTATTTCACCGCGGACTCTTTCACTCTTTAATCTCTGTCTTTCTTGGGGCCGAGTCTATGGCTGCGCTCAAGGTCCTCCAGAGCGACAAGCAGGTTGAATGTGCTCGTTTATGATGAGTGGGACCGTTTTGTCAGTGTTCTCGCATGTAAGTCTCCGAGAATATTGTTCCATGTTGTCTGCTATTTCGTCTACTTTTTTCAATTGTGCTTGCCATCTTGTGGACCTTTTGTTCCAGATGTTGGATCTCTAGCTCTTTGTCCGCAAGCAGCTCTTCCATATTGTCCAGACCATTGTTTATTTTCTCAGCAACGATAGTAGCAACACATTCAGCTAAGTTCTCTCCCACGGGTTCATTGTTCAGTATTTCCAATAATTTCGCTGTGTTTTGCTCCTCGCACGAAGAGCTTTCATTGAGGGATTTTGGCATTATGCAGTATTGCTCAAGGAGCAACGCAGCGGTTGTATTGTTCTCGGAGCGACACTGCGGTTATATAATTGTTCTCGGCGCTACGCGGTGGCAGCTCACTGCGCTGTGTTTCGGTTGGCTGAATAACGGAGATATGTTTTTAAACAAATCCTTACGTGGTCGTTGCTGCTTCAATGCTTGATAGACTGGCACATAATTATGCATAAGCAACGAAGTCATATTGTAAATTAATAATAAAAAATATTGTTTTGTTTGTAACGTTCGTATTCACGTTTCAGATGAGAGCCGCGATACTGTTGCTGCTGCTAGCTACGCTCGTCTCTTGCTCATATCGTCCGAAAACTGTTACCTTAAAAGAAAGAGATGCAGCCAAGGCACACTGCATCAACCAATACCTAAGCTGTTTTCGACTGAACCGCTGTCAGGAGAAGAAATATAAATATCGCATAAAATTCTGCAATAAACAATACACTGAGTGTGAGCGATTCAACAAGTTGATGTTTGACAGGATCGATGCTGACAATTTCATTCCACGCAGGTTTCTCGGCATAGATGAATAGAAAGAACTTACGCCCGCCACGACGGAAGGAGGAGATTGGGGGAGAGGGCGGGAGGGAGGGAGGGCGGGAGGGAGGGAGGGAGGGAGGGAAGGAGGGAAGGAGGGAGGGAGGGAGGGAGGGAGGGAGGGAGGGAGGGAGGGAATTTAAAGAGCATTATTTTGATTTATTTTTTACATGTTACCACATTGCATCGCTTTCTCGGTTTTAATTACGCATAAGGTTCAACATAAATTAATAATAATTTAGCATTCTTGGTGAAATTCCCCGATACTCAGTGATGTTTCCTTAGCGTGAAAATATCCTTAATGTGAATGTAACCGCAAATATTTTATTTTATGATGCGCAATTCTGCTCTGTAAATGCAGATCACCCATGGTCTGCTCATTACGCAGCAGAATGCGTAATGGAACCATAGCCTGACCAGCTATACCACTTCAACAACCCGCGCTTTCAAAATGCGCTCTGTATTGTGCAGACAGTTGAATCACTGTGTGACCTGTTAATCCACTTTCACAACCAGCATGGATATCACAATGCTTAACTTTGTAACTATAATAAATTAATTACATGTTTCTGAATATTGTTTTTGTATTAATATATGATTAATAAACAGTGTCAGTGTGGTTTCTTTCTGTGATGTTGGATTAAATACAAAAAAAAATTAATGAATTTAAATGCATTTACAAATGCACAGTCGAAACATTCTCATTTACATTTAACAAGATTTGATAAGATTGCCATCCCAAACAACAAGTTACAGATGGCAAGTGGACAAGGAAGCCATTGCCTTATCGAGAATCCAAAAAATTTTCATCTATGTGTAGCCCGCCCTTAAGATATCTGTCAATTCCATTGTTAAACATATTCACACTACTAGCATTAACACAATCATTTGGCAGTTTGTTCCATTCATTTATCACCCTCTGTGAGAAAGAGTACTTTCTCATGTCCAACCTACACTGCTCCTTAACTAATGCTGCTTTGTGTCCTCTGGTTCTACTGCCTTCCTTAAGTTTGAAGAACATATTCCTATCAACATCCTCATAACCGGTATCCTGGTCTCTAGTGTTGTCAAACCACATTGTGATACGCGGCTTTCATAATTAATGTCAATTCTGGAATCATTTTAGCTGCTTTTTGTTGTATTTTTTCTAGCATGTCTATGTCCCTCTAACGATACGGCCTCCATACTTGTACACAAATTCCCAAATGTGGTGTAACTACTGCTTTGTACAGGGGTACAATTAGCTGTTTCTCCTAATACGTGATATTTCTCCTAATTAGCCCTATAATTTGATTTCCTTTCGAAGCAGCAATCCCACATTGCTCTGAAACTTTCATGTCAGCACTAAATGTTATTCCTAAGTCCTTTTCTTATGAACGTTTATGTCGGCATAAATAATTCCTGAAATATTCTCATCACTCAAGTAAACATTCCCCGTGATTTGATATTTGCAATTTATTTTGATGATAAATTATCCACCTCTATTTACAAGACTCTAACCCACCCCCTCTCAGTTTGACTGATGTTAGTGCTCTCACGTTTGTGGACACCATTGCGTAGTTCCACATAATCCAACAGGTGGAGTATTGATAATTGGAATCTTGGCAGACCCGTACCGTGAATAAATCGTGGGTGGGTGCGTGCATAAGTACGTGTGGGTGTGCATGTAGACATCTTCGTAAAAACGTATCATCGAAATACGAAGGTTCTAAGGTGCGTTAAAACCGCCTACAAATTGTTAATCTGGATAAAACCTGAGTACTTAGTACTTTCTCCGTCTGGAACCCCCATATTTACAAATAAACACAAAACGTTCTGTGGCTGCGTATCATCAAAGAAGGTAACATATTATATTTTGATAAGTTCTAAACACAGTCATTAAAATCAGCTCCCGTTCAGGTCTACACATATTCAAAAACAAATAGGGGAGACCGGCGCTAGTTGTATACAGAGGCAAATTGTTACAGAGTCGTTTTACGAAAACATAGCACAAACATGGAAATACTATCGACAGAAGTTGGTTGGAAGTCCACCAGCAGACACACTGTACAACAATCGGGAGTTAAGAAGGCGAAATTAACGAGGCGCGGCCAAAATTGTATTTTAACCACCTAAAACTTTTTGATCCACATAATATCCCACTCCGCCACTCTTTGTGTTTCGTGAATGAAACTTGAAACATGTCTACTACATAGTACAATAGGTTATGCCAAGTAGAAGTTAAACTCAAATTCAGGATTTGTTATCGTCCACGTGCGTTCAACTGCAAAACTTGTATTTGGTGCAAGTTGTTACAATTGTATTGGGGCAAATTGTTACAATTGTATTGGGGCAAGTTGTTACAGTTCGGCTCGTGCCGATGTCTCAGCCAGCGAGTTGTGTGCTAACAATGACTGAAAGAACTAAATATATTTAAACACAACGTGTGAAACTTTGTTTCACTTATGAAGCTAAAGGTATTCAATGTTATGTTAGAAGGCGGAGAATGAATGCCCTGTGGTAAAGAAAAATTAAAAAGCTTAATATATGAAGCTATGAACACCTACATTGTTATGTACACTGTGTATAAGATGTATAAGTGTGTATAATCCAATTAGTGTAGTGACACTTGCATTGCGACCCACACGTTCTTTGCTGTAACGATGTGCCACGTATGAAGTAGCAATTTGCCTATGGGGCTAGTTGTCAAAGTCGACCGCCCCTGGGAAACTTCACATATCTACCTAGCTACAATGCGGAATATCAATGGCATGGTACATTTTAGTAACATGAATAATCAATTTAATGCATACGTTGAAAAAAAATGCATCTGCATCTACATAACTCTGTACTGGGAGCCCTGGACCCTCGGGAAGATTACCGAAGACGCACAATTGGACCAGTTTTGTAGATAAAACTATCCTCAAAATGCGCTGAAAACATTTTGCTCAATTTGGTAGGCTTGAAACCTAAATTTGGTTGGCAGTGTTGTTCAAGTGCTGTGGTCACATCGCGGAACCTGGACGGACATGGAGGAGGAATACAATATGAAATGATGATGGTGACTGAAAACGAAGGATCGACCCTATTCATAGTAGTTCACAATTATGTAAGGCGTGTGGCCAAACACATCGAAATGTTAATACTTAAATTATATAATTAATTCAGCATCGTTCTATCCAGCATTCAGAATTATTAGTTCATTATAAAATATTGGCAATCATCACATAGACTGGGCTTAGTTTGCCATTAAAAGGCAAAATAATAAGTGTGTGAATAAGCAAATCAACATACAATATTCTTGTAATACAATTAGTCAACTATTTATTTTTTATTGATGTACATAGTCCGACTGCTAAATTGCATTACAAACATTGAAACGTAGTAGCAGCGTAGCCTAGGTCAGGGGCTTGGGGAGAGTTGCTGGGATTGGACCAGTGCTGTATATTCCATATTACTGTACACCGAAGCATCCTGTATCGAATATGTCATTCATCAGTGGCATTTCGAATGACACGGTAAGTTTAGACGAAATAGCAGTACTTTTTAAATATTTATCACCGAAAGTAGGTTTTCTATGTCCCCAGCATAATAATTAGGCCGTGATCAGTTATCAGTACAGCACCCTTGGTCATTCTTACAGGCGAAAATGTGTGTCCATCAAACGTATACGAGCCCAACGTATGTGGCGATAATACGAATGTTAAAGTGGATGTCGTCTGCTTGTGATGACAATGCAATATATTAACACGTGTAATTTCACGATTTGACTACTGCAGTTGCCAGAATTGGACCAGTGACCCACATAAGAGTATGCCATCATTAGCTTATTGATTACCAGAAAGTAATATTAAACAAGGGAGCAATTGTAATAATGCAAATAAAGGAAGTTGCTAAGTTGTCCAATCGACAGAACTTGTAACAGAACACATTTAGTCACAGGTAAATGACACTGTTTCGGACTACCAAAGAATTTATTAGGATTTACTTAAATTTAGTGCCAACGGTCATATATAAACGGAAGAGGGTGAAAATAGAACTTACAAATGGTTGACCTCCGGGGAAAAGGATGGTTTGTTACTTGGCTGTGACATTTCGTAGAGTTGTTTAAGCCAACGACGGAGGAGACTGTTGTTCTCATACTCGATAGCCACGTGACCCACGCAAAGAATTTGGGTGAAACTGAGATGGCTCGGGAAGCTGGAGTGGTCATGGTCTCACATCTACCACACACGACTCACCGATTCCAGCCTTAGGATGGGGCCTTTTTCGGGCCGTTTGGGAAATACTAAGATAATGCATTGAGGTTGTGGATTAGAGAACATGTAAACAGACCAGTGATAAAATGGCAAGTCGCCGAAATTCCTAATGTGGCGTACAAAAAATCGGCACCCGTCCAGAATGCTATTAGTGGCTTCAGGGAGGCAGGTGTGTGGTCATTCACTATATACGTATTCCAAGACTCCGACTTCGCTGCTGCTACAGTAACTAATGTAATCACGGAAGCTGCACAACAGCACAACTATATGCCACCTCTCACCCCAGCTATTGCAGCTCCAGCATTGACAGCTGTTGCCATGGTGCCACTTCTCACCCTAGCACTGAGAGCAGTTGTCATGGTGATTACAAAAGAGCACATCCCTATGCCACATCTGAAACACGTTGTTACAACTCCAGCACTGATGGCTGTCGCCATGGAAGCTGTACCATAGCTAGCTAAACAAAGCAAAGTCGAACAGGAGATAGCTAAGCCTACTGGGCGTACACCCACCCAAGAGCACAATACTTCTAAGACCACTGCAACTCAATGAAGAGCACACAACAGTTCTGATCCACCCAAACCAAGTCGATTGCAGCTCATCAAAGACATCGAAGGCTGCAGAACTGATCAATGGTGCACCATTGTGTACGATGGTAAAACCACCCTGGCATAATGCGAAGAGTCATGGATGTGACGAAAGAAACTGTAGCGGTGCAGTGGGTGCAAATTGTGGAACAGAACAGGTTCCGGTGGCCTCTGAAGGATGACGCAGCAGTATACGAATTGCAGTTGACACTATGCAGGCTTAGTGCGACGAGTAATGGATGATATGAAATAATCTATGGTGCCAATGCATGCAATTGCGAGACAGAACATGTTGCGGTGAGCTTTAAAGGATGTCGATCATTTCCGCTAGCCTATTCCGGACCCATTGTCAGAAGACTACAGTAATAGTAGGCCATGTTAACATGTCATTTGACAATTGATTAATTTTATGTTTCCAATGAACACTATATTTTACTCACGTATAAATTCAAAGTTTGGTCTACATAATTTGTTTGTTTGTCCAGTCGAAGATGACATGGGATATAGTGTAGGGTGGAACACTATATATATTAATTCATAATTGTGCTTAGCCCTATACATAATAATTTTACCTTTGGTCTAATCTAAGCCATTGGGTGGTCTAATCGAGGAAACCAATGCCACGATTGGTCCAATTGTGATTTTTTTTAATTAAATATTTTTCACAATTCATCAATAATGTTCTTGTGATTAATAACTTGTTGTTGAAAATAAGATATAAACTTTATGTTAGTGTATTATCTACATCAATTCCATTAATTTTGTTCTCGCGTCTATGTTCAAGTTTATCGCTAGGGGTCCCAATCCCGGCAACTCTCTCTCGAAAAATAACAGGTTTTCCTGAAGGTTTTTGACAATACAACAGCGTTGTTGATGCGGAAAACGATACATTGTGCGGGTAAAACGACAAAACATTTCATAAACTGAAATAATATTAACTGTAGCCGTTATAACTCGGACCACCCTTCACGAGATATACGCTATAACTCGGACCATCCCTCGCGAGATATACGTTATAATTCGGACCAGCCCTCGCGACATATACGTTATAACTCGGACAACCCCTCGCGAGATATACGTTATAACTCGGACCACCCCTCGCGAGATATACATTATAACTCGGACCACCCCTCGCGAGATATACGTGACTACGTTGCGACTTTCGAGTATCTAAGAAAATGTGTCGTTCGAGAATAATAATTTACGAAATGTCGTAGATACAATGGAGTAATTCAACATGGACAAAATAAAGCTGAATTATTTGACGTTGTCCTGTCCTGAATTAGTCGCTTAATGCAACGAAACTGGTCTGGCCCGAAGTGATTATGCTGCCTGAATTTAATCAAAGCAAACTGTTACGGTTGACATATTTCTTAAATTTGACTGTCTTTGACCTGGCTGTGAATATAATCTTCAGACCAAATACTAAAAATAGCTGGTAACGCAATTTCACCACTGAAGTACTTGTACAAGTCGAAATGGCAAATTGTGCTTTTGTTTCAGCTTACAAAAACTAGTCACACAGATCTGAAAATATGATGCCTTGGTGATTGACAAATCATTATATAAACACGTGAAAACGAAAACTAATTGTCTGGAAAATAATTGCGATTGAAGTAATTAGAATCCACAATGACTAATGTCACAAACAAGTTAAATTGAAAATAATACAAATGTGTAACAGGCAACAATTGCGTACGTACAGACATCTGGCTATAATACATCATACATATATTGTAAAGCATATTTACAGTATGTAAAACATCTAGTCACAATGAATAACACATCTAGTGACATTATTGGATGAAGTATTTTCTATATAATCAGTACACGCAAATTAGATAATGTAAAATAAAATAAACCAGGTATGCATTGCACAATTTGAACTAAAATATATAATAATATGAACAGTAAATTAACTATAAGCTACAATTTTACTTTTACGCAATTCAATTGTTTTAATAAGGAAGTTTGTTAATTAGACAAACTTTCTCACGATTACTTTAATAAACCTGGACAGATATGTCAGCTCTTTCACATTGTGTACGTTGAACAGTTGGTTCATTTCAGACTATTAGGTCTGATTCTAAAGTATATTTTATATATTTCGATCTTTCTTCTATTAGAGATATACTTACAAGTACATAATGGTATTCATCACCTTCATCCCCAGTGTTGCATGAGTTACATAGCCTCTGATCATTTCCAGGGAGATAACGACCAATAGAGATAAGTAATTTGTGATTTCCACAGCGATTAGTAATTTTCACAGCAGTTGGACTCAAAATATGTTAAATACTTCTCGAAACCCACTACATTTTTAATATTCTGTCATTTGAACATAACCTATTTGCATGAATTTCTCTGTGCCATGTCTCTCTGTTAATATCTTTCATCTTGAGTTTTAAGTTATGCTTCAACCATTTTACATTTGCATTTCCATGATCATGCCAAATGTTAATTATTCCACATCCATCAATAATACTCTTAATTTTTAGAATCCACATTGATTTAAAATCACCTGTGCCGTGACGTTGCATAAGCGTAAACATAATATTAGATAGCTTGCTTTGTTTGCCTTCAATTAAATATATCCAAAAGTTATCATACTCTTTTCAATAACTATTGTCACACTTTGTCTGCCAACTTTTCCATATACCATACAATTTGCTCTTCTCCTATTCCGTTTTAGTAGACTTTTCAAGAATTTTCTATGGAACCTCTCAATCTGGTGTAGATTGTGAAAACCCCATATTTCACTACCGGATAGTAACATAGGCATTACAAGCTGGTCATACAGCTCACACTGTATGTATATAGGTAAATATAGCTTATTTGCTTTAGTTGGTTCCCAAATATATGTAACTATCAGTTACCTCTAGTTTATTTCACCCAAACAAGACGGGTGTGATCTGACCTATCCACGTGAGAAAATAATAACTTTCGTTTTACTTGTTTTAACAGTTAGGTGCCATGTTTGGCAATAATCACATGCAGCATTTAGGGCAGACTGTACATCTTCAGGTGTTTCTGCCATGACAATAGTGTCATCAGCATAAATCATCATCAGCACTGAGGTTGGTATGAATTTCACCAGCCAGCATGTCAAGTCACTTATAGTTACGGCTAACTGAGTATTCAAAATCATTAAGGTAAATAGCAAATAACAAAAGAGACGAGTTTTCTCCTTGCCACACACCAACATCACATGAAAAGAAGTTTTGGCCCTGTTTTACGCAAGACAACATTTTCATACATGTTGTATATAAACAAACTTCAACACATTGTCATTAATACCACAAGAAATTAGCTTGGATCAAATGCCTTTTTTATAATCGATGATCGATGATCGGCATGCATAATAAAGTTAAACATTTTGCTATCTTTTGGAAAATCGTCTATATATATATATATATATATATATATATATATATATATATATATATATATATATACACACACACACACACACACACACACACACACACACACACACACACACACACACACACACACACACACACACACACACACACACACACACACACACACACATACACACCAATGTTTATATATAAAATATCAGAGTTAGTATTTTCAAAGCCTTTTGCGGCGAGACAAATACAATTAAACCAATGAGTGTAAAACGAATACATAATCAAGGGTAGAATACCCCTCTCTGAACCTTGCCTGTTCTTCGCCTATAATACTTGCTTCATGTGGCCAGTCTCGCATTAATGGAGGCTGTAAACAACTTGCCTATGCAGCTTAATAATGTAATGCCACGATAGTTGTCTGGGTCATCTATTGACCCCTTCTTTTTGTAAATGGGCTTAATGATCCCAATGCACCGATCAGTTGGGCACAATGCCAGATAATAAAACTAGGTTAAACCTTTTAACAATAAGCACAATTAGTTCTGTATGGCTGTTTTTCAAGTATTCGTTTATAACATTATAAATACCACATGCCATTTTGTTTATAAGTTGTCTAATTAATGTTAGTACTTCATCTTGCGTGAATGGTATATATATATATGTGTTCGTTGATTGACGACATAATCTTTCTTGGATCAAAAGCCGCAGTTTCACTTTCAGGTTTTTCACCAAGTGTTACTTGCTTTATTAAGTATGTCCTAGTATTCTGCAGGCTTACTATCTTTTAGGTTTCGCAAGTTTTGGTGCAATTGTTTATAGTAACATTTTGATGTTTTTTTTTATAAAGTGTTTATAGCCACTGGCCATTTCTCTTAGCTCTGATTTTGCTTCATCACTTTTAATTTTCCTTAGTCTACCTTTGGTTCTCAAATATTCTGTTCTCTTTGTTCGGCATTCTTCATTAAACCACGGTTTGTTATTTTCATGGTTGGTCTTTGTTGTCTAATTACCATGCCTCATATGTGTTGGTTCTTTACAAATACCAATATTCTTTGCAATTGTTATATAGATGTCTTTCACCAGACCATTCATTTCACTCTGTGATAGGACATTTAGTTCAACATTTCTAGTTGGCTAGTCTCTTGTAAATATCCCTAGGCAGTTCAGATCATCAATTTCACAAAAACTTATTGTACCTAAAATAAAACTTAACTTGAGTAAAAGTGCTTTCTCTGTCGCTACGCCTAAGGACTGGAATGAACTCCCCACCAAACATCTGAAACTATAACTATTTTCCGAAAAAACTCAAGACATATTTATTCAAAATTGCATTTCCACCATAAATCTTCGGGTTTCCCTCGTTCTGATAACCTTTGCGCGTACCTCTTCACGATTATGCTTAATGTTTCTGTTTTGTTGTGCCTCTGAGCTCAGGTTCCTGAGGATATAGGCGCCATGGAATTTAATTATTATTATTAGTTTGGCTTTTAAATTAGCAATGTCCTATTAATTGAAGTTAGGCTTGCATTCTCCTGCTTTTTCTGGCTTCCATCTTGTATTGACTTGCTTATAATATTCATTGGTGTTAACCGTGTCATTTACAACATTATCAGTAACTGGGCAATTCTAGGATTTTCCATCAAATTTGAGTGTCACCCATATGAAAGTATGCACATCAGACAAGCATTTATCAAATGTATCAATTTGGAAATTGATTAGTTTTGAGAAAAGTGGATGCTATAACATAATCAACTACACTTTTACCCGAAGTATTTTGACAGGTGAAGTCACCAACACCCTGATCATTACCTAACCTTCCTGCTCATGACTGTAGCGTGTTTCCACCCACACCCCCGGTATCCTAGTATCCTTCGCAACTAGTTAGGGTTAAAACGCATGTTCAGCGACACATACAGGTTAGAAGACACATCGTATGACTCTATTTGGATAGGATGTGTCAATGTGGCAAATTGGAACACATGAAATCTGTCCTAACAACTACTGCGCTCGACACGAAACTCTAACGAGTATTCAACCGGGTTTGCACAGGGACTGGACAATACACGGAGAGATGGAGTTTGCAGGTAAAAAACCGTTTTCTCGATTGGCGAAGAACATAACATCTGCAGATTATTAATCGACAGTGGACTGGACACATCTACAGGACGGAAAACAGATTGCCAAAATCAGTCTTCTCTGGCGAGCTGCATAAAGAGAAAGGTCAGCGGGCAGATCACACCTTCACTTCAAAGATGTTCTAAAACGTGACCTGACATCCCACCGGTTAGATGCACTGCTGCTGCCATGGACGGGCAATGCTGTTGTGTCATGCTGCACGTATATATTAACACTGACAAAAAGCTAGATTGCGGCAGCCAAAGCACCACAATATGAACCAACAGAAGACATTGTCTCCCGATGAGGACGTCAGCCACAACAAAATACATTTTAATACTTGTAACAAGAACAATACAGTCTATTTTGACCATGTTTACAATACAATTAAAAATTGTGTGATAGAAACAAAATATGCATTAATATGTTCACATGGGAAAATACAAACGCATTATAACTTAATAAGGGGTCAGTGACTCCTATAAAGACTTTACATTCGCTCTCACAGGAGCCACTAATTAAATATAATTAACTAACTCATTTATACAAAAGGTTATGACAGTGCGTGTGTGCAGAAGGAGAAAGAGCGTGCATGAATGTTCGAGTGTATATACTGAAATATGTGGGAAAATATGTAGTAGAATTTGTAATAGATAGTTGTCTTACATTCATATATGTATTACTTATTTAGTCGATTTTCATAGCAATTATGGCAGTTTAGTATTGAACACGTATCTTCATATTTTTTTAATAAATTATTTTTTGTATAATTTGCAAAACCTCGCAAACTGTGAGTTTCTATCTTCTCTGTAATTATTGTGTGGTATTATTAATAACATGTGGCAAGTTGTATCAAAGACACCTGAAAATAAATATATATATATATATATATATATATATATATATATATATATATATATATATATATGTATATATATATATATTATATATATATATATTATATATATATATATATATATATATATATATATATATATATATATATATATATATATATATATATATATATATATATATATATATATATATATATCTGTTGTACGCCTTGTATTATGATTTTGTATATTTGGGGTTATTTTTCAGTTTAATAAATAGACAGACAAGTTTGATGCACGTATTTAAAATAGAATTTAAGTTCATGTAACTTTAATAAATAATCTATTTTTTTAACATAGTTCTGAATTGTATTTACGTAAAGTTATAATTCGCATAGCTTTCCTTTGGATTTTCCTCATTCTGCTACCTTGGTAACCCCACGCCATGAAACAATAGTTAATATGATATAACATTAATGTATTATATAAAATAATTTTTATTTCTAGAGGTCGCACATGCTTTAATCTGTTTAACATGCTGACAATTTTGGAATACTTGTTTGATATTTCCAGTGTGTTTTTTCCAATTTAAGTTTGATTCTAAAGTCAATCCTAAAAAATAAATTCGTCCATTCGTTCTATGTTGATATTATTGACGTTGAGCGAAAGGGTGTATTTAACTTATTAGGAATTTGAAAAGTCACATATACACATTTATTTTTGTTTAATGAAAATTTATTAATATTAAGCCATTCCTTTGTTTTAGGAGTTAATCATTTATTGCAGATTCAGTGCTTTTGTTTGGTATATTGGCATTAAATAATTTGATGGTGCTAAATAACGTGGTGCCGTCGGCATGCATAATAAAGTTAAACATTTTGCTACCTTTTGGAAAATCGTTTATATATATATATATATATATATATATATATATATATATATATATATATATATATATATATATATATATATATATATATATATATATATATATATATATATATATATATATATATATATATATATATATATATATATATATATATATATATATACAAATATACATACACCAATGTTTATAGATAAAATATCACAGTTAGTATTTTCAAATTCGACATATTGACTGTTTAAATAACTTTTAAATAAATTCAGAATAGATCTATCTATATAAACCGTAATATCTAAATTTGCTAAATAATATTGAATGAGCAATATTATCAAACGCCTTTGAGAGGTCAAGAAAAATTATGAATGGTACATCACGTTTATCCATTTGTGTAATCATTATGTCTGTCTAACAATCGTGTCGCTCATGAAAAGTGTAGTAACAAATAATGCCTTTGTTTCAACATACCAACATTAATCGTAGGTATCTTAACACATCGTGGCGATTGCAACAGTTTGGTTCGTCGATAATACAAACCCGTACAAGTGGACGAAGCTTATTATGTAAACATGAAGAAGTGCGCATGCAAAACACATGCGTCCACTTACATCTGCGCTATTTTTGGGTCCTTTCCCAACTGGTTAACATTAAAACGCACGGACAGCGACACATAAGTTACAGGACAAATCGTACGACTATATCGGGAGCCTCTGATCCGTCTTGTCAGAAGGTTGGTATATTATACTGCTAAGACTCTACCGTTAAATTCCGCTTGTATAAGATTACTGTGATATCACAGCAGCATGTGTTAGGTACGTTAGTGTGTGTGCGAGTTAGTGTTCGTTCTGATGAGGGGGCGAGGCATATTTGACAGAAAGTTAGCAAGTATATATCAACTGGATGCCACGATGGAGATAACGTGTGTATGTATGTATGTATGTATGTATGTACGCACGTACGTACGTACGTACGTATGTATGTATTTATGTATATATGTATATATATATATATATATATATATATATATATATATATATATATATATATATATATATATATATATATATATATATAATATAATAATATATATAATTTTACTAACACACTGACAGCTTAGTGTGTGAGCTATTAAATAGTGCAGAATATAAAGTTTGTATTCAACGTTTCAGATGAGAGCCACGACAATGTTGCTGCTCCTAGCTACGCTAGTCTCTTGCACATACCGTGCGAATGCTATTACCGTAAAAGAAAGAGGTGCAGCCAAGGCGCACTGCATCAACCAATACCTAAACTGTTATCGATTGAACCGCTGTCAGGAGAAGAAATATGAATATCGCATAAAATACTGCAATAAACAATACACTGAGTGTGTGCGATTCAGCAAGTTGATGTTTGGCAGGATCAGTGCTGACGATTTCATTCCACCCAGGTTTCTCGGCATAGATGAATAGAAAGAACTTACGCCAGCCACGACGGAGTGAGGAGATTTACGGAGAGAAAGGAGGGAGGGAGGGAGGGAGGGAGGGAGGGAGGGAGGGAAGGAGGGAGGGAGGGAGGAGGGAGTGTACAGATAACTATTTTGATTTAGTTTTACAGTGGTTATGCCACTTCAGCAACACGGTATTTCAAAATGTGCTCTCTATTCAGCAGATAAGTGAATCAGTATATGACATGTGAATCCTCTTTCACAAACAGCATTGATATTACAATGCTCATAATGTTTGTACATGTAACTTTGTTACTGTAATACATTAATAATATGTTTCTGAATATTGTATTTTTGTTAATATATGATTAATAAGCACAATCGTTGTGATTTCTTGAAATTACTATATTTACATGTGCATTTGAATGAATTAATAAAACATTTGCATTTAAAACATTAACAGGCATTTGTTAACAAGCCGTTGTTACAGGCAAAATGTGTAATCAGTAATTTTGCTCAGTCATTTCGCGAAATGACTGGAATCATGCCGCTGTTATTACACAGTTTCACTGGAGGCCATGTCAGGAATACTGTGTAATGTTTTACTTTCATCATTATATGTTGTTCTAATGTGAATTGTACGTTACTGTCAGCTTAAATAATTCCTCAAACATTCTCATTACTCAAGTAAACATTTCCCATGATTTGATATTTGCAGTTTATTTTGATGATAAATTATCCACCTCTGTGTACAAGACTCTAACCTCATCCCCTCTCAGTTTGATTGACAGCTATGTCATTAGTGCTCTCTGGTTTTGTGGAAACCATTATGTAGTTCCACATAATCCAACAGGTGGAGTATTGATACTTGGAATCGTGGCAGACCCGTACCGTGAATAAATAGGTGGGTGCATGCGTGCGTGCGTGCGTGCGTATGCACATCCTCGTCAAAACGTATCATCAAAAGACGAAGGTTCGAAGGTGCATTAAAACCGCTGTACTCTTTCTGCGTCTGTAATCCACATATTAACAAATAAACACAAAGCGTTCAATGGCGGTGTATCATCAAAGAAGGTAACACATATTTTTATGAACGTACCTGAGTTCTAAACACAGTTATTCAAATCAGCTCCCGTTCACGTCTACACATCTGTTGACGAGGCCGAGGTCACTTCCTAGCCTCTAGTCTAAGTGTGTTAGTCTACTTATTCTATACCCATAGAGCTATCCGCATACGGAATATTATTCTAACAACAATCACTCAAGTGATATCACGAAACACAATTTTTTTTATTAGATTTACACAATTGTAGAAGTTCACATTCCGGTTATGAAGATGACGTTACACAACTCTTATAAAGTGCACTCTAAAATCGAAGATTGATCGTTCACATATCCACCTATGTCTATTGCGAGGTACTTACTTATACAGCTGAGTGAACCGGATCAACGCGGAGTAGACGAAATTACCCAAGCTTCGGCAGCAAGACCCGAGCATTCGAAAAAGGTCTCTCGATTGAGAGCCCGATGTTCTCTCGATTGAGAGCCCGATGTTCTCTCGATTGAGAGCCCGATGTTCTAATAACAACGCCACCGCGCCCCACAGTACATGATGTAGTGTTTAAAAACATATTGTCTTGTGAAGTATTTTTAGTATAATTGCGTCACCCATTCGCTCACCTTAAACAAGCTATTGAGATTGTGGCACACGGAATACCGCACAACAGAATCACGGATGACAGGATCAGCTGTTTAGTAGACTCAACATGGCTAGGACGGAATTATTCCTGCTCCAGCAGTGTCATGATGCATCGCTTAACAGAATCACGACCGCAGGTAGTATAATCAGATACAAGAAAAACGATATGTTGTCGCGAAAAATAACAGGTTTTCCTGAACCAAGGTGTTTAACTATACAACAGCGTTTTGGTGCGGAAAAAAAATATTTCGGGTAAAACTACAAAACATTACATAAACTGAAATAGCATTGACTGTAGCAGTTATAATGCCAAAAAGCCCTCGCGATATTTACGTGTCTTCGTTGTTGCGACTTTCGAGTATCTAAGAAAATGTGTCGTTCGAGGATACTAATTATCGAAATGCCGTAGCTACAATGGAGTAATTCAGTAAGGACAAAATAAAGGTGAATTGTTGGACGTAGGCCTACATAAACGTCCACATCCTTTTGAGTGCATTATTTTTCTCGGAAATTCATGTGATTGAATCAGTTTAATACAACCAAATTGAGCTGGCACGAAATGATTCTGTTAGGCGGAGTTCTCTATATATTGTCCATAATTATGCCTAAAACAAATTAAATCAAACTCTTGCGGTTTACCCGTACCTCTTACAGATTTCATAAATTAGACTGTCCTACGGGCGTTGGATATATTCCTTATGCTTTGTGCGTTCTGAACAAGTTGTTTTGTATTACGGGACACGGCACGCGTTTGTCAAATGGAATGCGAATCCTATATAGTTAGTTTTAACTTCCAACACATCCAGAGAACGATTTTCGCAAATGTTTTAGGTGTGCACAGTCAGCTACGTCAGCGCATCGGGAAGTCTTATCAATATAGCCCAGTTTGAACACCGAGCTCCTTTTGAGCATGCGCAGCAATCAACCTACGAAGGTAATCAAACGGCTCCGTTGCGGGTCGTACGGATTTCTGTTTCCTGCGTTCCAAGTTGGTGATTGACAAATCATTATATAAACACGTGAAAACTAAAACTAACTGAACGAGTCTGGAAAATAATTGGGAATGAAGTAATTTTAATCCATAATGATTTAGGTTAAGTTGAAAATAATACAAATATATAATATGCAACAATGCGTACGTACAAACCTATGAATGTGGGCGGAGCTTAGTATGTAAACATGAAGTGTTCATGATTGTGGCGTGTTTCTACCCACACCCCCGGTATCTTAGCGTCCTTCGCCAACTGGTTAGCGTTAAAATGCATGTTCAGCGACATATAAAGGTTTGAAGATACATCGTACTACTCTATCAGACACCCTGGATCCGTCTTGGCAAAAGGTTGCAATTATTATATCGCTGAATTCTGTTTGGATAGGGTAAGTATGGTATAATGCGTTAGTTCGATTATATACCTCTACACAAGATTCATTGTTTATGTCCTCCATTCTTTGGCAACAAGTTCGGTTTCACGGCTGATAACTGTACGCTCCGTTTTATCGACGTTTACGTACAGGAACAAATCCTCCCAGTGTTGTTGGCGCGATTTCGTTGACTTTGCTCAGGTAGTCATGGTCAGCTGAGATGAAGTTGGTGTCGTCTGCGTATATTGCCTCGGTGGGTAAGTTGTGGTCGGCTGGTGGTCGGCTTGGAAGACATTCGCGCAGAGTCCTAAGGGCTACTTCAAGGTACACGATGAAGTGTACCGGCGACAGCGAGTCCCCTTTGGAATGCCGACTGTTTAGTTGAATGGAGCAAACAGGGCGTCGTCAACCCTGCGACGCCCTGTTTGCTCGGTGATTTTCGTCTCCGGTAATAGAAGCTGTATAATTCGGACTTTGTCTATGTCGAGGAACGAATGCAAAATATCCAGGAGTTTCTTTCGACGGAGTGTATCGAAAGCATGTGATAGGTCGATACCCAATATTTCGATCACATCGTTGTCACTTCGCGGCGAACCACCTATGCCCCCATGCCACACTTGCTGTTGACCGTCCGCGTCGAAATCCGCTTTGTGATGGCGAAAGGAAGTCATTCACGTTGTCGGAGATCCGGTGCAAAGCGATGAGACATAACGTCTTTCATAGAGTCATCAGGACTATATTGGTCTTAGGCTCTTCGGAGAGCCAAGCAGCTTGCCGGGTTTCTGCAGTGCTATCAGTACCCCTGTGCTTACTTCCAGTGGGAGATGTTTCTCGAACACTTCTTCGTCGAACATGTCGGCGATGAGTTTGGAAAGTTGGGCAGGTGCGTACTTCAGAAATTCGTCTGGAATCGAATCATATCAGCATGCCCTGTTGTTGTAGAAACTCGCGAATGCAGTATCTACTTCTTTGGCAGTAATTGGGGAATCAAGCGACTTGGGCGAGCCTTTAAACATGTAAACGCCGTGTTCTACGCCATCTTGGAATTGGGGTTTGAAGTGTTTGGCTACGATTTACGAAACTTTGTGTTTGTTTGCACTGACGTTTTTAAACTCGTCGTGCACTTTCAGCTTAGAGTGTTATTGACGTTTGATTGGCGGGGGTTTCCGCTCACTAGTTTGTCATAGACTGGCGGGGGTTTCCGCTCACTAGTTTGTCATAGACTGGCGGGGGTTTCCGCTCACTAGTTTGCTCAGGTCTAGTTGAGAAACCCTACTTTTATAATTCAATGCTCGTTAATGACAACACAAAGAAGCGAAAGAAAATAAACATTGAATACACGATAGTTATTAAGTAATTTACAAGGAAACAAATACACTCCTGGGTCTATGTAATATATTTTATCTTCCAATCCTTTGGCAATCAAACCAGGTTTAATCACTCAGTGTAATCGTAGAAGTTTCTACTAACATCTTATCCTTACACATGCACAAAACTATTCCAAACATAAACTCAAACAAAACCTATTTTTTCATCAATACTATATAATATATATATATATATATATATATATATATATATATATATATATATATATATATATATATATATATATATATATATATATATATATATATATATATATATATGTATACATCAGTGTAATCGTAGAAGTTTCTACTAACATCTTATCCTTACACACGCACAAAACTGTTCCAAACATAAACTCAAACAAAACCTATTTGATCAATACTATATAATATATATATATATATATATATATATATATATATATATATATATATATATATATATATATATATATATATATATATATATATATATATATATATATATATATATATATATATATATATATATATATATAATTACGTATCATTTGAGTTAACGGCTTAACACGCCACGGGGTGAACCATAGATAAGTAGTGCACTTCTGTTCACTCCATTTCCAACTCACCCGTGTGTATTCTTCACTAGTTCACATTTGTTGCAAATTTGTTTGTAAGTTGTTGTTATTTATTGTATTGTAACTGCGTGTTGGAATAGATGATTGATTGAATGATTTAATACTTCCACAGGGAAATCAACCACATTTTCTTGTAGGCTTATCTAACTTGACTAGTCCAACAATCGCATCTCTGTGCCCACAGCTACACAGTTGATTCTAAGGCATCTAATGCCTAAACGACATCCTCATTACATTTGAGGCAGTTAAATGCCTAACCAACACCACAGTTGAGTCTCTACATTCTTACATACTATATAATTGGCCTACCTTTTGTGTGACGGCGTATCCTTATTACAGACCGTCTTTATATGGGAAACGGAGATCATTTCCCAGTCGTCATTAACATAGGGTTGTCGCCCTTTGACATCGCACTTCGGCAGTCATACCGTTGGCAGTTGAAGAGCGTCTCGTCCGCAGCCGAATAGCGTACCGTTTCCCGTCGAGGAGAGGGTCGACCGCTGCCAAAGAGCGTACCGTCTGCCGTCGAAGAGCGGTCCGGACGCCGTCGAAGAGCGTACTGTCTGCCTTGCTGCGCGCGCCTTTACCGTCGAAGATCGTACCGTCTCCCTCACGAATATAGACGCAATCGACGGTCATCCATCTACCCTTTTCAATCTAAGTTACGCCTCTCGGTCGTGGGCTCGTTCACTACTTCTCTTGCCCCTTCTCCTTCTAAACATCAGTGGAAAATAAAATATACAATTCTGCCGACATAAGCAGTTTTACTTTCCACGTGGCTAACTCACACGTGCCCTTCATTTGACATCCGGGCGCCCACGCTCGGTTACACGACCATTCTGTGTCCAATCGTTGATCACACGTGTGTCCAATCTATTTTTACACTCCTTGTTTATAAAATAGCACATGACATTAGTTCACCAATCACAGTCTCTTGGTTTGGTTCACTAATAAACCATTCTTTAAATATTAGTGAAAATAATCTAAAACACCCCTAAATCGGGTAATACTTCGGACCTTGCCTACTTAATATGCATCATTATCTAAGACAAACAAACTCACGCCGTATATACGGACGCGTGCATATTTGAGCAAACATATTCTGATAAAAAAAATTGCAGAAATGCTACAACGTTGTAGCAGGCGAAAGGCTTCAAACATATGTGGCCGTCGTGTAAACTTTGTGTTTCTTTGGCCCGTTCGCCCAGAAATGACGACGCGTTTTCCAGATATCTCTTGCGCATTTCGTGCAGAATTGTACTGCGTCTTTTCATTAGCTCCTCGCGTGTCACCTCGTCCTTCGTATTCTCAATTCGTAGCCACAAATCTTTTTGTTCTCGGGACATGGATTCGATAACTGGGTCGAACATTAATTTGTTCGGAACTTGTTTTGGTCGGAGGCCGATAGAGATTTTGGCTGCCGTCTTGAGTATATTGGCTACCGAGTCCCATGTCGTCTGTGGAGAGGACTTATCCAGTCGAGCGAGATTATGGGAGACTGACTCCCGATATGCTTCGCTCACATTGCCCGGACCGGGAAGACGCTTTACAGCAAATCTCTCCAGTTTCGATTTTCTACCTGCACCGAATGTTCCGGACATCCTGTCTAGCTTGAATCTAGCGACAAGAATCCTATGGTCACTGTTAGTCTCTCATTCGTTGTACGATCGAACGTCCGTCAGCAGTTGCCGGTGGTGGATCTGTTTACAGAGGACATAGTCGATCTGGTTGTAGATTGGGATGACTCTACCGGAGTTCTTGTCTTTTCGATGTCCGGTCCAAGTGGTATTGTGTCGTACGACATGCCGGAATGCTGTGGCATACTTATTAACGCCCGGTAGTTCGTTTTCGTTGATTTACTCTCATCGTGGGTCTAAATGTTCATCACGACTTGCGTTCAATAAACTTCCATAACTAGCGATGGCAGTGTACTCCTTCGTTCTACACATAACATCGCAGCCAGTGTTAGTGAGTCATAAAAAGTAGCGTATACATATTAAAATGCTAGTGTGTAAAGGGAAACCTAATGATTTAGCATAAAATATTGCGCAAGTAACAATTCGGTGCATGTAAATGATGTATGTATTTGTCCGTTTTTGTGAACTTGGTGGTTTAACATAATAGGAAACCCCACCACCTACAAATCTTCAGCCACAACTTTGCAATCAGACAATAATTAATTTTAACAAAAAAATCTACAACTTGATCAAATGCCCCATGAACAAATGGCGTATACAAATATGACTCCCGTAAATATTGTATGAATAAATTTCTTTCCAACAAAGCTACAAAACACATTTCTGTCATATGTCAACAATTCTGTTCAGAATTGATTACATACAATAATGTTCCTCAGGTGTAATAAATAAAGTAATTATGTCAATGTATATGAACGCTGTCCTATCATGACAGTAATATGTACTTATGATTTTACCTATTTTAAATGTGTAAACAGAACCAATTAGCTTACATTATTTCAATTATAACTTTCACCAAGTGCTTAGACTTACAAAAAGCAGTCACGTTTTAATGATGTCAACGCATGATTAAATGTTTAATATAATTAAAATGAATTGTTAATTTAATTTAGTTGAATATTTTGGGAGGTTAATTTAATTTAACTGACCTGAGAAATGTGTGAGGTTAATTTAATTGGACATTTTCTTAGTTAATTGAAATGTTATTCATTAACTGTTAAGTTATGACTCACACATTACATATTTGGACATCAACGAAACGGATTCACGATGGATCGAATCATTTGAGGATGGAGTTAAAAAACCGTCATACAGACTGTATATCGGTAAGCCTTAGAATGGGTTTCTTCGATATAGTTAGTACACAATAGTCTTGCAAATGTTGGTATATGTGATTGCCAAGATGTTCGGAGAGACAAGCAATTAATCGGACTCATTATTGGCATTATTTTGTAACACGGCATACATAATTATATTATTGTTACCTGTTTAGCAAAGTAACATTCTAAAATAATTGTGCATCAATACTTAGAGAAACGCAGGCACAACTATATGACCAAACAAAATGACACTGTCGAATAATAGTGCAGCATTACAGCGAGAAGTAGAGATACATATACGTACATAATGCATTTATTTATGTCTCCAACGGTCAAAGTCGACGTTTCAGATGAGAGCCATACGGCTGCTGCTGCTGCTGCTGCTGCTGCTGGTTACGCTCGTCTCTTGTGCGTTCTGCATCGAGAACAAGTGGCCGCCAGTTAACGTGAAAGAGATAAATGCAGCCAAAGCATACTGCATGAATAAATACCTACGCTGTTATCGACTGAATCGCTGCCATGAGAAGAAATATAAACATTATATAAAAGTATGCAATAGACAATACACTGAATGTGTGGAATTCGCAGAGTCGATGTTTGAAAGGATAGATGCTCGTGACTTCAAGTCGCGTCATTTTGAATAATAAAAAATGGCTACGCCCACCACGACTCGACACGACAATTCCTGCGTGTTTCTGTTCTCCCTTTTGTCTCGGAGGGTTACATTCGGCCGAAGCGTGGCATTTATGTTAGGCTCTTGGTCCCTTGTCCACAACTGCAAATTGTACAATCACCTTCTCTGTTTCCTATTAGCACGTCGATATAAAAGCACGTGGAACGTTCTGCAATTCTCATTACCTTCACTAATATGCAGAGGGAATACACATTGATGAATTCACCGCAGAAACCTCTACACTCATACATTGTGTAATGTGTCCACCATCGATAATGCTATATTTGTCTTCAGCCACATGGTGTGCTCTTTTTCAATAACTACCACCGACGACAAACATACAAATCAAATTTGTTAATAAGCTTAGTATGATATAAAGCGCTATCCTACGAACTGATAACCAGGACTTATTGGTAAGCCACAATCAACGAAAAGTTATCGTGGCCGCCAAACATCAACAAGGTGTAGGAGAAAGTCAGAAAACCCCTAATCAAGATAACACTGCATGGCGCGTCAATCCAAATGAGGAAAACGGCACACAAGGTACAGGTCCGACCGACACTTGGATAGGCTACTTGCGCCTGGTCACCTCTCACCAAGACATATATTCAGAAAGTTGAACAAGTGCACCGTTCCACAGCTCATTTCGTCGCTCTCGACTATCGCAGGACTTCAAGTGTCACCATTACGTGTTACGTGTTACTTATTACGTGTTACGTGCTAATCTGATGTGGAATTCAATATACACCAAACGTTACCTTAGATATGCCGCCATGTTTTCATAAGATATACCACGGACTGGTTAGCATTATTATTCATACCATTGTTGCTAAGGAAATGCCCGCACTAAACACCACCACAAGTTTAAACTACCAGCACTCATTCTATGTCCGCTCTATCCCAATGTGGAATGTTTTCACCCAGGAAGCGATTACTGCATTCCAGGGAGCCGCCCCTGAGTCATCAAGTCGTTGTAGGTGTATTCAAACCCTTTTTTATCATGCACTGCAGTATTTTATTGTATATGTAGAAACCATTCTCAGTGGAAGACTCCTGTTACCAAGCTTGCAAGTGTGCACCATTCGCAGTTAAAGACTCCTGTTACCAGGCTTGCAGGTGTGCACCATTCTCAGTGGAAGACTCCTGTTACCAGGCTTGCAAGTGTGTACCATTCTCAGTGGAAGACTCATGTTACCAGGCTTGCAAGTGTGCACCATTCTCAGTGGAAGACTCATGTTACCAGGCTTGCAAGTGTGCATCATTCTCAGTGGAAGACTCATGTTACCAGGCTTGCAAGTGTGCACCATTCTCAGTGGAAGACTCCTGTTACCAGGCTTGCAGGTGTGCACCATTCTCAGTGGAAGACTCATGTTACCAGGCTTGCAAGTGTGCACCATTCTCAGTGGAAGACTCCTGTTACCAGGCTTGCAGGTGTGCACCATTCTCGGTGGAAGACTCCTGTTACCAGGCTTGCAAGTGTGCACCATTCTCAGTGGAAGACTCATGTTACCAGGCTTGCAAGTGTGCACCATTCTCAGTGGAAGACTCCTGTTACCAGGCTTGCAAGTGTGCACCATTCTCAGTGGAAGACTCATGTTACCAGGCTTGCAAGTGTGCACCATTATCAGTGGAAGACTCCTGTTACCAGGCTTGCAGGTGTGCACCATTCTCAGTGGAAGACTCCTGTTACCAGGCTTGCAAGTGTGCACCATTCTCGGTGGAAGACTCCTGTTACCAGGCTTGCAGGTGTGCACCATTCAGGGTTGGCATGTTTTTGCGGTAAACTTTCAGGAAATTTGTGTCCCAATTATATGAGTGCATATCAAAACACTTCCAACTATTCCCGATAAAATGATATTTAATTGGATACAATAAAGTATTGAAAGGGATCAGTGGCGGAAGAAGAAGAAATACAAACATCGACGACCGGTATCGGTACAGGCCTCATCCTGGACTTCAAGGATAAAGAGAGGAGAACAACACAACAGTATTACCTACACTTGTGTAGTTTTTACATGTGTATTACACATACTATGAAATAAGAGACCGTTTTACCAAGTGACATGCTCCGAAATAGCCAAGTCACGAGGGTACCCTTGACTAGTAGAGGAGAATGCATACCGTATTGCAAGAACAAAAAGTTCAATGTTCAACCGCATAGATAAACATGTTAGAGGGTTTAACATCATAACATCAAGTGTTTGAATAAACTTATATTAAGTCATAAGTTGCATTCTTCGCGATAACAGCTGTCCTGAATTTCATTGTCCATGGAGTTACCAAGAATCGCCCTAGATTAGTGATTTGTGCAATGAATGTTATAATGCGTAATCGGTAGATTACGCCACATAATTGTAAAGTCATAGTTCGCTACTTTGAATATCAAGCAAACCTAATGGTCCCTTGCGGGATGGGGTCACATCACATATTATGTTCCATGAGTGTATAAAGATATGAGAATGAGGAGTATCACCTTGTACCTGTCACTGTTGTTACTATGAGAGCATAGTAATGATGATAATGTAATTGTCAAATATTATAGACATGGGCATGGTAAAATAGCCCACCTTTGAATAACGATAATTGGCTCAAACTTCAGGGCGTTTGTTGTCAGCGGTTACCCAACCGACTCTGCTTTGACAATAAATGACAAAACCGATTTGTAATATTGTTATTTACAATTCACTGTAATAGTGAAGATATTCATAGGACTGTATAAATGCTTACCTGGCTGTAGGTAGTGGGAGATATGTGAGCGATTAGTCTTCGGGCAGTAATTGCAACGAGGCTGAATGCTTCCCAGAGACGTCGAGTTGGTGTTGGAACGAACAGGTCTGTCAGTCGGTGAAATGTAACGCGCTCTGAACCGTCTAACCTGACTCATATAAACCGTTGACAAATATTTGCTTTTGAAAGATTAAATGTGGCACATTATCGATCATACCGGCTCGACAAGTGCGCAATATTAGGAAAAAAGGATTGCATGTAGTTGATGAATACTTAAGAACATATCTCTCTCTCTATTATATGAAAGCAAATAACATCAGACGGGCTTTTAACGTCTTGGAGGCCCTCGTCATGGAGAAAACAAAAACCTATCCTCCATCATCGAAGATAAAAATGGTCTTATTGAAAATAATGCCAAGCTGGAACGGCGGTCAGAATAATGCAAAAACCTATATAACAATCAAATAAATCCATATACTAGCTTTATCCCAAATGCTACAGAAATGGTGAAATAGACACACCTATACCAAGAGAAGAACTACAGAGGAATCGCGTTGTTGTCAGTATCTGGTACGATTCTAAACAGAATAATCCTAGAGAGAATGAAAAGCAAAGTGGACCAAACTTTGCGTGAACAGCAAGCAGGCTTCAGGCAGGACAGATCGTGTACTGACCAGATTGCAACACTGCGAATCATAGTGGAACAATCCATCGAATGGAACTCATCCTTATACATCAACTTTGTTGATTACGAGAAAGCCTTTGACAGTGTGGAGAGGGAGACACTCTGGAAAGTGCTAAGACACTATGGGGTGCCCAAGAAACTAATCAACATGATCAAAAACTCCTATGAGGGAATGTCATGCAGATTCATTCATGAAGGTCAAGGAGACAGTGATGCTTACTGTCACCATTCCTCTTCATTCTAATCATAGACTGGGTCATGAAAACAGCAACCAAGGAGAAACGAAATGGAATCCAGTGGATGATGCTGACCCAACTTGATGACCTGGACTTTGCGGATGACCTTGCACCCCAGTCTCACAGCCATTGGCAGATGCAGGACAAAACAACAGAACTGGCATTGATTTCGGAGCGGGTTGGGTTAAAAATCAACAAAAGGAAAACAAAGATCCTGAGAACAAATGCTACTTGCGAAACACCAATCATGCTTGAGGGAGAGACACTGGACGAGGTCAAAGACTTCAAATATCTAGGCAGCGTAGTGGATACGCATGGAGGGACAGTGGCTGACGTAAAGAAAAGGATCAGCAAAGCAAGGGTAGCTTTGCACCTGTTGAGAAATGTGTGGAAGTCAAAGGTAATTGGAGAAACCACAAAAATACGCTTGTTTAACACAAATGTAAAGTCCGTGTTGCTGTACGGAGCGGAAACGTGGCGAATAAACAAGACCACGCTGATAAGGATCCAGACATTTGTCAACCATTGCCTGAGAAGAATTCTCCGAATACACTGGATGGACCTCTGGGATAAAACACACCAAGCCCAAATAGAGATAGAGATCCTAAGGGGAGATGGGAATGGCTTGGTCACACCTTGAGAAAGCCAAGCACAAACATAACCAGACAGGTCCTGACATGGAACCCCCAAGGCAAGAGAAAGAGGGGGAGACCAAAAAACACCTGGCGGCGTGACCTCGAGGCAGACATCAAGCAAACTGGGAATGGTTGGCAACAACTGGAGAGGATTGCCCAAGACAGGAGGCGCTGGAGAAATGTTGTGGATGGCTTATGCTCCAGGAGGAGTTAAGGGCCTAAGTAAGTAAGTAAGTATACCAAGAGAAGAAGCATAAGAAACAGAACGCATACTGAAGACAAGAACATCACCAGGTGTTGACAGCATCCCATCAATGAATACAGTACTCTTGGCTATACGCCTGGATTTCTAGCTTGAAAAATTTACAATTTTTTTTGTAATACCATAACAAAAAAATAAGACCACCTCCGACTATTTCAGAATTACACAACTACACTACCAGCGTGGTATGCTATCCGGACAACGTTATGCTAAGAATCATATTAAGCAAACCCAAATGGAAAGTTGTAGAACTGCTATCGGAGGAACAAGCTGGCTTTAGATAAACACGAAACACTAATCCTTATACTTCTGATGGCTTAGGCAAGTTCCATGACGCTATACTATTGATGGACTAGTAAAACTAATAGAGAATCTCTATGGATCACCAACCAGTTATATGGAGCACAAATACATTCCCTGTTCCGAACAATTGTTGTAGCACGTCAATGATGCCTCCTGTCACCCACATTGTCGCATCTGTTCTTAGATAATATCATGCAAGAAACCTTGGAGGATTTTCTCAATAAATGGAAGAACCATCAACTATCTCATCTTTGCTGATGACAAAGATTTCATACTAAGAACGGAAAAATAACTACAAAACTGACAATAAAACTCGACACTTAAAAAAGTTATATGTTATGTTATGGACACGAACTCGGCGAAAAGCAAGATAATAACAAATAGTAGTAATGCGAGAAGTGCCAAAATACATGTGAATAGAGGAAACGTTGAGGAAAGCTGCTGTATGTAGGTGAGCAATCATCTCACCTTTTTTGTAACAAAAACGTCACTACAGCAACCGTTATCAAACAGTGTAAGAGCCGACTAGTGACCATACTAACCTACGGATATGAACGTTGAAATTCAGAAACTGGGAGAAGATTACAGGTTTTTTAGATGAACTATCTTTGAATAGTACTAAAACATCCTATAAAGACCAATGAGTTGACCATGCAAAATATCAATTACATGTTAGGACCCCAAAACCATCCCTGAATATTATTAAAAGACGGAAGTACGAACACACCAGTCATTACAATAGCTACGCCAAAAATATTCTACAGGACACGATAAAAGTAGGGAGTAAAAGAGGAAGACATATGAAAATGTAGCTCGATGACTTCAAAGAATTGACAAATGTGCCGTTCAAAGATCTCATCGAGGCATTACAGGCCAGAAACCGGTCACAACTGGTAGTCGACAAATCATCCGGACGTCTGGATCGTCTCGGTCAAGGGTTAGTGAGTGAGTGGGTTAGTGAGTGAGTGAGTGAGTGAGTGAGCGAGTGAGTGAGTGAGTGAGTGAGTGAGTGAGTGAGTGAGTGAGTGAGTGAGTGAGTGAGTGAGTGAGTGAGTGAGTGAGTGAGTGAGTGAGTGAGTGAGTGAGTGAGTGAGTGAGTGAGTGAGTGAGTGAGTGAGTGAGTGAGTGAGTGAGTGAGTGAGTGAGTGAGTGAGTGAGTGAGTCAGCCAGTCAGTCAGTCAGTCAGTGAGTCAGTGAGTCAGTGAGTCAGTGAGTCAGTGAGTCAGTCAGTCAGTCAGTCAGTCAGTGAGTCAGTCAGTCAGTCAGTCAGTCAGTCAGTCAGTCAGTCAGTCAGTGAATCTTTCCTAAAATAAATTAGATGTTGCAATTTGCAAAGAATGTGTTGGTGTTTGAACAAATGTTATACCTCTCATATATTTGAAGTACTCGTAACCGTCTGGTTGCTCACGAACAATGGAGTTTTTTTATTAAAGAAAACTAATTGAACGGATCCGGATAAATAATTGAGATTGTAATAATTTCGTTAACAAATCACTCATTAGCAATGTTAACAAATTATAATATGCAACAGTCGTATACGTACAAACCTCTACAAGTGGGTGGAGATTAATATGTAAATAGAAAGTGCGCATGATTATATCATGCTTCCGCGTACCCCCCCCCCAACTTTAGTGTTCTTTGCCAACTAGTTAAGTTAAAGGCATGTTCAGCGATAGATATAGGTTAGACAACGTATGACTCTCTCCGGAACTTTAGATCCGTCTTGTCAGAAGGTTGGTACTTTCTACCGCTGAAACATTCCATTTGGTTTAAATGTAAGGGAAATCACAGAGGCGCACATGTTCCCTAAAGTACATCGCAACTGTCCAGGTGGACCACAGTAACACCATGCATAAGTTATGTATTCCGTTCTTTAGACGTCACTGTATGAAGCATATGCTAAAATGTTTAATTATGACAATCTAGTGAACATCTATTGGGATAGTTAATTTTCATGTTGAAATTATTATTTTAACATATCCAAAACTTGTTTTTACCGTGTAGAAATTATCATCGTCTTATAAAGGCGACTTCATCAGTAATGACGTACTGGTCGGATGACGTCATCGTACACGTGAGAAAGTTCGTAATTGTCCTCGTCCCGGTTGATTGCTGCCTTGGTCTCATGTATCTATATGCCCTCTTTCACGTGTCTTCACTTTCCGTATGACTCCCTATCTACCACTTTTACTCACTCCCGGTCTAGAGATGGTTTTCGGAGGTCTGTGAGGGCCGACTTGTTCGTGGTGGACTGCGATCGCTTATTTTCGCGGAACAATTGCTCCGTTGCTCTTGCTCTTGCTCGTTTGCTCATGCTTATTGATGATTGAAATCCACTTATTGACTTTTCTCGTGTATTGCTCTTTTTGTGCATTCTAATCTGGCCTTAAACAGTCTCCCTGTCTCTCCTATATAGGCTGCGCCACAACTGTTACACAATATTTAGTAGACTAATTCACCCTGTTCTTCCAGTTCTAATTTGCCCTTTGCGTGTACAAACAGACGTTTCAGTGTTGTGTGGGGAAGCATGGCTGTGGCCACCCCGTATTTCTTCAGAACCCGATCAAATCTCTCTGAGACACCGTCTACATATAGGATGACAACCTGGTTTATATATCAATCAATTGTTAAATCACATATACATATTGCTGTGAGATATGGGGGAATAAGTATCAATCCAGACCCAGGAAATTGTTTCTGTTACAGAAAAAAGCTATACGGATTATTTATAACCTTAGTTACCATGATCATACATCTGTGTTTTGTCCATAGCTCAAAAATACTTAAACTTCATGATTTAGTTGCATACAATACTATGATTATACTCTATAAAGCAAATAATCACTCTTTAAATGGTCGTGTTCAAGCATTCTTTAAATCAACCGAAGCTATACACATGTATGGTACCAGACAAAGCAAACTGTTTTATGTTAAAAAAACAAACACCACCCTCAGACTAGTGTCACTCACTGTCAAAGGTATAAACACGTGGAATAAATGAGATAACTCAGTTTAACAAATGAAATAACTCAGCTGCCAAGTGTAATACAATTTAACAAAAATATTCAAGTTGTCATATACTTACAGCATATTTATAAACTTTTAATTGAAAGTGATGTTAATTAGTTAATTTATAATTAGCAAAAGCACAACTGTAATCAGTATATAAGTGAATTGTGAATGCTTGTTGTACTTTATCTTTTTACTTGCATTGCATTTATTGTTTGAGAAGGGCATGGCACCTTATAAGTCGTATGACTTCAGCTATGTCCCTTTAGCAGCAGCAGCAGCAGCAGCAGCAGCAGCAGCAGCAGCAGCAGCACCAGCCGCAGCAGCAGCACCACCAGCAGCAGCAGCAGCAGCAGCAGCAACAGCAACAACAACAGCAACAGCAGCAACACACCACACCGTTATTATATTGTGTTGTTGTTGTTGTTGTTAAATAAAAATAATTTCAGTCAATCAATTTCAATCAATCAATGTAGTTCTTGCCCTTTTTTCTGCTGTTTTTGTCTTCTTTTTTCCGTTACGATTTTCAAGGCCCAGGACGGATAACCGCCCCTTATAATGGCTCCTTTTAACTATGCTTCTTCCTTCTTGTCCCCTTCCTCAGAAGTTATCGTCTCACACCTGTTCATAAGGGTTCTGGCTTTTCCTAACGTCTAATGTCTGGGGTGTGGGGCATGGTGGACTTCACACGGCCATCGTCCTTTTTGGTAAATCGTGCATCAAGGAATGGCATGCTGTTGTTTTCTTCATCCTCTCTTGTGAATCTTATGCTACCTGTGTGGTCGACCGTGTTCGTACATATTACAATTTATATTACATATTATCACACCTATTTCAATATATACACTCATATATTCATGCACGCATTTTTCTCCTTCTGCACACACGCATTTTCTCAATCTTTTATATAAATGATTTAGTTAATTATATTTAATTGGTGGCTCCTGTGAGAGCGATTGTGAAGTCTGTATGGTAGTCACTGACCCTTTATTGAATTATATTGTGTTTGCATTTTTTTCATGTGAACATTATGTATACATATTTTTTGCCATTAAATTTTTATTTGTATTGGAAACGGGGTCAAAGTAAACTTTCTTGTAACTGAAATTATTTGCGTTTCGGGTTCACTTTACTACAGCGACAGCGAGTTGCACAAACACCCATCAATTGAGAATTGGCTTCAATGCTTAGAATGTTGGCCAGTAGTACCATGAGAAATGTGACAGATGTGCGTGTGTGTGAGAGTCTAATCTTTACAGAGGGTAAAGGTAAAAACCCTAGCTGACATTGAAATTAGTGATGTGAAATCGTTAGATCACATTTCTGGGACACTTACTTAACTATGGTGTTGTTTAAACACCGTCGTAATAATGAACGCTGCATATTTATATGTACTGCTAGAATTCAAGTATCTAAATAGTAGAGTAGTCTTATGCTACATAAACTGTACATTTATTGTGCTCCTTAAATAAATATTTGTTATCAGCCACTTAAATGGCTAAGTGTCTTTATTTGATTAATTGTTAAACAATCCTGTATTACTCTGTGAATTGTTTGATTCAAACTTTCATAAAACTTAAATCAGTACCAGTTTACGTTAATTCACAGAACGAAAAATGTATACTCCTGTCCAACATGTGAAGTTTTCCATTTCAGAATACAAGCTACGATGAATGTACGTTTTGAAAACTCACAAACTGAGCAAAAATATCATGTTTATAAATTAGTTAACTTATGTTCACATTTTAATTTCACTTAATTCAAGTATTAATATTAAAATGCTTGTGACTTTGAACATTATATTTACCCAGTTAACAAATTCTATAATAACTTAACATCAACATTTTATTATTACCGTGACTCAGAATGCAATGACAAAATCAGTAAACTTAATGGCTTATCATTTATTCACTGTAATGCTATAAGTATTAAAGCCAACTTTCTGAAAAAAGACTACGTAGAAGAGTTGTAGCTGCAATTTGACATCATCGCCATATCTGAAAGATAGGCAGAACGAGATATAATAAGAGATCTTGATTTGATTAACTACAACGCCTATCACATAACAAGAGAACACCGAAGGGGTGGTGGTGTTGCAATATATACACTTACACTTAAAGAACTATAATGCAGACTTCTTGGATCCAAATCAATGGCAGTAGAAAACACTTTTGAATGTATTACTGTTGAACTAGCCATAAAACACCACACGAATGTTATTATCAACTACGTGTATAGAACACCTGGTTCAAATTATTTATACATTATCTTAGATAGAAAATGTGGAAAGTATCTTATGTGATGTAAAATCAGTCAAAACAATATTTGTTTGTGGCGATCTAAACATAGATTTGGTATAAAAATAAAAACGTCCTTGACTTGATGGATAGCCTAGGTATTTACCCTTTAATTGATAAGCCTGCTAGAGCCACAGAGATTTCAGCTACGCTAGTAGACAATATAATTATCATTCACAAAAAAACTACGATACTATATGACCTGTGGTATTCTTTCCAATGACATCAGTCATCATTCACTAATTTTTGCAATTTGTGAGTACCATATAAGTATAAATGCTAAAATAAAAAAAGATGCTGAACATATTAGCATAATAAATGAAGACTTCGTTTTCAGGTTAATTAAGTTCACAATCCTGGAATGACATTTTAAGCACAAATGATTGTGGTTTATTCTCGCATCGATTCTTATTTATAGTTAACAAGTATTATCTTGTAAAAAGAGTTTCTCCAAAAAATTATATAAATAAGAAGCCTTGGTTCACCAAAAGTTTAAAACGGACTTGAAAAATCATACTACAGCACACAGATAAACAGAGAAGTTATATAAAGGGAACTTGAAAAATATTAAACAATGTAATCAACAAACACTTTAATACTCCAACATATCCTGCATATTTTATGAACAATAACAAACACATATCGGATAAGAAAGATATTGCAAATGGATTTAACAATTAATTGTTTTACAAATGTTGGACCAAACTTAGCAAAGCGCATTACTTTATCTGAAAATAATGTATCCATTTTCGACTACGTGGGAAAATGACAGTATATTTCTAAATTCTGTTGATAACAAAGAATGTATTAGAATTGTTAAAAAATTAAGTAAAATGTCATCAGATTGCAATGACATAAATATGAGCACGATCAAAGCAGATATTATTCAGATTGTAAAACCTGTGAATCACATTTACAATGTTTCTTTCAATACAGGACTTTTTCCTAACAACATAAAAATTGCCCAAGTTCTTCCAATTTTTAAGAATGGTGATCAGGATGTATTTTCAAATTGCAAACCTATCTCTTTGTTACCTCAATTTTCGAAAATCCTGGAGAAATCATACAATGATAGGTTGGACAATTTTTTTTACCAAGTATGGCATACTGAGTCCATGTCAGTATGGCTTTTGATAAAATATATCAACATATCATGCTTTATTAGAATTGGTTGAAGAAATTACTACTTCTAGAGATACTAATAAATATGCTATTGGCATATTTACTGACCTAAAGAAAACTTTTGATACTGTTAACAATGATATATTGGCAAAACAATTATGTTATTATTGTGGTATTCGTGGTATTGCGCCTACAAGTTAACATGGAAGAATCATATTTCTCTGATGAAATCTAAACTGTCTAAGTGTTGTGCTTATTTTTATAGAACACTGTCGTATATTTTCAAAATGGCCTATCCTCCTTAGCTTCTTGGCACCTCCATCCATCGGTTGACGACTTTTTGCATTGTACATGGTTACGAGAATGCCTAATCCTTTGGTTTTGTTGCGCCAATGAGCTCGGATTTTCCGAGGATATTGGCGCCAAAGAAGTCATTTTATTATTATTATTATTGTCATGTATTCATATATATATATATATATATATATATATATATATATATATATATATATATATATATATATATATATATATATATATATATATATATATATATATATATATATATATATATTATGCACAAACGATATTGTAACACATGCATGCTACCGCATCTACTATCATTATGTATTATTAGAATGTATTGCAATATGCTAATTATTATAAGTAATACACTTCCTTCGTGCCCTTTTTTCAACATTTTATAATATGACGTTGCTAACTCAATTGTATGTTTCTGCTTTTATGTGTGTGTGTTGAAATAAACTGCATTCATTCATACACTACTAGCGGAGGCACTTAATTACTACATAGGTAATATGTGTTCTACACTTAGTATAATACCTATTGCCGAAAATTCATGTCACTGTATTTTATGAACGCAGATACGATACTCCAGACTCGGGTAATTCTCTCGCTGCGAGACCACTGACTCCTTTTCAACGTATGTACGGCGGAGATCTCTCAGAATACCCTCCACGTTCAATGTTTGAACTGCATTTAGCGCACATAGACACAAACAAGCACGCACCCATACCCCATTGCTCGCACCCATACACCATTGCTCGCACCCATAACAGTGCAACAGATGGTGTGAATAATGTATCTTCAAATAAGATTTGATCCCATAGATGGTCACTTTTTGTTAATAAGGTCGTATTTCAGCAATGTCAATTGGCCTTCGGTTTTGAGTATTCGGAAGTACTCTGGGATGGACCACTATTGAAAATGTTGGTCAACAAGGAATACCTTGATACACACTTATACCGGTGTGCCCTAGAGTAGGTTTCATCGATACTTACAATAATTATAGCCTGGTATATAGTAAACACTCAAAAACCTTCGAAATTGAGTCTATTTATGTCAAAACAGCAAACAGACATAGACCTAAATCACGATGTTGGGCGGGATAAATAATTAATCGGGCACATTCTTGGCACTACTTTCTAGCACAGCATACATGTGCAAATATTGTATTGCCAAGAGAAAATACTCGCATAGTGATATACATTTTATACTGACAAAGCGTAGATAGGGTATTCTGACGCGTCTTCTACACTGTAGGCCTATATTTCATTTACACTGACACATTTTTTCACAGCTAACTTGTAAGTAGGTAACAAAAGTCGTGGTCTAAATCATTGTTACTCCAAGAAATGTCACGACACGTTATAAAATAATGGTACAGCGTTACAGCGAGAAAGACAGACACAAATACGTGCCCAACAGGGAAAGTCGTAAATACGTAAATCATATTGTAAATTAATTGTGCAACATTACTTTTCAGATGAGAGCCACGGTACTGCTACTGCTGCTGTTGCTACCTACCCTCGTGTCATGCGCATTTGATTCCAAGCGGGACGTCACCTTCAAAGAGAGGCTCGACGCCAAGTTATATTGTATGAACAAGTTCTTACGCTGTTTCAGATTGAACCGCTGCCAAGAGAAGAAATTTAAATATCGCAAAAAATTCTGCGATAGGGTTTACGTTGAATGCATTGATTTCGCTAAATTGATGTTTGATAAGATAAATGCTAATGACTTCATACATCACCAGCATTAGTGAAAGAGATAGCGCCCACCAAGATTTTGATTGTTCGTGTTTCTCTTCTCGACGGCTAAGACCTTTGTAACAGGGCATGATGCCTTAAGAACTGATCTACATAACTATGTTGGTATAGAAACATACACAATTATGGGTGAGACGACATTCACATTTGTACATCGGTGGCCTTTAGTACGTTTCCTAGCCCATTGAAAAACCTTTCTAATGATTATCCTTAAACCTTCACAGCACATTCAGCATTATTTAACTGACCTCATGTGTGAAAGTCGCGTTGGTTTGAGTAATAAAAATCTAATTTTTATTACTCAATTATTTCAGTAATGAAAAGTGCTTACGCCCACCACGACCCGACACGACAGTTCGTACGTGTTTCTGTTCTCCTGTTTTTCTCGGATGATTACATTAAGGCGGAGTGTGACATTTGTGTTAGGCTCTTTGTCAGTTTTCTACAGCCGCCAATTTTTCGCCCAACTTTTCCATTCCATATTTCCATGTTGGGGCAGAACGTAAAACGTTCAGTCCTTCTCATTATAGTTATTAAATCGGAAAGGGTATATCAGTTGACAAGTTCATTGTAGAAGTTACAGAAGTCGACCAATTCTTTACCGTCGACGTTTTTCTTTGCAAATGTGTTCTTCTGAAATACTCATCAGTTACTAGTCATTTATGGCAAAAATAAGTTCGGCCTGGTTGGTATGGGTTGTGAGCAGCCTCTACACTCAGACATTTCGGAAATTGTCCACCTTCGTGAACCCGTCTTTCGTGCCAAGTACTGATAAGTACACATCTGCGTTTGCGCTGCACTCGAAGTCCAAGGACTACTTCGTATGTAAACATACATACATACATACATACAAATATAAATATATGTATACATATATATATATATATATATATATATATATATATATATATATATATATATATATATATATATATATATATATAATATAGAAATGTCTGAGTGTAGAGGCTACTCACAACCCATACCAACCAGGCCGAACTTATTATATATACATATATATATATATATATATATATATATATATATATATATATATATATATATACATATATACATATATATATATATATATATATATATATATATATATATATATATATATATATATATATATATATATATATATATATATATATATATATATATATATATATATATATCAAGGAAACTATGACTCATTTGAATATCTATGTTAAATGTGGTTTATTCGATCGTCCACGAAATGAAAACAAATCAGGTGTTTATTATACATTATTGTTTGTTCCATCGTCTCACAATGCAGAGCTGAACTAACGGGGTAAGTCACGTTCAACAAACGTTTTGAGGACGGCACTACTGAATAGGGAATTTATTCTATTATTGACCTGGATTTAAGTAATACTGATCGTATTTGATCAGCAAGATGTTGAGCCGGCAACCAAGTGGCGAACGAGTGTAGCTGTTAGGATTCTCAAACAACAGGGTCAAAAGTGAGTTGCATATTGTGGCTATTTACGCTTCAATATACCTACTACATACAATTGCGTCGTTAATAGTTTCAAAGGCTGCGAATGTTGAAATAAATAATTCGTGTAGCCCCGGTGAACTCAATTGTCGCGTCGTCTCATTTGCCTGTTTGTGCATTGTAATGGGGGCCTGTTCGCTACTTCGCCAGTGCTGGCCTGTTCACTGTTTCGCTAGTGCTGGCCTGTTCGCTACTTCGCTAGTGGTGGCCAGTTCGCTACTTCGTCAGTACTGGCATGTTTGCTACTTCGCTAATGGTGGCATGTTCGCTGTTTCGTTAGTGGTGGCCTGTTCGTTACTTCGCTAGTGGTTGCATGTTCGTTACTTCGCTAGTATTGGCATGTTTGCTACTTAGGTAGTGGTGGCATGTTTGGTACTTCGCTAATTGTGGCATGTTAGTGGTGGCCTGTTTGCTACTTCGCTAGAGCTGGCCTGTTTGCTACTTCGCTAGTGGTGGCAAGTTTGCTATTTTGTTAGAGGTGGTACGTTTACTACTTCGCTAATGGTGGCATGTTCGCTGTTTCGCTAGTGGTGGCCTGTTCGCTACTTCACTAGTGCTGGCTTGTTCGCTACTTCGCTAGTGGTGGCCTGTTCACTACTTCGCTAGTGGTGGCATATTTGCTACTTCGCTAGTGGTGGCATATTTGCTACTTCGCTAGTGGTGGCATGTTCGCTGTTTCGCCAGTGATGGCCTGTTCGCTACTTCGCCAGAGCTGGCAAATTCGCTATTTCGTCAGTGCTGGCCTGTTCGCTACTTTGCTGTCGGCTTACACCCGGCTATTCAAATACGATGACTATATTAGTTCACTCCAGGTAGTTCAATCACACATGCACATGCACACGCGCACACGCACACGCACACACAGGTCGAAACATATCTCCGAAAGGCCCGTGGCATGTTTAAAGGATCACAAAACTATGTAATCCCGAAGTTAAGCAAACACATACACGATGTTATTCTGGCTAATAGCCGAGTATACCTAGGATTTTCAACATGGAATCTCCACATTGACGCACAAATAAACTGTCTCGAAATAATGCCATAGTGTGGTCCCAGTACTATGTGTTCTCACAAATGCCACAGCCGAAAAACATACACAGCTAATGTATTAACAGGCTTAGGATGACAACGCGTTCAAGGTAACATATTTTATAAATTTCAAGACAATATTAAAAAAATTTGACACCTCTCTAGGTCTTCACATTTTTGGCAGAACGGAGGTCACTTCGTAAACTCTAGATGCCGCTTAAATGCAGTAGTCTACTCATTCTGGGACGAGATATCCTCACATGAAATATTATTCCAATAGGAATCACTGAAATAAAAAGCCCATTCTCTTTTCGAGACGCAACTTTAAGCTTGAATCTACTACCGATCCATTTCAAAAATATCTAAAGCCCAACAGAATGGTGCACCATTTCAGCCCAGTGCGGCAGAGAATGCCATGGCAGCGTGGGTTCTTGGGGCAAACCAAGCGATGCACAACATAGACTTGATCACCACGGCGCAAGCCGTTTTCTTACGAAACATAAGGATACATAAGGAAAGCGCAATATATATAGATGTCGTAGGTGGGGCCCGGACTGCGTTAGAAGAACCAACTAAATTGAACAACTAGCTTGCCAACATTCAAGCAAGTGTGTAGAGATTGTTGAGCGCCTACTCCATCAACTTCGTTCATCCATACAACGCTACAAATACCTGTATTTGCGGTGAAAGGCCCGGCCCTGGCGTCAGGAGGGCAGTGTATCTACGAGATTCGTTAGCTGAACTAACTATTGTCACTCATTGATATCTGGTTTGTCTTTGGGCACACTGTGTCACACACAAACACACAAACACAGTAAGACACAACGTGTCACGCACAAACACACTGTGTCACACACAGACACACTGTCGAATGTAATGCCTAAAATTCACACACGTTTGTTGGCTAGTCTCCTGCATCTTTCCTCAGCCTGGGAGGAGGCTGAGAGGAAGTAAGGTGACAGGTCGTAGGGAGACAGGATGTAAGGAGACGGGACGTAGGGAGAAGGGACGAAAGGAGACGAAAAGGAAAGAAATGATAGGGAAGACAAATGGATCGAAGGAAAGAGGAGTGGGGGAGTAAGTAGCGAAGGAGTCGGGGGAGGATACGATAGTTCAGGCGAAGGGAGGGAAGGAGACGGGAGGGAAGGTGTCAGGAAGGAAGGTGACGGGAGCGCAAGTTAGCCAGGCGACGGGAGGGGAAGGTGGCAGGTTGATGAGTGAAAGAGAGTCTGCCACCAAGTGACAAGGATGCAGGTCAGAATGTGATGGAGGGAATCTATCGGAAGAGCTAATCCGAGGCAGTGATAGACGGGGTGAGAAAGAGAGCGAGGGTATTTGTGGGGGACTCAATAGTTAGGAAGACCGACAGAGTCTTAAACAAGGGAGACGACGTGGTAGTTTGCTTGCCTGTTGCCAAAATAAAGGCGATAACTGAGAGGGTAGAAAACATTGTGGGTTCGGGCAAGGGTGGATATGTTTTAGTACACGTAGGGACAAATAACGTAGAGAGGGAGGGTACAACTGCCATAGTTAGGAAATACAGGAATTTGGTCAGAACACTAAAGCAGACGCGGGTTGAGCAGGAAATACTATCAGGGATTTTACCAGTAATAGGAAGGCGGGATCATATATATCGAAATTGCCGGGGGATGGCAATTAACATGCTAGTCGAGAAGCTATGTAGGGAAGTGGAAGTTGGTTTTGTGGATTTGTGGGGAAGTTTTGTTGGTAGGGCTGATATGTACACGAAGGACGGGCTTCATCTAAGTGGAAAGGGGGCAGCAGTATTTGCGGATGGACTCTCAGCAGCAGTAGACAGTGGCATGGGTAGCATATCAAATATTTTTGGTAGTAAACACTATTTAAACTAGAAACGCCGGGGGTGACTTAGAGATGCATCAAGCAGGACAAGAGGCAACTAGTACAGATAATCCAATAACAAAATGTCCGAAAAACATGTCTGAAGCAGGTTATAGATGCGTGGGTTTAAATGCTAGAAGTATAGTAAATAAAAAAGCGAATTAAACATTATGGTAGAAGATATTGACCCTCTCATAATTGGCATTACCGAAACATGGGCCAACACAAACATAACAGATGCTGAATTAGACAGGATACGTAATGTTTAGGAGATATCGAATAGGGGAGGGGAGTTATTTTATATGTTAAAGAATCTATTCAAGCTTATGAAATAAAATTAGGAAGGGAAGCAGATTACGATGAAGCTGTTTGGTGCAAAATGGTTTCAAGAAATTCAAAACTAACTATTGAATTAGTTTACCGAAGTCCAAACATAAACGAAGATGATAACACAAAATAGAAAATGCTATAAAGGAAGTTAGTGATGGGGAATAATCCATAATGGGAGATTTTAACCATGGACACATACAATGGAAATCTCTAGAGAGTACAGGGGGTGAGGACCAACAATTTCTATTTTTAATTCAGGAGAGTTTTTTTTCTTACTCAGCACGTGCTAGAACCAACCAGGGAAAAAATGTATTATCATCACAAAAAGAATTAGTGGACAATGTAAAAATACATGAACCATTGGGTAACAGTGACCACAATCAAATACATTTTGACATCAATGTAAAATCAGAAAGTAAAAATAAAAAAACCTATAGGAGAAACTTCCACAAAGGTAACTATAAAGATATGAGAAAATACATAGCAAAGCTAGATTGGAATAACATGCTGATGAATAAGACCGCAATTGAATGTTGTAATATTCTAAAATATGAAATTTAGAGTATCATCGATAAATTTGTTCCCTTGAAAAAACGGTCTAGAAAGAAACACTTGTCAAAAGAAGCTATTAGAAAAATAGTGTTTAAGCAAACTATGTGTAGGGTTTATAGGCATACCAAAAAGGATGAAGACTATGCAAAATAAAAAAGGCACTTAACCTAGCTACAATGAAATTAGAAAATCTAAAAGAACCTTTGAAAATAAATTGGCAGGTAATATCAAAAATGACAGCAAGAGTTTCTATGCTTATGTAAGGAGTAAACAGAAAGTTCGAGATAAGGTCGGACCACTGTAAAACAACATGAAAAACATAATTTCAGACGGGTTTCAAATGGCAGAGATCCTGAATGAGTATTTCAGCTCAGTTTTTACCACAGAAGATACCAGCTCTCTTCCAGTTCCATTTACTAAATTTGAGGACAATAAATCAGAACATTTAGGGCAGTTATTTATAACTCATGAAATGATAGCAAAGAAAATTAAGAAGATGAAAGATAATAAATCACCTGGAGTTGATGGGATACCACCAAAACTTCTTTAGGAAATTGTTGAGCAACTTGTTCACTACTTGCAAATTTGTTTAACTTGCCAATAGAAGAAGGAATAGTTCCTTCAGAATGGAAAGAAGCAAACATTACGCCACTACTTAAGAAGTGATCGAAGAACAAGCCAGTATATTACAGACCAGTGAGTTTAACATCAGTTCTATGTAAATTACTCGAAACATTAATTAGAGACCACATGGTAAAATTCCTTGTTAAGCATAAATTAATAAAAACATCTCAACATGGGATCCTAAAAGCAAGGTCATGTCTAACCAATCTCTTATGTTTTTTGAAGAAATTACAAAGTGGGTAGATGACGGGTCACCAGTGGATGTTGTCTACTTAGATTTTCAGAAAGCTTTCGATAAAGTGCCACATCAAAGATTGTTACTTAAAAACTAAAATCCCATGATATAGGTAATGATGTAATCAACTGGATAGAAAAGTGATTTACACACAGAAGACAGAGAGTAATAGTAGATGGTGAGATTTCGAACTGGACATCTGTGGGGTACCACAGGGATCAGTATTATGCCCTATACTGTTTTTATATATATATATATATATATATATATATATATATATATATATATATATATATATATATATATATATATATATATATATATATATATATATATATATATATATATATATAAATGATTTAGAAGATGACATATCTAGCAAAGTACTCAAATTTGCAGATGACACAAACGTATTCAGAAAGGTTACAAATGATACAGATAAACAAAGTTTACAGGATGATCTAGATAAATTAGTTAAATGGTCAGAAAAATTGCAAATGTTATTAAAGTTTTGGAAGTGTAAATGTATACACAGAGGACATGGAAACATGGACGAAGAATATACACAAAGCAGCATTAGTTAAATGGAGTAGTGTAGGTTGGACATGAGAAAGTACTCTTTCTCACAGAGAGTGATAAATGAATGGAACAAACTGCCAAATGATTGTGTTAATCCTAGTAGTGTGAATATGTTTAAAAATAGTATTAACAGATAGTTGATAAGGGCGGGCTACACATAGATGAGAACATTTTTGGACTCTCGATAAGCCAATGGCGATAGCCAACGACAAAATCACATACCTTTCAGAAAAACGCACCCAAACGGGATGCGCCTCAATTTCAGCCCAGCCCCGTCAATGATTTAGAAACGATGGAACTTTGCTATCAAATCAAGGATTTATTGTAATAGTAAAAAACAATTACTTTACCAATGCATCCGATGTGAGAATACTTTTTTAAAAAATCACTAATTTCACTATCACAAGGGTAGTTATTTAGAGTTGTTTTCTACCTGTCGGAGAAAGACTGACACAGTGGGCGAATTGAGTGTTGGCAAACTACTACATTTACGATCCATCCGCCATTACCCACACATAGAGTCCCTAGGATAGTGACGATTGTATGTAATAAGTGTATATATTAGTTATTTTTGTCATCGCCAATGGGTAGATTACAGGCGACTGGTGCAGGCGACTGAACATAGAATGGGGCAAATTGACTCGGCGCCTGGGATTAGATACTGCCAGACTGCCCCAAAAGTTAGTGTATTATTATATAGACGGTGGGTCACAGTATCGCCATCTGGAAAGTGGTTCACACTTAATTCTGCTCAATTCTGTAGTAAATAACCCTAAATAGCTGCGTTTTTTTTAAATACATCAAAAATTGGTAGATCAGAGGCCTATGATGCAAGGACGCGAAGGAGCGTTGAACGAGGCGCGGGTGTCTGGACCAAACATCGGTACGAATGTTAATATATCTTTACCTGTTTAAAATGTTTCATGTAGAATTTGCATAGCCTAAATCGCCTTTTCTTTGGTGCATTACTCCCAAAAGGCATTATTTATAAAGGTAAATGATGTGATTGTAGTAGTAGTCAGAGACACAGCGCCGCGGTCTCATGACACCAGAGTATGGTGTATGTGTCGAGTCGTAGGGGACGTCGCACTGGAATCGCCCATTTTCATGAATTGCGACAGAACGATGACTCGAGTCTTAGAATGTCATACATTGCGTAGTTTGTCCACCCCCGAGAATGCCATACTTGTCTTCAGTCACCAATGACGCACTACGAGGACCTGGCCGTTGGTGCCACGTCCAGGGTGGTTGCATCAGGACAGTTAAACTGGTTAAACCCAGAAAACCCAGAACATAGACGACCTAGAAATAATACCTCATTGGTGTGCTCTTTTTTCAATAACTACCACTTACACGTGTGTTGTTTTATATGTATGTTACACATAATATGAAACACGCGAATATTTTTTATCCAGTGGAATGCTCCGAAATAGCCAAGTCCAAAGGGTATCCTTGGCTAGTAGATGAAACTGCATACCTTATTGCAGGCACAAATATCTCGATATTCTATCGCACATGTACACGTACTAGAGGGTTAAACAACATAGCAAATATTTGAATTTAACTTATATTAAGGTATATGTGTTATTCTTAGATAACAGCTGTCCTGAAATTCGTTGTCCATGCCGTTATCCAAACCAAGTAACGCCCTAGATGAGTGAATTGTGCTATGGGTGTTATAAATAATCTCAGTCATCACCTTTATGCTGATGACACACAGGTTTACATATCACTTTCACAACCAAATGCACAACAATATGTTTCGACTTTAAGTGATTGTCTTACTGATATATTTTTGTGGATGGAATCAATAAGCTAAAGTTCAATCCAGATAAAACAGAACTTATTATTATTGGCACTAAACAACAACGACATAGAGTCATAAACCATTTTCCAGTTAAACTGCTTGGCAGTGATACATTCCCATCAGATACTGTTCGCAATCTTGATGTTGTCTTTGATAGCATATTTCTCAAGTATTTTAATCCTCGTCGTTGGTGCCACGTCCTGGGTGCCTGCATAAGGAAAGTTAAACTAGCAGTATACGTAGTCATCTGACCGATCAAATGGGGAGGCCACGTGCATGAATCACTTCCGTTTCCGGTTTAGTGCGCATGCGCACAGCCTTCTGGGTAACCTGAGCGCCCCAGGCGGTGACCCTAACCCGTCCCTGGCGAAAGGAGAGAACACTAACCATAACCCCAACCTGTTGACGACAGCGTAAACTTAACCACGTGTCGTCTTTGCGGTGAACTCTGACCCCGACCCTAACCCTAGCCACGTGTCGTCTGTGCGGTGATCCATGACCCCTACGCAGCAGTTATTAACAGGGTCATTATCAGCGATCAAAGGAGCTAATGAGGAAACGAGAAACCAACACAAGACGGTATGGTACGAGTGCACACGTATTTTATTGAACAAGACAAGCAGCATGACGATACGAGGATAGCGTGTAATATCACTACGACTACGACTGATATGATGATGATGATGATGATGATGAGACGACTTGCGGATGTTGACCATCACGCCAGAGGTCGCGAGCTTAGGGGTGTCTCCACCTCGCCAGAGGCTCGAGGGTGATTATGATGATGATGATGAGGCGACTTGCGGATGTTGACCACCACGCCAGAGGTCGCGAGCTTAGGGGTGTCTCCACCTCGCCAGAGGCTCAATCAATGTACGATGTACGATAGTACAGTCTACCTTGTCGCAGTTGTTTAGACCAATCGAATACGCGGCAATCGTTAGCTACTAGATCGGTGCCGAATATGTTGATAAATGTTCTCATAGAAAAGCCGTTACAACGAAGCAATGTTCGCCCGGTTCGTCGCCGTCGTCGGTGTTGCACACGAAGGCCGCAGGCAGAGCGCCGTCTATCGTCGTGGGCAGTCCGTCTTTGGGCACGACGCCGCGAAAGATCGATCTGGTGCACGGGTCCATCGCCAGTAGTCTAGCGATCTGCAGGGTGTCCATCTCAGTAGTCGTAGATGACGTTGCAGCTCTTGTCTATTCCCAGCACGGACTCGAACTCGGCTTGGCGACGACGTTCACGGTGTTCGGCAGCGCGTCACGGAAATGCAGCTTTATGCGCAGGTTGCCCTTTTGTACCAGGTGGAAGCAGGGGCCATCGGGGTCGGGGGTCAGGTCAAAACCGAAGAAGGTGTAGCCGTGTTTGTAGTCTCTGCGAGTCAGCCCGTTCCCTCGTTCTGCCACATCTTACCGGTCGAAGAGAACAGGCTCATGTAGTTCCTGACGAAGAGGTCGTCATCGAAATTGGGCTGGAAAGGTTTGGAGGGTATCTGTCTTCCGTCCACGTACACCGCGTGGAAGCTGATGGCGTTGTTCTTGGCGTGAAACGGATTCTTCACCGTTGTACGCGTCGTTATCGATGCTGCAGAGCACCAGACGTTTCGGCAGAGTGCCGAAGAACAGGTTCTCGTGCGTGTGCGACCGAGCGCCCGCAGGAATGGAGTACGCCTGGCAGTCGACGGAGCGCATCGGATACTTGACCGTGCTCCTCTCGAGAGCCTTGATGTATGCCATCTGCACGGTCGGATTGAGGGTGGGCTTCTTTGCAAATAAGGTGGCATTGACGATGTTTATCCTGTAATCGGGGTTGTCCCCACCAGCCATGAATGCAAAAGCGGACTTACTGCGTACCAGTCTTATCTTGACATCGACGCCATTGATCAAGAACTTGTCCTGCAGAAAGAGATCCACGTGGAGACGGCCCATCATATCGACGACCCGACTCCGTGCGATGTTCGCCCGTCGAGCCAGGAACCCTTCGTTAGCCGCGGGTCCTGCGTCTATCTCGACGGCATCCATGCGAGTGGCCGTGTCCTTGTGCCACAGTTGAATTGTCAGTTGCGTGACCTTGGTATCGGTGCCTTAACTCAGCAGCGTCTCTATGTAGGCGCGATACGCATACGTGTTGGTAGAAGGGGTCACGAGCGTACCGTTCAGGTAGACGTCGACTTAACCGAAAAGCGAATGCAGCCAGTGATTGACTGGACCCACGTGATCGGCCAAGTCGATATCGTCCCCGTTGGCTCGCGTCACCTTCACCTGCACGTGTAGCATCGTGTTGGCGAGATCCAGGTAATCGTCTCCCGATCCGGGTATGAGGAATTCTATCGGTCCACCCGAGTCCAGAGAGGCCATGGGTTGATGTTCCACTACGTGGCTGTCGACGATGCTGGTCTGAGTGGGGGGTACGGTAAAGAGATCCAGCTCGGTCTTGACCCCTTCGCACGACTGTCTATGTACGAACGCCATCGTCGAATATGTCGGCCTCGCGTTTCGTGGGCGTCTGTCTCTTGCGCCGTCTCTTCGCTGTAGTGACTCCTGTCTTCGCGGGTGCTCGTTTTATACGTTTACGCGGTCGCACGCCAGGGGTTAAAAGGTCGCGCATCATACTCCTACCAGCATCCGTAACGCGTCGTTTGGCCGCTTTTTTTATGCCCTGTCCGGACAAGACGTCGTCGGCGATGCGCACGCCGGTCTTCAACGCCCCCTTACCCAAAGCCACGGCACCTCTCTTGATAAGTGGCATGGCGCTGCGCAGCAGACCTCCGAACAGACTGCCCAGTCCGTGACCCCGCTGGTATTGTGCACCGGCGAAAGTAGGGCAGTGCACCACCCGCCTGCCTCGCGTAATAGTCGTTGTAATTCATCTTCAGAACAGTCCGGTCCTGCGCCGTCGAACATGGAGTGTCACGGTCACCTTACCGTACTCAAATGGCACGAACCGTCCGGTGTCGTCTCTTATATTGATTTCTATCGACTTGAAGTTGGCGTACAAGAGAGGCACGTAGTGCATATTAGTGAACCGATCATATACCGTGGCACCGTGACTTCCACCAACGGGAAGGGACCGTAACAAAGGTGCGAGACTGTCACCGACTATGCGAGACTCCACAACGTCCGTATAGACGTAGATGGTATCGAACCCTTGATCCATGTCCACTACGTTGTCGGCCTCTGCACGGTAGGAGTACGGAGCATCGGCAGTCTCTTTGGGTGGCGCAACCACGGCGGTCGACGGTGTGAGACCGATATTCCGTCCACGTACACTCGGGTGGGTGTACACGCGCTCGCCTGCAGCAGCTAACGCGTCGACTAGCGCTCGCGGCAGTAGTGCCTCTGTTGACGGCAGCGCTGGTAGTGGTGGGGGTGCTGACGGACTTTTCATCACCGTTTCGTCGAATCCGAACATTCTTGCCAGCGCACTGCGATGAGGTACAACGAACTGGGTGCTCGGTGTCATGTGCAACGTAATTTTTTGTGTGATGGCGTTGTAGCTTAATTTTGCCCGTACCTTATCCGTCGCCATACTGTCCAGTGCCTCGTTGCTATGGGTCATCAATGTCATGGGAGACTTGTAATATCCGGCACTGATCGTCGCGTTCGGGGTGTGACCCAACTCAATCGTCTCGTTAAGGAACAACCAGGTGTCTGTCGGTCTGAAGTTGTACTACGTACGCGGGTACTGTATCTCTGCCAACCCGCACTCCCACTCGCCACTCAGGTCGATACGTCGAGGTAAGTCGGTGATGTAATGGGCCAACGTATTTTCGGGATATATCTTCATGGAACCGTTGCTAGGTAGCGTCAGGTAGACATCAGTCGCCATTGCGTCTCAACGTGGGATTGGGGAGCAGGTAACCCAAAGAATTACTCAACAGGGGTGTTAACAGATTAGAATTCTCGTACCCTGTGGTCAGGTTGTAAATGCTTACCAGGATGACCGTGTACAAGACGAGGACCTGACACAGAAAGACTATTTCCTCTTTAGGACACACGGTACCGAACAGATGCCAAGGGGTACTGTCCTCTTTGCTCTGCGCGTCAGTACTCTCCTCTGCTGCCGCTGCTACGACGTCCTCTTGTTCCTCCTCTTCCTGTTCTATGATGGTGGTGGTGGTGGTGGTGGTGGTGGTGGAGGTGGTGGTGGTGGTGGTGGTGGTGGTGGTGGTGGTGGTGGTGGTGGTGGTGGTGGTGGTGGTGGTGGTGGTGGTGGTGGTGGTGGTGGTGGTGGTGGTGGTGAAGTCCCGTTTGTCGTGTCGTGTGTCATTTTTCGAATGAAGTGTCACAATACGCGCGGCTAGTCTTTATCGTGGAGTGAACGAGTGCCTTGGCATCGATCCAGCTGTTGAATTTGGATTGGTAGCCGAACCATGTGGTGTGGTGTGGTGTGGTGTGGTGTGGTATTGTATGGCATGACATGGCATGGCATGGCATGTCATGGCATGGTATCCGTCCAAAACTATGCTAAGAATCATATTAAGCTGACCCAAAGGGAACGGTGTAGATCTGCTATGAGAGGAACAAGCTGGCTTCAGACAAACACGAAGTACTAATGCTTTTTTTAACAGTATACTTCTGATCGCTTTGGCAAGTTACAATACACAATAGTATTAATGGTGGATTAGTAAAAGCAATAGAGACCCTCTATGGAGCACCAATCAGTCCCACGGAGGACGTTCCCTCTTCCCAACAGCAGTTGCCGTAAACCTATTGGCGCTATCATTTCATCTGAAAACAGCTCTGTAGAAGGAACAAAGCATGAATTAGTCTTGCAAAATCAGCTTTGATAATATTTAACCAAACCAGGAGCAACAACAAAAACATCACTACAGCAACCAGGCTAAGCTGTCTAAGAGCTGACAAGTGGCCATGCTAACCTACGAATGTGAAAGTTGAAACTCAGAAACTGGGAGAAGATTACAAGCCTTTCAGATGAATTGTCTTTAATTACTAAAATATATCCAACAAAGAACACAGGACGAATGATATCGTAAAACAATGCATCAATTTCGTGGTAGCCCAAAAAAACAATCGTTAAATAGAATAGTATTAAAAGGAGAAGACACCCTAGGACAGAGACCGGAGGCGACGGATAGGAGACGAATCGTCCGGACGTCCGGATCGTCTCGGTCAAGGGTTGAATTAGTGAGTGGGACAGTGAGTCTTTCTTAAAATAAATTAGACGTTGCACGTCGTAAATAGTGTGCATAAAAGGCATAAAAAGCAGCGACACGCGAAGGGTAGACGACACATCGTACAACTCTCTCCAGGACTTCAGATGCGTCTTGACAAAAGGTTGGTGTATACTACCGCTGAAACATTCCGTTTGGATAAGATAAATGTGGTTTAAATGTACGGGAAATCCCAGAGGCGCATCTGTTCCTTAAATCACACCGCCACTGCCCAGGCGGACCACATAAACATGAGTTATGTATTCCAACGAACGTCTGTACTTTTTTGACCGTGCTTGACTTAAGTATGACGTTCTGTGAAAGTTTTGGCAGTTTGGTTCATAACGTACATTTGTTTGAAGAAAACATTAGTATTGGTAATATGTTTCAAAGAAGAAGACGCATATCATCGGAATTTCATTTGTTTCGTCTCCTATTTTTATAAATGGCCGATTTGGTGTAAATGGTCTGTTTCCTTCAACCGCTCAGCAGCCCCATCACCTAAGCACACCCAACCAGATGCATAAAACAGGATGTGCGTTTCGGGTTCACTTTACTACAGCGACTATGAGTTGTACAAATACCCATCAATTGAGGTTTGGCTTCAATGCCCAGAATGTTGCCAGTGGTACCATGAAAAATGTGACAGATGTTCGTGTGCGTGTGCGTGCGTGCGTGCGTGCGTGCGTGCGTGCGTGCGTGATCTATGCCTGCATCATTAGCGGAGTCAGTGACTGTATAATTTAACATACAATTACTATAGGTAGTGGCGTATCTAGGATCTCGCAAAGGGAGGCCAAAGGAGGGCAAGTTTAGTCACCCTTGCTACCACGCAGCGGCGCAACGAAAAATAAAGGGGAACAAATCACACACAAATTAAGCCATGTATATACATAATTAGTGTTCTACATTTCGTATAATAGCTTTTACCGAAAATTCATGCCTTGTAGTTTAATTTTACGAAAAGTGGTTCGTAGACAAAATTGGCACATATGTGTATCGGTAGGTACGTCTAATAATCTTTGGTGTTCGGGCTTCTTTGGGTATAAAAGTTGCATTTCAAAAGTGCAATATGAAAAATAAGTTCGTAATTTTAGGTACTCCAGAGGCGGGTGATTCTCTCGCTGCGAGACAACTGAATGCGTTTCAACTGTACATAAGACGGAGATCTCTCAGCATACCAACCACGTGCAATGCTTTAACTCAATTAAAAACGTACGTTCTTATCATGGACATGCTTTTTTGTTTTTGTCAATTCGAACAAAAACAAACAAGAAGATTTTACCTACACATACAGGGGATCCTTCCTCCACTGAGAGGGATCTTTCCATCACTGACATGGATCCTTCCATCACTGACAGCGATCTTTCCATCACTGACAGGGATCCTTTCGTCACTGACAGGGATCTTTCCATCACTGACAAGGATCCTTCCATCACTGGCAGGTCCATATTCTGCTAACCAGTCACAAAAAATGTGATCCTATGCGCAGAGAAGAAGTCTACAAATATGTCCTTGTTCCTTTTCCGAAATAATTGTTTTCAAGGTCCAAAAACCTTGAAAACACACATACACACCCACACACACACACACACACACACACACACACACACACACACACACACACAACACACACACACACACACACACACACACACACACAAACACACACGCACGCACGCACGCAAACACACACACACACGTAATGATACATAAGTAATATTGATAAAATGTTGATATACATTCTGACGTTTATTATGCACTATATCTCATTTGACAAATTATATTACCACTAACTTGTATGAAATTAACGTACAATGTCGTGGTCTAAATCATTGGAGCTCGAAGAAATGTCAAGTCACGTAGTAAAATAATTGTGCAGCGGTACTGCGATAAATACAGGAATAAATACGTGCCCAACGAAATGACATTGTGGAAAATAGTGCAGCATCGCGGCGGGAAAGACGTAAATGCGTGTGCAACAAAGTCATATTGTAAATTAATAGTGCAACATAAGTACTGCGAGTAGTTGAGGTTCATATAGGTATGTAACGCATTCACTTCTGTTTCCAACAGTCGTGTTCGATTTTCCAGATGAGATCCACGATACTGCTACAGTGGCTGTTGCTAGCTACGCTCATCGCATTAAGCGACCAGCAGAAAGTCACCGACAAAGAGAGGATTGAAGCGAATACATATTGCACGTATAAGTTCTTACGCTGTTTGAGAATGAACCGCTGCCAGCAGAAGAAATTTAAATATCGCAAAGAATTCTGCGATAGGGTCTACAATGAATGCATTGATTTCGCTAACTCGATGTTTGATAAGATAAATGCGGATGACTTCATACGTAAACAACGTTAACGACAGAGCTAGCGTACACCAAGACTTTGATTATTCGTGTTTCTGTTCTCGATGGATAAGACCTTTGTAATAGGGCACGATGCATTTAGAACCGATCTACGTAACTATGTTGTTATAGAAACATGCACAATTATAGGTGAGACGAGAGTCACATTTGTACATCGGTGGCCACTAGTACTTTTATTAGCCCATTGAAAAACCTTTCTAATGATTATCCTTAAACCTTCACAGCACATTCAGCATTATTTAACTGACCTCATGTGTGAAAGTCGCATTGGTTTCAGTAATAAAAATCTAATTTGTATTACTCAATTTGAGTAATAAAAAGTGCTTACGCCCACCACGACAAGACACGACAGTTCATACGTGTTACTGTTCTCCTGTTTTTCTCGGAGGATTACATTAAGGCGGAGTGTGACATTTATGTTAGGCTCTTTGTCAGTTTTCTACAGCTACAGAAGCAACAGAAGTCGACCAATTCTTTACCGTCGGCGTTTTTTTTGTAAATGTGTTCTTCTGAAATACTCATCAGTTACTAGTCATTTATGGCAAAAATAAATTCGGCCTGGTTGGTATGTGTTGTGAGTAGCCTCTACACTCAGACATTTCGGAAATTGTCCACCTTCGTGAACCCGTCTTTCGAGCCAAGTACTGATAAGTACACATCTGCGTTCAAGGACTACTTCGTATGTAAAATGCATACATACATACATACATACATACATACATAATTATGTATGCACGTATATATATATATATATATATATATATATATATATATATATATATATATATATATATATATATATATATATATATATATATATGTATATATATATATATATATATTTATATACATATATATATATATATATATATATATATATATATGTATGTATATATATATATATATATATATATATATATATATATATATATATATATACACATACATACATATATTTATGTTTGTATATATATATATATATATATATATATATATATATATATATATATATATATATATATATGTATATATATATATCTTTCGAGTAATTTACAGACAACTGATGTTAAACTCACTGGTCTGTAATTGTCTGGCTTGTTCCTCGATCCCTTCTTAAATAGCGGTCCGACCTTATCGAACTTTCTGTTCACTCCTTACATAAGCATAGAAACTCTTGCTGTAATTTTTTATATTACCTGCCAATTTTTTTTCAAAGGTTCTTTTACATTTTCTAGTTTCATTTGTAGCTAGGTTAAGAGCCTTTTTATTTTGCATAGTCTTCATCCTTTTTGGTACGCCTATAAACCCTCCACATAGTTTGAATAAACACTATTTTTCTAATAGCTTCTTTTGACAAGTGTTTCTTACTAGACCGTTTTCCTTGTTTTTTTTCAAGGGAACAAATTTATCGATGATACTCTAAATTTCATATTTTAGAATATTCCAAAATTCAATTGCGGTCTTATTCATCAGCATGTTATAACAATCTAGCTTTGCTAAGTATTTTTCATATCTTTATAGTTACCTTTGTGGAAGTTTCTACTATACGTTTTTTATTTTTACTTTCTGATTTTACATTGATATATATATATATATATATATATATATATATATATATATATATATATATATATATATATATATATATATATATATATATATATATATATATATATATATATATATATATATATATATATATATATATATATATATATATATATATATCAAGGAAACTATGACTCATTTGAATATCTATGTTAAATGTGGTGTATTCGATCGTCCACGAAATGAAAACAAATCAGGTGTTTATTATACATTATTGTTTGTTCCATCGTCTCACAATGCAGAGCTGAACTAACGGGGTAAGTCACGTTCAACAAACGTTTTGAGGACGGCACTTCTGAATAGGGAATTTATTATATTATTGACCAGGAGTGAAGTAATACTGATCGTATTTGATCAGCGAGATGTTGAGCCGGCAACCAAGTGGCGAACGAGTGTGGCTGTTAAGATTCTCAAACAACAGGGTCAAAAGTGAGTTGCATATTGTGGCTATTTACGCTTCAATATACCTACTACATACAATTGCGTCGTTAATAGTTTCAAAGGCTGCGATTGTTGAAATAAATAATTCGTGTAGCCCCGGTGAACTCAATTGTCGCGTCGTCTCATTTGCCTGATTGCGCATTCTATAATGGTGGCCTGTTCGCTACTTCGCCAGTACTGGCCTGTTCGCTGTTTCGCTAGTGCTTGCCTGTTCGCTGTTTCGCCAGTACTGGCCTGTTCGCTATTTCGCTAGTGCTGGCCTGTTCGCTAATTTGCCAGTGCTGGCCTGTTCGCTACTTCGCTAGTGCTGGCCTGTTCGCTACTTCGCTAGTGCTGGCCTGTTTGCTGTTTCGCTAGTGCTTGCCTGTTCGCTACTTCGTCAGTGATGGCCTGTTCGCTGTTTCGTCAGTGCTGGCCTGTTCGCTACTTCGTCAGTGCTGGCCTGTTCGCTGTTTCGTCAGTGCTGGCCTGTTCGCTACTTCGTCAGTGCTGGCCTGTTCGCTACTTCGTCAGTGCTGGCCTGTTCGCTACTTCGTCAGTGCTGACCTGTTCGCTACTTCGCTAGTGGTTGCATGTTTCCTACTTCGCTAATGGAGGCATGTTCGCTGTTTCGTTAGTGGTGGCCTGTTCGCTAATTCTCTAGTGCTTGCCTGTTCGCTACTTCGCTAGAACTGGCATGTTCGCTACTTCGCTAGTGCTGGCAAGTTTGCTATTTTGCTAGTGGTGACACGTTTACTACTTCGCTAATGGTTGCATGTTCGCTGTTTCGCTAGTGATGGCCTGTTCGCTACTTCGCCAGTGCTGGCATGTTCGCTATTTCGTCAGTGCTGGCCTGTTCGCTACTTTGCTGTCGGTTTACACCCGGCTTTTTAAATACGATGACTATATTAGTTCACTCCAGGTAGTTCAATCACACATGCACATGCACACGCGCACACGCACATACACACACAGGTCGAAACATATCTCCGAAAGGCCCGTGGCATGTTTAAAGGAGCACAAAACTATGTAATCCCGAAGTTAAGCAAACACATACACGATGTTATTCTGGCTAATAGCCGAGTATACCTAGGATTGTCAACATGGAATCTCCACATTGACGCACAAATAAACCGTCTCGAAATAATGCCATAGTGTGGTCCCAGTACTATGTGTTCTCACAAATGCCACAGCCGAAAAACATACACAGCTAATGTATTAACAGGCTTAGGATGACAACGCGTTCAAGGTAACATATTTTATAAATTTCAAGACATTATTACAAATAATTGGACACCTCTCTAGGTCTTCACATTTTTGGCAGAACGGAGGTCACCTCGTAACCTCAAGATGCCGCTTAAATGCAGTAGTCTACTCATTCTGGGACGAGATATCTTCACATGAATTATTATTCCAACAAGAATCACTGAAATAAAAAGCCCATTCTCTTTTCGAGACGTAACTTTAAGCTTGAATTTACTACTGATCAATTTCAATAATATCTTAAGCACAACAGAATGATGCACCATTTCAGCCCAGTGCGGCAGAGAATGCCATGGCAGCGTGGGGTTCTTGGGGCACACCAGGCGATGCACAACATAGAGTTGATCACCACGGCGCTAGCCATTTTCTTACGAAACATAAGGATACATAAGGAAAACGCAACGTATATAGATGTCGTAGGTGCGGCCCGGACTGCGTTAGAAGAACCAACCACATTGAACAACTAGCTTGCCAACATTCAAGCAAGTGTGTAGAGATTGTTGTGCGCCTACTCCATCAACTTCATTCATTCATCCATACAACGCTACAAATACCTGTATTTGCGGTGAAAGGCCCGGCCCTGGCGTCAGAAGGGCAGTGTATCTACGAGATTCGCTAGCTGAACTAACTATTGTCACTCATTGATGTCTGGTTTGTCTTTGGGCACATTGTGTCACACACAAACACACTGTGTCACACTAAGACACAACGTGTCACACACAAACACACTGTGTCACACTAAGGCACATTGTCGAATATAGTGTATAAAATTCCCACATGTTTGTTGGGGGTTTAATTTATCAATAGTTGGCTAGTCTCCTGCATCTTTCCTCAGCCTGGGAGGAGGCTGAGAGGAGGTAAGGTGACAGGTCGTAGGGAGACAGGATGTAAGGAGATGGGACGTAGGGAGACGGGACGAAAGGAGACGAGAAGGAAATAAATGGTAGGGAAGACAAATGGATCGAAGGAAAGGGGAGTGGGGGAGTAAGTAGCGAAGTAGTCGGGGGAGGATACGATAGTTCAGGCGAAGGGAGGGAAGGAGACGGGAGGGAAGGTGTCAGGAAAGAAGGTGACGGGAGCGCAAGTTAGCCAGGCGACTGGAGAGAAAGGTGACAGGTTGATGAGTGAGAGAGAGCCTAATAACAGTCTGCCACCAAGTGACAAGGATGTAGGTCAGAATGTGATGGAGGGGATCCATTGGAAGAGGTATTCCGAGGCAGTGATAGACGGGGTGAGAAAGAGAGCGAGGGTATTTGTGGGGGACTCAATAGTTTGGAAGACCGACAGAGTCTTAAACAAGGGAGATGACGTGGTAGTTTGCTTGCCTGTGGCCAAAGTAAAGGCGATATCTGGGAGGGTAGAAATCATTGTGGGTTCGGGCAAGGGTGGATCTGTTTTAGTAAACGTAGGGACAAATAACGTAGTGCAACTACCATAGTTAGGAAATACAGGAATTTGGCAGAACACTAAAGCAGACGCGGGTTGAGCAGGAAATACTATCAGGGATTTTACCAGTAATAGGAAGGAGGGGTCATAGATATCGAAATTTCCGGGGGATGGCAATTCACATGCTAGTCGAGAAGCTATGTAGGGAAGAGGAAGTTGGTTTTGTGGATTTTTGGGGAAGTTTTCTTGGAAGGGCTGATATGTACATGAAGGGCGGGCTTCATCTAAGTGGAAAGGGGGCAGCAGTATTTGCGGATGGACTCTCAGCAGCAGTAGACAGTGGCATGGGTAGCATATCAAATATTTTTGGTAGTAAACACTATTTAAACTAGAAGCACATGGGCGTTACTTAGATATGCCTCAAGCAGAACAAGACCCCACTAGTACAGATAAACCAATAACAAAATGTCCGAAAAACATGTACGAAGCAAGTAATAGATGTGTGTGTTTAAATGCTAGGAGTATAGTAAATAAGAAAAAGATATTGACCGTCACATAATTGGTATTGCAAAATAGTTTCAAGAAATTCAAAATTAACTATTGGATTAGTTTACCGACGTCCAAACATAAACGAAGAGGATAACACAAAAATACAAAATGATAAAGGAAAGTTAGTGAAGGGGAATGTATCATAACGGGAGATTTTAACCATGGACACATACAATGGAAATGTCTAGAGAGTACAGGGGGTGAGGACCAACAATTTCTATTTTTAATTCAGGAGAACTTCCTTACTCAGCACGTGCTAGAACCAACCAGGGAAAAAATGTATTATATATAGCTTTATCATCACAAAAAGAATTAGTGGACAATGTAAAAATACAAAAAAACCAAACCATTGGGTAAAAGTGAAAACAATCTAAGATATATATATATATATATATATATATATATATATATATATATATACCAATGTAAAATCAAAAAGTAAAAAAAAAGTATAGTAGAAACTTCCACAAAGGTAACTATAAAGATATGAGAAAATACTTAGCAAAGCTAGATTGTAATAACATGCTGTTGACCGCAACTGAATGTGGGAATATTCTAAAATATGAAATTTAGAGTATCATCGATAAATTTGTTCCCTTGAAAAAACAAGGAAAACGGTCCAGTAAAAAACACTTGTCAAAAGAAGAAAAATAATGTTTATTTAAACCATGTGGATGGTTTATAGGCGTACCAAAAAGGACGAAGACAAGGCAAAATAAAAAAGGCACTTAACCTAGCTACAAATGAAACTAAAAATCTAAAAGAACCTTTGAGAAAAAAATTGGCAGGTAATATAAAAAAAATACAGCAAGAGTTTCTATGCTTATGTAAGGAGTAAACAGAAAGTTCGATAAGGTCGGACCGCTATTTAAGAAGGGATCGAGGAACAAGCCAGACAATTACAGACCAGTGAGTTTAACATCAGTTGTCTGTAAATTACTCGAAACATTAATTAGCGACCACATGGTAGAATTCCTTGTAAAACATAAATTAATAAATACATCTCAACATGGGTTCCTAAAAGCAAGGTCATGTCTAACCAATCTCTTATGTTTTTTGGAAGAAATTACTAAGTGGGTATATGTCGGATCACCAGTGGATGTTGTCTACTTAGATGTTTAGAAAGCTTTCGATAAAGTGCCACATCAAAGATTGTTACTTAAACTAAAAGCCCATGGTATAGGTAATGATGTAATCAACTGGATAGAAAAGTGGCTTACACACAGAAGACAGAGAGTAATAATAGATGGTGAGATTTCAAACTGGAAATCTGTTTTGAGTGGGGTACCACAGGGATCAGAATTACGGCCCTTTACTCTTTTTAATATATATATATATATATATATATATATATATATATATATATATATATATATATATATATATATATATATATATATATATATATATATATATATATATATATATATATATATATATATATATATATATATATATATATATATATATATATATATATATATATTGGAAGATGACATATCTAGCAATGTACTCAAATTTGCAGATGACACAAAAGTATTCAGAAAGGTTACCAATAATACAGATAAACACAGTTTACAGGATGATCTAGATCAATTAGTTAAATGGTCAGACAAATGGCAAAAGTTATTCAATTTTGGGAAGTGTAAATGTATACACAGAGGACATGGAAACATGGATGAAGAATATAAAATGGGGGATGTTGTATTAGGTAGGACTTTGGAGTAACATTTAGTGCTGCCATGAAAATGTCAGAGCAGTGTGGGATTGCTGCTTCGAAAGGAAATAAAATTCTAGGGCTAATTAGGAGAACTATCACGTATAAGGAGAAACAGCTAATTTTAAAACAAAATGTACAAAGCAATAGTTAGACCACATTTGGAATATTGTATTCAAGCATGGAGGCCGTATCGTAAAAAGGCTATAGACAAGCTAGAAAAATACAACGAAGAGCAACTAAAATGATTCCAGAATTGAGAGACCTTAGTTACGAAAGTCCCTTATTACAATGTGGTTTGACAACACGAGAGACCACGAGACTAAGAGGAGACCAAATAGAAATGTTTAAAATATTGAATGGTTATGAGGATGTTGATAGGAATATGTTATTCAAACTTAAAGAAGGCAGTAGAACCAGAGGACATAAAGCAGCATTAGTTAAGGATCAGTGTAGGTTGGACATGAGAAAGTACTCTTTTTCACAGAGGGTAATAACTTAATGGAACAAATTGCCAAATTATTGTGTTAATGCTAGTAGTGTAAATATGTTTAAAAATAAAATTGACATATATCTGATAAGGGCGGGCTACACATAGATGAGAACATTTTTGGACTCTCGATAAGCAAATGGCTTCCTTGTCCACTTGCTATCTGGAACTTGTTGTTTGGGATGGCAACCTTGTTAAAACCTTGTTAAATCCACATGCTGTTTCTAATTCGACAAAATCACATACCTTTCCGATAAACGCACCGAAATGGGGTACGCCTCAATTTCGACCAAGCCCCGTGAATGATTTAGAAACGATGGTACGTTGCTATCAAATCAAGGATTTAATGTAATAGTAAAAAACAATTACTTTACCAACCCATCCGATGTGAGAATACTTTTTAAAAAAATCACTCATTAAACTATCACAAGGGTAGTTAGTTAGAGTTGTTTTCTACCTGTCGGAGAAAGACTGACACAGTGGGCGAATTGAGTGTTGGCAAACTACTACATTTACGATCCATCCGCAATTACCCACACATAGAGTCCCTAGGATAGTGACGATTTGTAAGTAATGAGTGAATGTATCAGTTATTTTCATCGCCAATGGGTAGATTACAGGCGACTGGTGCAGGCGACTGAACATAGAATGGGGCTAATGTACTCGGCGCCTGGGAGGAGATACTGCCAGACTGCCCCGAAAGTGAGTGTATTATTATATAGACGGTGGGTCACAGTATCGTCATCTGGAAAGTGGTTCACACTCAATTCTGCTCAATTCTGTAGTAAATAACTCTAAATAGCTGCGTTTGTGATTTTTTTAATACATCGAAAATTGGTAGATCAGAGGCCTATGATGCAAGGACGCGAAGGAATGTAGAACGAGGCGCGGGTGTCTGGGCCCGGGAGGGGATGCTGCCAGACTGCCCCCAAATGTTGCGATTAATTGTGAAAACATCGGAAACATCGGTAGGAATGTTAATATATCTTTAAGCTGTTTAACATGTTTCATGTAGAATTTGCATAGCCTAAATCGCCTTTTCTTTGGTGCATTACTCCCGAAAGGCATTATTTATAAAGGTAAATGATGTGATTGTAGTAGCAGTCAGAGACACAGCGCCGCGGTCTCATGATAACAGAGTATGGTGTATGTGTCGAGTCGTAGGGGACGTCACTCGAATCGCCCATTTTCATGAATTGCGACAGAACGATGACTCGAGACTTATAATGTCATACATTGCGTAGTTTATCCACCCCCGAGAATGCCATATTTGTCTTCAGCCACCAATGACGCACTACGAGGACCTGGCGGTTGGTGCCACGTCCAGGGTGCCTCCATCAGGACAGTTAAACTGGTTAAACCCAGAGAACCCAGAACATGGACGACCTAGAAATAATACCTCATTGGTGTGCTCTTTTTCAATAAATACCACTTACACGTGTGTTGTTTTATATGTATGTTACACATAATATGAAACACGCGAATATTTTTTACCCAGTGGAATGCTCCGAAATAGCCAAGTCCCAAGGGTACCCTTGGCTAGTAGATGAAACTGCATACCTTATTGCAGGCACAAATATCAAGATATTCTATCGCACATGTACACGTACTAAAGGGTTAAACAACATAACAAATGTTTGTATTTAACTTGTATTAAGGCATATGTTTTATTCTTAGATAACAGCTGTCCTGAAATTCGTTGTTCATGCCGTTACCCAAACCATGTGACGCCCTAGATGAGTGAATTGTGCTATGAGTGTTATAAATAATCTCAGTCATCACCTTTATGCTGATGACACACAGGTTTACATATCACTTTCACAACCAAATGCACAAGAATCTGTTTCGACTTTAAGTGACTGTCTTACTGATATATTTTTGTGGATGGAATCAATAAGCTAAAGTTCAATCCAGATAAAACATACCTTATTATTGTGGGCACTAAACAACAACGAAATAGAGTCATCAATCATTTTCCAGTAAAACTGATACATTCCCATCAGATACTGTTCGCAATATTGATTTGGTCTTTGATAGTGACTTCAACTTTCGCCAGCTATTTCTGAAGTATATATATATATATATATATATATATATATATATATATATATATATATATATATATATATATATATATATATATATATATATACTGCTAAAACAATAGCAATGGCATGAATTAGTAGCCGCCTTGACTATTGTCATTCATTACTAAGTAACATTGCTAAAAGAAATTTGGCTCCAACGAGTACAAAATTGTCTGGCACGCGTGGTTCTCAGGACACCTCGTTTTTCACCTTCACTACCACTACTTAAACAGTTGCACTGGCTTCCAGTTACTTATCGAATTGATTTTAAGTTGTCCACTCTTACATATCGTGCTCTATCTACGCAACAACCACCCTACTTGGCTAGTCTCCTGCATCTTTCAAATATCTCTAGGCAGCTAAGATCATCAATTTCACAACAACTTATTGTACCTAAAACAAAACTTAACTTGGGTAAACGTGCTTTCTCTGTCGCTGCGCCTAGGGTCTGGAATGAATTCCCTATCACTTTGAAAACATCTGAAACTATTGCTATTTTCTGAAAAAAAAACTCACGACATATCTATTCCAAATTGTATTTCCACCATAAATGTTCGGTTGTCCCTTCGTTCTGATACTGACTTTTGCGCGCCCCTGTTCACGATTATGCTTAATGATTCTGTTTTTTTGCGCCTCTGAACTCAGGTTCCTGAGGACATAGTCGCCATAGACGTTTATTATTATTATTATTACTATTATAAATAATTGATAGCGACGCCATACCATTCTCATCAGAATTGCTAAAACACTGTTCACTACTTAGAACAGCAAGTGAACTTTCTTCTCCCCCAGTGGTCTCTTGCAGGGTGGGGCCACATCACATAGTCTGTTGAATGGATGCATACTAGTATGAAAATGAGGAGTGTTCACGTTTGACCTGTCATCGTTGTTACCATGATTGCATAGTAAGGATGCTAACGTAATAGCTGACATGGGCCGTAAAATAGTCAAATAGCTTATATTTGAATAATGATAATTGGCTCAAACGTATGGGCGATTACTGTCAGAGCTGTTACCCTAGACGGACTAATCACAGTAACTGTTCTGACAAGTTGGGTAGCTGCTCTGACAACAATTGCCTAAATCGAATTGTGCCCAATTATGATATTGTTAATTATATTTCACTCTAATAGTGAAGAGATTTATCAAACTGAATAAATGAGTACCTGATTATTGACAGTCGTTGATAGTCTCCGCGCAGTAATTGCAGCGAGGCTGAATGCTTCCCAGAGAAGTCGAGTTAGTATTGGAAGGAACATGTCTGCTGGGCGTTGAAATGTAACGCGCTTTGAACAATCTACCCATACGTCAGACCCATATATTATGTTTTTCGCTTTAAAAACGTTGACAAGTATTTGCTTTGAAAGCTTAAATGTTGTACCCTATCGTTGGTAGAGGCTCGGCATGTGCGCAAAATTACGAAACAAAAAGGATTGTGTCCCAGTATAACTAATCAAGCATGGTGGATGAGGGTGTGGGGGCAATGATCATGCATTGATCATGTACTTTTGGACATATCCCAAAAGATCTAGACTAAAGCCTGGCCTGAAGAATGGATTAACTGCAATGCTGTTAGTAAAGAAATCAAGACAACCTCCGATGATGTCAGACTTACACAACTATCAACATGGTATGGTATGGTATGGTAACCGTCCAAAACTATGCTAAGAATCATATTAAGCTGACCCAAAGAGAAAGGTGTAGCTCTGCTCTCAGAGGAACAAGCTGGCTTCAGACAAACACGAAGTACTAATGATTTATTTTAACATTACACTCATGGTGGCTTTGGCAAGTTACAAGACACAATGGTATTGATGAAGGATTAGTAAAAGCAATAGAGACCCTCCATGGATCACCAACCAGTTCCGTGGAGGACAAATACGTCCCCTGTTCCGAACAACAGTTAAACCTATGCAGATGATACCTACTATCACCAATACTGTTCCATGTGTTCATACGGAACACCATGCTATACACACAGAGGACATCAACAGCACAGTCTTAATAAATGGGATAGCAGTGAATAATCTCCTCTTTGGTGATGACAAAGCTATCTTACTAGGAACGGGAAAAAGAAATACATTGCTCACAACAAAACTTGACACTGGAACAAAAGCGCATGTTATGGAAATGAACTCGGCGAGAAGCAACATAATAACAAATAGTGGTAATGCAAGAAATACCAGACTAATTATGAATAGAGAACGCGTTGAGGTAATAAGCTCCTTAAAATACATTGGCGCTATCATTTCATCTGAAAACAGCTCTGTCGAAGGAATAAAGCATGAATTAGTATTGCAACATCAGCTTTGGTAAGATTTAACCAAACCAGAAGTAACAAAAACATCACTACAGCAACCATGCTAAGCTGTTTAAGAGCTGACAAGTGGCCCTGCTAACCTACGGATGTGAAAGTTGAAACTCAGAAACTGGGAGAAGATTACAAGCCTTTGAGATATAAAAATATCCAACAAAGAACACATGACGAATGAGTTCGAAAAACAATACATCAATTACGTGGTAGCCCCAAAACAATCGCTGAATAGTATTAAAAGGAGAAGACACCCTAGGACAGAGACCGGAGGCGACGGATAGGAGACGAATCATCCAGACGTCCGGATTGTCTCGGTCAAGGGTTGAATTAGTGAGGAAACAGTGAGTCTTTCTTAAAATAAATTAGATGTTGCACTTCGTAAAGAATGTGTTGGTGTTTGAACAAAACTTATACCTCTCATGCATTTGAAGTACTCGTAAACGTTGTTCACAAACAATCGTGCTTTTTTCAATTTGCGAAAACTAATTGAACGGATCCGGCCAAGTAATTGAGATGGCAATAATTTGGTTAACAAATCACTCATTAGCCACGTTACTAAATAAAAATACACAACATGCAAACACTATGTACATACAAACCTCTATAAATGGGGGGAGCTTAATATGTAAAAATAACGTTCGCGGGACAATATCATACTTCCGCCACATCCCCACTGCTTTAGCGTCCTTCGCTAAGTGGTTAGAGTTAGAAAGGCATAAAAAGCAGCAACACGTAAAGGTTAGACGACACTTCATACGACTCTCTCCGGGAGTTCAGATGCGTCTTGACAGAAGGTTTGTATATTCTACCGCTGAAACATTCCATTTGGATAAGATAAATGTGGTTTAGATGTAGGAAAAATGTATTCCAATGAACATTTGTACTTTTTGACCGTGTTTGACTTAAGTATGACTTTATGTGAAAGTCTTGGCAGTTTGGTTCATAGTGTACATTTGTTTTAAGACAACATTAGTATTACTAACATTTTGTCACAGAAGAAGGCGCATATCATCGGAATTTCATTTGTTTCGTCTCCATTTTTTTGTAAATGGCCGATTTAGTGTAACTGGTCTGTTTCCTGAAACCGCTCGGCCGCGCTATCCCCTAAACACACCCAACCAGATGCATAAAACAGGATGTGCGTTTCGGGTTCACTTTACTACAGCGACTATGAGTTGTACAAACACCCATCAATTGAGGTTTGGCTTCAATGCCCAGAATGTTGTCAGTGGTACCATGAAAAATGTGATAGATGTTCGTGTGCGTGTACGTGCGTGCGTGCGTGATATATGCCTGCATCATTAGGCAGTGATTGTATAATTTAACATACAATTACTGTAACAGTAGTGGCGTAACTAGGATCTCGCAAAGGGAGGCCAAAGGGGGCAAGCTTACTTACCCTTGCTACCACGTAGCGGCACAGCGAAAACATACGGGAACAAATCACACACAAATTAAGCCTTGTATATAGATAATAAGTGTTCTATATTTCGTATAATGTCTTTTGCCAAACATTCATGCCATTGTTGGTTAATGTTACGAAGAGTGGTTCATAAAAAAATTGGCGTATTGTACGTCTTTGTGGTTCGGGCTTCTTTGGGTAGGAACTTGCATTTCAAAAGGGCAATATGAAAAATAAGTTCGTAATTTTTATGTAAGCAGATACAGTACTCCAGAGTCGGGTGATTCCATCGCTGCGAGACTACTGAATCCGTTTCAACAGAAGTACGGCGGAGATCACTCAGCATACCAACCACGTGCAATTATTTAACTCCATTAAAAAAGGTACATTCTTATCATTGACATGCTTTTTGTTTTTGTCAATTCGTATACACTTTTCAAAAGACAAACAAGAAGATTTTGTCTCCACATACAGAGGATCCTTCCTCCACTGACAGGGATCTTTCCATCACTGATAGGGATCCTTCCATCACTGACAGGGATCTTTCCATCACTAACAAAGATCCTTCCATCACCGGCAGGTCCATATTCCGCTAACCAGCAACAAAAAATGTGATCCGGTGCGCAGCAGAAGTAGTCTACAAATATGCCCTTGTCCCTTTTCAGAAACAATTGTTTTCAAGGTCCAAAAAACCTTGAAAATAGGTTCCGTCCCAAAATCACTGGTACTTCATTCGTATGTCATGGACCAGGAAGTCAAACAATGATCTATCCACTAATGGGCAACATAAACATGTTATCAGACTCATTCTTGACATTAGTTCATAGCACGGCATACATGTGCATATAATGTATTGCCAAGAGAAAATACACACACATGCACGCACGCACGCACGCACGCACACACACACACACACACGTAATGATACATAAGTAATGTTGACAAAATGTTGATAGGATATTCTGACGTTTATTATGCACTGTATCTCATTTGACAAATTATGTTACCACTAACTTGTATGCAATTAACGTGCAATGTCGTGGTCTAAATCATTGGAGCTCCAAGAAATGTCAAGTCACGTAGTAAAATAATTGTGCAGCGGTACTGCGAGAAAGACATGAATAAATACGTGCCCAACGAAATGACATTGTTGAAAATAGTGCAGCATCACGGCGCGAAAGACGTAAATGTGTGTGCAACAAAGTCATATTGTAAATTAATAGTGCAATATAAGTACTGCCAGTAGTTGAGGTTCATTTACGTATTTAACGCATTCACTTCTGTTTCCAACAGTCGTGTTCGATTTTCCAGATGCGACCCACGATACTGCTACAATGGCTATTGCTAGCTGCGCTCGTCGCATTGAGCGTCCAGCAGAAAGTCACCTTCCAAGAGAGGATTGAAGCGAAGATATATTGCACGAATAAGTTCTTACGCTGTTTCAGATTGAACCGCTGCCAGGAGAAGAAATTTAAATATCGCAAAAAAATCTGCGATAAGATCTATGTTGAATGTGTGAATTTTGCTAAGTCGATGTTTGATAAGATAAATGCCAATGACTTCATACGTCAATATCATTAGTGAAAGAGCTAGCGCCCACCAAGAATTTGATTGTTCGTGTTTCTGTTCTGGACGGCTAAGACCTTTGTAATACTCACAATGCATTTAGAACCGATCTACGTAACTGTGTTCGCATAGAAACATGCACAATTATGGGTGAGAGATTTGTACATTGGTGACCATTAGTACGTTCCCTACCCATTGAAAAACTTTTCTAACGATTGTCCTTAAACTTTCACAGCACATTAAGCATTATTTAACTGACCTCGTTTGTGAAAATCGCGTTGGTTTTAATTTAAACGATAGACAATGTTTACGCCCGCCACGACTCGACACGACAGATCTTACGTGTTTCTGTTTTTTTTTTGTCTCTGAAGATGACATTCGAAGTGTGAGATGTGACAAATGTGTTCTGCTGAAATGCTCATCAGTTTCTAGTCATTTACTGCAATGATAAGTTCGCCCTGGTTGGAATGGGTTGTGCTCAGCCTCTACACTCAGACATTTCGCAAACTTCCAATCTCGAGAACCCATCATTGGTGTCAAGTACTGTAAAGTGCACATCTGCGTTTGCGTTGCACGCGAAGTCCAAAGTTTACTGATCACGCACGCACGCACGCACGCACGCACACACATATCATGTCAACCAAACTATGCCTCATTTTAATAGCTATGTTGAAATATGGTTGATTCGTTCATAAACGAAATTAAAACGTATCAGATGTGTATTACATATTGTTGCTTATTCCTTCGCCTCACAATGTTTAATTCACATAGTAAACAACGTTCAATAGATGTTTTGAGGACGACACTTCTAAATAGGAAATGCATTCTATTATTAACCTGGAGTGAAGTGATGCTCATCGTGTTTAATCAGCGAGATGTTGAGCCAGCAAGAAAGTCGCATCGTCTCATTGGCCTGTTTGACCAATCCAATGGTCTAATGGCCTCCAGCTGAACAAACACGATTAAGAAGGGATCTTCTCACTTAGACTTACCAGATTATGGAATGATCTACCAGAAGTAGTTGTAACTGCCCCAAGTGTAAACTTGTTTAAAACCCGTCTAGATTGACATTGTTGAAGATCTGACCACCGAGGTCACCGTCTACGGTCAGGAAGAACCTAAGTAAACCTAATTAATCCAAGTAAGTAATAATATTTCCGACCAATCAATTCATATACTTTACATTCCTCCCACACTTTTTTCTTCAAAACAACGTGTTGTTTTTAGCACAACAATTTAAAACGAAAGTTAAAGGAGAGGTTAGTTTGAAGTTGCTAGAATACACTGAAAAGCATACCTTCACTAAAGCAGACAACATAAATGTTTTCGACATATTGGAAATATAGACATTATTACTTACACATGTACAATACAACGTACCAAGAATACAGCATAGAACAAACATGCATCATATAAAGTACAAGAACCAAACATTTGTTTAACAGGATGTTAACAAGATTTAACAAGATTGCCATCCCAAACAATACGTTCCAGATGGCAAGTGGACAAGGAAGCAATTGGCTTATCGAGAGTCCAACAATTTTCTCATCTATGTGTAGCCCGCCCTTGTCAAATATCTGGTAATTCTATTTTCAAACATATTCACACTACTAGCATTAACACATTCATTTGGCAGTTTGTTCCATTCATTTATCACCCTCTGTGAGAAAGAGTACTTTCTCATGTCCAACTTACACTGCTCCTTAACTAATGCTGCTTTGTGTCCTCTGGTTCTGCTGCCTTCTTTAAGTTTGAAGAATATGCATGTTACAATGTACCGGAAAATACATCGGCACGTAACAAACACAAATATCATCATGCAAAATATACGTTCTACACTATCCAGCACTGATACAAATGCCGATTAAGCAGATCAATGTATGTTTGAGTATAATCCAGTGCGTATCGATAATATACAGTTGTGTCTATAGGCTGCATTAATGAACAAACAAACCACAAGTGTTACAGTACAGGATAAATGCCCTGGGTATGTTTCCCACATTAGAAAAGTAAGACTGGAAACTAGCGGAAGTCAAAACACTAATTAATTCATGCCTGTGTAAGCACATCCTTTGTTAGAAAACCTAATTCTAACCATGTATTTTGTGTTTCACTTGTAAACCAAGAATATTCTCATGAAACTTCACTAGCTGGTTATGGGCTTAGGTTAATTACTGAAAGCATTTGGTTTACTGAAGGTAATACGCTGGTTTCGTCGGCTGTAGAGTCACAAACAACGTTGGCATTCACGAAAGTCGACGTCGGTCGCTGTTCCAAAGAGTATTTTCGACAATTGATCGAACATGTCGAGCAATCCTCGTTTTACCATGTACTGTATCGGGGCGTCAGTTGTCGCGTGTCCTACGTCATGGGGTCAAGACGTCAATCATCTATTTGAAACGTTGCATTTGTAATTATAGCTACTCATGTCGCCATGTGATTTCTGATTTTATCACCGCCTTTTACAAGGAATCCATTTCCGCTTTTCATTTCATTTTCATCACTATGGGCGTATCCAGTCAACTTTGCAGTTGTCGTCGGTGTGTGAAATACACACAAAGCGCTATAGCTGCGCATTTCTGCCGCTTTATTTCCGTCTTATTCCTCGCGAAGTTCCATCGCTTTCTGAAATACTTCTTCTTCGTCAATGACCCAATGTCACTGTGATGACCGTCTGCTGCTTCGCGAACTGCTACAGACAGTGTCTTGGGGTAGAATAAACTGTCCGTCGATCGACGGGTACTACCATCCCAGGGTTTTGGGGTTCGGCTGTCTGTCGAGTTTGATCTGGGCCAGTGTAAAAATTACCGGTCTGTCGTTGCTACCAGTGCGGGCAGCCAGTCGTCTGCGAGTAGTGCTAGGAACCTGATGACGAATTGGGTGTGGGTTGTACGAGTCCCAATTTTGTTCGGAATCAGGTTAATTCAGCATGATATTCTTAACGTTTATTTAAACAGGAATTATTAGCTGTTTTGCTGTCCACAATAGGCGAAACACAAGTTGCTATAAGCTTTAATATGGGTAACGGCTTCATGCCGCTACTCTATGTTTTTTTTAATAAATCACTAAGTGGATAGACGAGGGACCGCCAGTAGATATTATCTACTTAGATTTTAAGAACGCTTTGACAAAATGATTTGGGGGAATTTAAATGCCTATATAAAGGACACGGGAACTTGGTTATAAACCATAATATATTCGAGATACTGTTTTAGGCACTACTGTAAAAGAAAAGGACTTAGAAATAAAAATAAGTACTGATATGAAAGCTTCAGAACACTGTGGCATTGCAGCTTCTAAGAGTAATCAAATTCTTGGGTTGATTAGGAGAAACATAACATAAAAGGAACCAAATCTAATTATACCTCTGTATAAAGCAATAGTTAGATTTCATTTGGAATACTGTATACAAGCGTGGAGACCACATCGTAAGAAGGACATAGATACGCTTGGACGCATACATAGGAGAGCAACTAAAATTATTCCAAAACTAACAGACCTTAGTTATTATTATTATTATTATTATTATTATTATTATTATTATCATCTTTATTCGGACTCAAGATCCACAAGCATGTACATATTAAACAGATTGAAAGTTAGAAATAGCAGCTAGAAAACAAATTATATTGTGCTGAGATATGAAATCACAGCATTACATTCTTCCTTATTTAAGACATCGTCATTGTTACAATCTTTCATTTCAATCAATTCACAAATCATGTTTGCATTGTCATAGTATGTAGCATTAACATTGATATTCCACATTTCTTTATATTTATGCTTAATAGCACTCATAGGCATATACAACAGTTCATGGTTGGTCATGTTATATTTGGACATAATGTGTCTTACATTCTGGCCCATAGTTGACCTATAAGCAAATGTCATTGTATTTGCAATATAATTAACAACCATGTTATCTGACAAGGATACTGTTCTGTAAAACTGTATAAACCTAAAGACCAAAGCCACATCTAAAGGTACACATTCAGCAATTAATGGTACTAAATCTCTGTGGGAAGTATGTTGTAGCTTCCATACCTTACGCAATGCATTACGCCACTGTATGCACATCTTGTTAACACTGTCACGCCACAGTGGCCATAGTTGAGATCCGTACAATTCACAATAATACTGATGAAACAATTTGTTTTTGACAACAGTTTGAAGTGAACCAAACTCAGACATAAATCTATTTACATTACAGTTAAATGTTTTAATGCCATCAAACACCATTTCAGACTAATCGGTTGTGCTAAGTACATTTCCAAGATGTATAGTTTTCTCACATGTAGAAACATCTGTACCATTTATTTCACAATGCGGATCAGCATTCTTCTTGTTGTACACCAATAATTTGCTTGTTGACTCATTAAACAACACATCATGTAGTTTGGCATATTTCTCACAAACCTCAATCATTTTTCGCAACCCAGAACTAGTAGGACATAGTAATATAATGTCATCTGCATATCCTGCAGCTCCACAGAAATGTTGCCCAATATAACAGCCAATACCAAGGTCTTTTAATTCTTCCAACAGCCCATCCATGTACACTCCAAATAGAAGTGGAGACATAACACCTCCTTATGAAGAACGTCTGAAAGAATTTAGCAACTCTAGAGACAAGGAGGTTAAGAGGAGATCAGATCAGAAGTGTTTAAGATATTGAATGGATGTGAAAATGTTGATAGAAATATATTTTTCTCACTCAAGAAATATAGTAAAACTAGATGACATAAGGTAAATTAGTAAAGGATCAGTGTATATTGGAAATCAGGAAGTACTCGTTCTCACAGAGGACAATCAATGAATATAACGCGTTGTCTACGGATTGTGTAACTGCTAGCAGCGTGAACATGTTAAAAACGGTTGACCCATATCTCAGGAGGGCGGGTTACACGTAGGTGAACATTGTTGGACTCTCGATAAGCCAATGGCTTCCTGGTCCACTTACCAACTGGGCCTTTGGCTTGGATAGCAAATCTTGTTAAATCGTGTACGTACAAACCTCTACAAGTGGGCGGAGCTTAATATGTAATGAGAAACTGCGCCTAACTATAGTATCATGTTTCTGCCCCCACCCCGCTATTTTAGCGTCCTTCGCCAACTGGTTAAAGCTAAAGCCTTGTTCAGCGACACATAGATTAGATGACACTTCGTAGAAACCTCTCCGGAACTTCAGATTCTTCTTGTCAGAAGGTTGGTATATTCTGCCGCTGAAAGAATCCGTTTGGATAAGATGAATGTGTTTTAACTGTAAAGGAAAGCCACAGGGCACCTATTCCATAAAGCACACCACCACTGTCCTGGCGGGCCACAGTAACACCATGTATGAGTATGTATTCCATTCTTTAGACGTCACTGTATGAAGCACATGCTAAAATGTTGAATTATATAAGACAATGTAGTGAACATTTCTCGAGATAGTTTGTTTTATGTTGAAATTATTATTATGGCATGTCCAAAACGTGTTTGTATCGTGTAGAAATTTCCATCATCTTGTAAAGGCGACTTCATCAGTACTATGACGTACTGGCCAGATGACGTCATCGTACACGAAGGAAGTTCGTCATTGCCTTCGTCTCGGTTGTTCGCTTCCTTGGGTCTTGCGTATTCTTCTCGAGTGTTCTCCTTCTGTGTGCTCCACATCTACCACTTTTACTCCATATCACTCCATATCCATAAGATATGGTTTTCGGTGGTTGTGAGGACGGACTTGTTGGTGGTAGAGTGCGACCGCTTCCTTTCGCCCCTCGTGTATTGTTCTTTTTTGTGCATTCTCTACATCTTTCTTGTGTTCATTTAACTTGGTCTTAAACAATATCCCTGCCTCTCATCTGTAGGCTGCGCCACAACTCAACAAGGTATTTGGTAGACTAGTTGATGTTTTTCTCACGGTTCCACTTTGTTCTCTGGGCGTACCAATATACGTATGAGGGTTGTGTGAATACGCATGGCTGTAGTCACCACGTATTTCTCAGAACCAGATCAATCCTCTCTGAGGCACCTTCTACGTTAAGGATGACAACCTGGTTTCTATAGTTCTTGCCTTTTTCTCTTGTCTGCTGTTTTTCTCTTCTTGTTTTCCATCACCTTTTTACAAGGCACAGGACGGATAACCGCTCCTTTTAAGCATGTCTCCTCTTCCTTCTTGCCTCTTTCCTCATAAATTATCGTCTTACACCTGTTCATAAGGGTCCTGACTACCCCTAACTTCTTGTGCATGGGATGATGGGACGTGAAGTTCGTTTACTGCTTAGTGTGGGTCTTCTTTCTGTACAGTGTGGACTTCATGCTGCCATTATCCTTTTTGGTAAATGTTGCATTAAAGAATGACATGCTGTTTTTTCTTCGTCCTCGCTTTTGAATCTTATGTTACATATGAGGTCGATCGTATTTATATCTACTTCAATTTATATTACATATTATCACGCATATTTCAATATATACGCTCGTATATGCATGCACGCCCTTTCTCTTCTGCACACACGCACTGTCACAACCTTTTGTCGAAACGAGTTAGTTAATTATAGTGAGAACTACTATGTATTCTCTACAGGAGTCACTGACCTATCAGTAAATTACATCGTGCTTGTATTTTTCATGTGAACATATGTATACATATTGTGTTTCGGTCACTAAACTTTCTCGTTCTTGTTCTGGTTCATATGATGTTGTAATTCCTCTGTCATG
>BSQZ01000018.1:3253035-3468035 GCA_033239005.1 Lamellibrachia satsuma
GCCACAGAAGAAAATGCTGCACTTGCATAAACTAAAAATGGACATTTTAACAACATCATCTTGCACGAACAGAATATTCATACACTATTCTGATACCAACTAATGTTTCTTTTTCTCATTTCCAGTTCCTTGTTTGCCAACCGAAGGCATATTTTGTAATTTGCAAACGCACACTGGCCTGACAGTAGGCTTCTATAAGGAGGTTCCTTGTAGATGGACGTAAGTAGAAAATGTAATAAACAAATTAATGTTTTGTTCAATATGGCACAAACTTTAAATGACAGTTATTTAACGATATCTTAATTTCGGCCTAAATTGATATATATGGAGCTGTGCAATTCATAAATGATCTATTTTACTATGTACCTATATTCATTCAAAAAATTTACCCAAATGATGAATAATTTGGCTCACCAGTTGAAAGCCAGTTTCAGGAGTTAGTTTCAATGTGGGGATCATACAAGAATTTGATCTCAAGCTTCAATATGAACCTTGTCATAAAAATAAGAACAGTTGTGTATCATAAATAAAATTTGTCTCTGTCATAATACTTACACCGAGATGCCCTCTACGTTGTAGGAATGGCAAGAAGTTTAGCACAGCACTCTTGTTATCCGTCTTTCTTGGCTGGCTCGGAATCGACAGGTTTTACCTTGGATATCCAGCTATAGGTAGTAGCCCATTGTTTTATACACTACAATACAATACAAACATTTCTGTCACACCAAAATCGTCAGGAACTCGACCTCAGAGGATCATCAAAACTAAAGGATTAGGTAATCTTAAATCAGTATATAAATTATTTGTTGTTGAAACTAACAGTTCATTTGATTCCAAGTAGTGTTGGTTTCCAGGTCGGTCTCACTCAATGTTGTAAAGGATAATGTTTTTGGATGCTGATTTAGAAGTCTTGAATGGTTACACTGTTAACTTAAAAAAGTGGCAGATGCATTACTTGTACATGCATTGTAACACTATTTATCCCCAAGTTGTTTGGGGTGCCTTACGAATGTTTTTATCAATTCATTGACATTGTAGGCTTGGCAAAGTTCTGCACATTTGGCTTCATGTTTGTGGGTCATCTCTTAGATATACTCCTCATAGCTATACAGGTGAGTTTTAACGAAGACAGTTGTCACTTGTCAGTGTTGTTATTTTAAGAAATGTATGGAAAAACCAGTATGCAGACATGAGTAGTCCACAACACAGGATGTACACCGATTTATCTCAAATCCTACACAAGTTTGTTGGAAAGCATATCTGGTATATTCCACATTTGTGCATGCACGAATGAGTGCACATGCACATATGTAAACACTGAGTGCTGCTAATGTATAGTTACTTTGCAGCAAGAACATTTACTGCATGCTTTCTGGCTATGCAAAGTTATGCTAAATACGCAGCATAAATTTGATTTTACAAGTGAAACATGTTCTCTTAAATGTCTCCTTGAATAAGCAATAATGTTGTCATCATCAATGAATTGGTACAAAGACCAGCCTGTACTTATTGTTTATGATACAGATTACATCGGACATATCTGATGTAGCGTGTATAATAATGCTGTTGCTTGTTCTGCAGACTGTTGGTCCTTCAGACAGATCAGACTACATTGTGGATTACTACGGAGCTGGCTTGTTTCGAATAAATCAAGACAACTATACTTACGTCAGACCGCCAAAATATACATAACACAGTGCATTTTGTTTCAATACATACTTCACTCACTGTATATATATGTATATATATATGCTCATTGTGGGATTATAGAACAGTATATTTTGAGCATTCCAAGATGCTTTCAAATACTGTTGTTGAGTCACTGATATGTGGTATAATTAAAACAATTTATTTTATCATACTGCATTGTGGTTTATACTGTATTGTGGTCTGTTTTTCTGAAGTGTCACGCAGGTACAGCTAGACATGTCAATGGTCACATGCTACAACATTTACCAGAAAACTTCAATGACAAATTTTATTGTACAATAGATGGCATACGAACAGTAATCAAATAATTCTCCAGTAACTGAAAAATGGAAATATTTTAAATTCTTACTTAAATGTGTAAACTGTTCAGATGTAATTCTACATTCAGTTCTCTTGCTGCCATGGGTCAGATATGGGCACTAACAACGCAGCCGAGAGGTGTAACAGGGAAGGCATATAAACTGCACGTTTTCTACAATAAATACAGTTAGCATGATTTTCCCCAAATTTGGTGAAGAATTATCATCAATAAGGGTTTTGTCTTCCTACTCAACAATTCCCCCACCCCCAAGATTCTGATTATACATTATGTGCCCCATCTAAAATATTGTGTTCCCTAAAATGATTTCAATTCATAGAGGGAAACACCCTGTTTGCATACTTCACGCATAATTACTGCCACACACTTTGCACACCACACAATGTTTTAGTTAGAGGTGTAACGATGCACAGGTTTAGAGACAAATCATTATGAGCTCACCATTCAATGTGATATAGAAACGATTAAAAAAAAATACAACAATACTTCCTAATCACTTTATTTTCAGGTCATAGGTTCCATATGCTGATTACACAAATGCCCAATGTAAGCAGTTAAGTTTTGAAATTCTGACTCGATATTTCAACCCTCAAACCAACTGTTTAAGTATCATTATACATATCAAAACCGATGTATAACGATATGCATCATGTTGTAATGTAATGTTGTAATGGTTGCATGTATCATTACACCTCTAGTTTCATGTACTCGGACACAGCTGAACTGATGTACACAATGAATGAGAAGCCAGTTTAGTGGTGAAGACATTGAAACATCCCAGCAGTTCATACAACACAATTAATAGACCATAATGTGATCCATAATGTGATTGTAAAAGTGGCTCCATGCCAATATCTCTTGCTGTTTCCTTGCATCTGGGAAAAGACTGGGAAAGTATCTGACATGATAGATTTTACAGACTCAATAAAATGGTAAGTTATTCTGCTCATATTTAGAATGTGTCGATACGGTGGGTAGTTATATCCATAAAGCCAACTGATAAGTCCAAGAGAAACTAAAATGAACATAAACACAGTGAAAGAGAACATTAACAGCATATACACAGCATTCGCTGAAACGCCAACAGTGTTCAGCTGATAACTACAAACAACCGCAGCCTGTTGCTCATCATGGTCAACTTGCAGACACTTTGATGCCAGGCTTTCAGTGGATCTTGTACGTATATATAAATGGGAGTAGGCAACATAACACATTGAAGCAGCTTATCCAACAGTCCAACTTGTGAAACGATACGTGAATGAAGTAATTATGATGTAATCAGGTTTTATAGCACTGCTATTGTCGGCTGCACCTTCTGCTGTCCCATCCTATGACAACACAAATTGTCGATAATGTACTCGAAGTAAATTCTCCATAACAAAGCCAACAGAGTCTTAGGCACCGATGCACAACAGAAATCTTGACGCCACCTCCCGACCGAGGACAACGTTTCCGTTTCCAAATACCAGCATCGACCGACGACAGCATGATAACGCAGTGGCCTTGTAACTAGGTCAACTTGGTGGTGGCTGGTCATCTTCGTCGAAGTCTTGAGAAAGTAGAAAATTGGCAGCGAGGTCCTCGTTCTTCTCGCATGCAAAGTATGCCTGGATACACAATCCCTCGGAGAATCCCAGTGCTTTTAACTACAGGGAACACAGTGAAAGCAAGATTAGCACACAAGTGATACTGTGCAGAATACCATAATTATTTTGATAAAACCATTACATAATTGTATATAGTAGAACCATGACATTTTTACCTTTATACGTCCATTGATATTACGCAGGTAATAAAAAAAATTAAATATATTTTATTTACAAGAGAATTCTATAAAGTGTATTGATTTCCCTAGGATTTTCCTAAAACACATCACACGTTAAGCATTAAGTTATAAGTCATTGAGGAATATCACATGACAGGTTCCTATTGGAAGAGTTCATGAAGTCATGCAACTAAAAAATTTTTCTTGTAATTATCATTCTTTTAACTCGCATCAAACGCTGCCAATTTGGTATACATCTTGTCTAGATACTGAGAGACAACCCAGTCCTGTGTAGACCAGCAATCAATGTCACAGCATGTCAGGGATATCAAGTAGTTTGTCTCTAATTAAAATAACTGACTATATACATTGAACAATGTGAGATACGAACCCTGTCTATAGCTTGCTTTTCTTCTGGAGTGACTTGAATATACCCACTCTCCACACCTGGAGAGCCCCTCGCTCCTGCTGGACCACCCTGCGCCACCCCACCGACGCTGCCAGCACCACCACCGCCCTCAGGCTCATTCAACATCTGCACAAACCTCTCCTGGTTCTCAGTGATCACCTGCAAACACATGCTAACTTTGTAGCTGGTTGATTCATGCCAAAAACATCAAATGTTAGTTTCAATGTTCATATTAAAGCATTTGTTCATAACCAATTATACAATATTCTTCTGACTTCAAGGCTGTAGACATGCTTTATCCACTGATGTCTGGTAGTAATGGTAACCCACTAGCATCAGAATAACTGGTGAATATTAGCCAGCTAGTCACTAGTTTCCTGTTTGTGCAATCTCTGCTGATATTTGCTTGTTTAAGGACATGATTTAGTTAGGTAGAAATAATTCTGATGTGTACTGGAATCACAGTAACCAGGCGATATATTCCAAATTTCCAAAAGGACTGTTTTTTTAAAGATGGACTGGCATAATATGACGTTAGTGCCAAGGGATTATTTGTGGTGTCGAGTGTCGACGTTCAGTTTAATATTTCCTAGCATGTTATGAAGAAAAAAATTAAAAAATCAACTGACATGCTAGCCACCCCAACTAACTTAAACTGTGCAGAATGACCAACCTACCAGGTGATGTCTGAATTGCCTCTACATCACCAAATCATGTCAACATGCAAAAACCAAAACTATGGGACTGAATATCGAATATGATAATGACCTAATCTGTCCTGTCCTATCTTCAGACTTGTTCCTTATATTTTCTGACAGAAGGCTAAGGAACAAGTGGAACGTAGTTCCCACCATGCTTCCTTGCAGGCCTACCTGAAGCAACCTGGGGTTGGATAGTCGAATCTGCTGTAGGAAAGTCTGAAGGAGGTTAGGATTTTGCTGAATGAGCTGTCTCATCTGCTGGAACTGAGGCTGACTGCGCAGGAACATAAGTGGGTCTTCTGCAATGGAGAGACAGCGTATCACACAGCTGATGGTCTCAATATTGTGGCTTTCTAACCAGTCTATCAAATGTTCCACTTCCGGCTACTATAAGAATAATATATCACAGAGAAGAGCAGTGTTACAGAAACTGTAGTGACGATTCAAAAATTCAACAGGTATCCATAGACTCATACATTCTTTTAACAAGATGTCTATCTAAAGAAACAAGCGTCAGATGGCAAATGGACAAGAAAGACATTGTTTAATCGAATCAAACTGAGTCCACTTTTATCAATTCTGTTTTTAAACACATTGACAATGCTTGCATTTATACAATCAGTAGATCATTAATTTTATCCCTGCGAGAACAAATACTTTCCTACATCCAATCTACATTGTTCTTTTAGTAACTGTACATCATTGCCTCAAGTTCTACCTTCCATAAGTTTGAAGAAGATATTTCTACCAATAATTTCATAACCATTCAATACTAAACTGACAATGGCATACATTTCTATCGCACACCTCTAACTGTTGAGAAAATGAGTCCAGTTGTTTGACAATTAATCACTCCTTCACCAACCTGCACCTTCTTGACCACCAGCTGTCGGACTGCCTGGGGTAGGAGGGTTGCCCTCGGCCGGTGTGGCAGGCACCACTGTTGTTGGAGCCGCAGGTGTACTGGCCGGAGGCATACTGACCGAAGGCATACTGACCGGTGGCGTACTTCCTGCTAAATCAACCACAAGTGGCGCCCCTGCTGTTGGTGCTCCCGCTGGTGGTGCCCCTGCAGGTGGTGCCCCTGCAGGTGGTGCCCCTGCAGGCGGTGCTCCTGCAGGCGGTGCTCCTGCAGGTGGAGGTGGCGCAACCGGCTCATCTGGGATGCCCTGTCAGCAGACAAAAGGAAGCATTACAGGCAGTTCTTCTTCAAGCCCAGAGCTGCAGGAATTGTTACTGTTACTTTATTGTTTCAATATCTGCTAAATACACATACTAGTGACTTAATACCACTGCACAAAGTAACACTATCATTGCAAAAGACAACACAGGTTCTTCGATTCTCTTGCTCATGTCATGAAAATTCAAACATATTTAATCTTGACCACGGCTAGCTCGTTTGTACAAATTAGCATATTATTTATGACCAGATCCGGTAAATTAAGCAAAGGGCAAAAGCGGTCTGGCTCTATATACGCTAAAACAAGATTATTCACATTTTCACACACCCTTTTACTCGATCTAATGATCAAAATAATTTTTTTTAATGATTTCAAGAAAAGCATGCCCTCTTTAACCAACTGCGCGTACATACACTACAGATCTGAGCATCAACAAACCTGGATCACGCTGGGCTAAATCAATTGGGGAGTTACAGGCACTCCAAGTACACACTTTCAACGTTCAGAAAACCTACCCCAAGCAGGTACTCGACAGCCCGGTCGGGGTTGTTGAAGCTGGCCCTCAGTGCACGCACTACCTGCTCCCGATCGAAGCCCATCGACATCATCTCGGACACAGTCTTGTCATAAGTCTCTCCAGTGACGAGCGTGCTCTCTGCAGCTGTCACGCTCATATCAGAGCCAGACGCCGTGCTGCCGACCAGCGCTGAGGACGAGTTGGTATCCGTGGCCCCTGCATCCGATACGTTTTCCTTCATCTCTACATCTTGACTCGGCGATGATACCTTTGGCTTTTCAGCCACCACAACCGGTGTCTGGCCGCTCGAGGGGGCACCTGGGGGCACTGTCGGTGTTGACGAAGTAGCGCCAGATGAGTCCCCAGACCCAGGCCTTGTCACTTCAACTACTGGCTTGCTTTCAGGCGCTTTCGGTTGTGTCTTTGTCTGTGTCAATTACAAGAATTTGTCATCAAATGGTACATTTGTGAATTGCATACTTGAATCATCTGAGATGGTGGCAGAGTAGCACAAATAATTGGAAAGGCCATATTTATTTCACATGCCTAATGATTTTAGCAAATTAAAATTTGGGCACTACATTATCTATGGTCGCAGTCAGTTGTTCGTCTGCTTAAATGTAACTGTGAGTCCATGGAACGATGCATTAGAGACATCAATATCTGGATGCAAGGCATGAAACTCAAAATGAACAACCCCAAAACTAAGTATATTTTATTCGGCACTCTGCAACAACTGCTAAGTGCACCAACACGGCCATTAACATCGGGGGCTATGAGGTACATGTACTGAATTGTGTATGAAATTTGAGCGCTTATTTTGATAAACATATGTCTATGGAAGAACATGTCAAATTCAATTGTCGGGCAGCATTTGCGCAACTATATAACATTGGAAAAATCTGAAAATATCTAGATCAACAGAGTACAGAGAAACTGATACATGCTCTGGTCCACAGCCATATTGATTACTGCAATGCCCTTTTGATCGGCTTACCAAAATACCTTATACGGAAATTACAAATGGTTCAAAACACTGCAGCCAGAGTGCTGTGCAGAATCAGCAAATATAACCATATCAGTCCAGTACTAAAGTCACTTCACTGGTTGCCGGTGGAATTTCGTATTAAATTTAAGATATGCCTATGGACATTTAATTCATTACATGGCCATGGACCTGAATATATGTCGGAAATGCTGACTCCTAGAAGCATCCATTACGGTCTAAGATCCCAGAATGATCTTAAACTTGATGTACCAAGGACAAAAAGGAAAACACTGGGACATCGTGCTTTAAAAGTTGCTGCACCGAAACTGTGGAACTCCTAAAGATGTTCGCAGCTGCAACAATGTCAGTATTTTTAAGAGCAAACTGAAGACCCACTATCTTAGAACTGCATACAATTAACTTATTAATTTTACTAATTTAAATACTTTTATACCTGTTAGATACTTATATAAAATATGTCAGAGGTTTCTACTGAAATTATTAATTTTACTCATTTTATAGTTTTTACCATTTTATATCAATATTTGTATTATGTTGAAAGCTTATTTTATTTTTTAACTTTCTACTATGCTATTTATTGTACTGTACAGCACCATAGAATATTATTGTATAAATATGGCGCTATAGAAATCAATAAACATTTATATTTACATAGCAGTTATGCTACACGGCGACTAGTGCATACAGTCACATGATTATAAACAGAGCTAGCTTTGTACATAAAATAAAGCAATACATAATTAAACAATCTTAATTTTCATATAATTTATGTTGTGTAGATATAATTTGTAAACATACGTTTATGATAATATATTTCACTTGATGGTCCTACCACAGGCAAGGTATCATGCTAACATTTAAATACACAAATTCAGGAAACAACCTTACCTTTGTCACCATGATGACAACAAAATTCTTCTCTTCAATTTTATAATCGGCGACCAGTTTTTCATCATCTAAGATTTTACCTACAAAAAAGGTAGCAGAATAATCAAAATACTTATTCCAATGACCACATCCTGCATCAGAAACATCTTCATATTTGTCTTTACCCATGCTGATCCTTCAAGCCAAAACATTCTATGCTGGTACCCTGAATACAACTGGATATGTCCAACCAAACCAAACTGTAGGCATTTGTAATCTGTAGATGTAAATTTGTAATGTGTATATTTGTTCTATAAAACATAAAACCAGTGCGACATAGTTTTCACTAATTTAGTTACATTCTGCTGAAGTGACAGAACAAAATAATACATTCTAAAATTTTTTTTAAATATAGACAAACCTGCATAAATTAGCTTCTGGTCTTTGGCTGGGAAGTCAGCACCTCGACTTTCTTCTATTTTCTCTTTCAACTGCTTCACCTGTAAAATAATAAATTAATACTAAATGTAACTTACCATTCCTGTAGCCTACAGCCTGAAGCCAAAGTGCAGTCACATAGCCACAAACCATCTATTGCCATCAGTGTAATTGATGAGTTTAAGTAATGCCATCAGTGTAATTGATGAGTTTAAGTAATGTAATTCCAATTGATATTCTGAAGTGTTGTAAGTGACAACTGTAATTGACCCCAACACTGGTCACTTTCCTATATACACTGTATATATGTTAACACTCATAACAAGAGCATCAATACTATATTTTGGCAGCAGTGGTAGTCTAAGTACAATGCAACATTGTAAGTTTTAAGTAGGCAGGTTAATTACTAGCATATCTGAACAATACACATGAACAATGCTTATGTGAGCAATGACCAGACAAGTGTTTTTGTAAGCCTTAAAATATTCTGATGTTTGAGAGTAGTCAGAAAGGATACCACCCATATTACTCAGCACTTGAGCAGCGGATTCTGCTTTTTAATGACTGATGTATTTTTTTTATTAACTTTTTATCTTAGTATTCTTCTTCAGATTATATTAGTAACATGGCATTTCTGCTTGCAGTAATTAATGTTTGCCCATCTGTTAACCCTTTGAGTGCTCCATGATTAGAGGGTGTAGTGCACACCATTTTTTAGCAATAGACCCATTGCATGATGACGTCAGAATTAAAAACAAATGGGGTGCACGGTGTCGTGGGCATAATTAGGGGTCCAGCGTTGCCATCTGAGCTGTAATCCGTGCCTTGGTACGTGGATTAGCACAAAACACCATGGCCAAGGCGTTAGTTTTGTTTTGCGAAAATTACATCAAGGGTGCAATTTTACCAGACAAAGTGGCTGACAAGAACATAATAGAAGTGCTCAAGCATTGGATTGCATGCCGAGGCCTCACGTCTGCAACTACAGTGTTGTTCAATGCTCAGTAACACTAAGACAGAGTAGTACTCTGTCCACGTGCCTTTTGGCTTTCACAAGTTAATGGGAATCAAATTTTTTTAATGCAAAGAATCGTTACATGTTTAAATATCAGACGAAAATGCATGCAACCATATGTAGTAAGCATCCCAGGAAAAGTTAGAAACGACCCTGTGCATTTGTTGACATGTACGGGTAATGCGCTGAGTTGCATAAATTGAGGCTCCCTAAATGGCTTGTACTGGTAACTAGTAATCTTTTCGGCACTCGATATAATATACATATGTCACTCAAAAACAACTTATCAACAATTTGTTGGCACTCAAGCGATTAAATAACTAGTGGTTTAGAATATCGATGTGCCGAATGTGTGTGTGAAAATGTATATATATATTTCTTCTCGCGGAATACAGCGGCAAGCAGATGTCCCTGTCGGAAGAACTGGCATTTACCAATTCCAAGCTTGCTCAGCAAATATAGGAAGGCCACATGAATTGGCCCTCACAGTTCCAGTCAGCAGTGTTCCCTTTGTGTCTAACTGTCTGTGAACAGGTGGTGTCCCTTGTTCAGCAGAGCGGCCTTTTCCATCAGGGTCATCACCACAGCATGTGCTTGCCCACTGTGCAGTGGGAAGTCTTTCCCTGCACACAGTTCAATATGGAGAACGTAGCCAAGGTCGCATCGCACAGTTCAAACCTCTTTATCCCGAAAAAAGAATGACGCTTGTTCGCATATATTGCAAATATCCATCACGTTTTTTTCATTCCCACCATGCTCTCATCGACTGATAGGCTGAGGCGGAACGAAATCCTGCTTGAATGTGGCATTCAACGTATCAAGCACTGGTCGGACCTTGTTCCACAGATCAAAGTCTGGCTGCCCACATACATATGTGTCCACTTTACCAACATGCAGAAGGCGTGAGAAGAGCACAAACTTGTTGTAGGGCATGCCATCACGCTTTTGAAGAAGGGAAATACTGGGAAGGAAATCTAATTGACCAGTAGTCCTTCACATTCTTCTTCTTGATCAACCCAATGTTGATACACAGGCCGAGATATTTTTTGAGGGCAGCCATGCTCACCTCATCCACCTTCCATCGACGGAACCTCGACTTCGGATGGTGCTCAATCCAGTCAGCCATGTTTGCCAAGCAGCGTTCGCCGTACTCCCTGGTGCTTTGCAACACAGCTCTCATGGTAGCGACAGTGAATAACAAAAGGAAGTAATCAACTGGAGCAAAGTTTCGCCGAGGCAGCTGTTCTGCACAGAAAGTGACGAGGAGGAGCATAGTAATCTTCGCTGTTCAACCACTTCCATGCTAGTGATGTTGTAACAGCACCTCTGCAACATGTTCGAGCACCTCTGCCACATGTTCAAGCACCTATGCCACGTCCAGTCACACCTGAGCTGGTGGAAGGTGTTGGTTCAGTAGATTCAGACTGTAATTGTAAAAATAACATGTAAATAAAACTGCACAATATGTAACATTTCCCAGCATTACTCAATATATGTATGTGAGTGTGTGATGTGACCTGGGAAAACCCGTCGGATGGTGTGCAATTTCATGAGATACATGCAAAATAGTCCAAAATAGAAATTTTCATTACAAACAACATTTTAGTTCCATTATCATATTTCATATCTTAACTCTCTAATCTCGAAGTATTATCAAGAGAAACAAATACCTTATTCTTATAAACCTGTTTTAATCTACTCCCCCTGCATTATTGACACAAATTCGCCGACTCGAAAAGTGGCCTACTGCCACTTTTCACATAACATTTGAAAGAGCACTGCCCATCCAATCTGTTTGTATCAACGCGCACCCTCATTAACATACGTATTACTACTGCACAGTGAAAAAACTGAAAATCCTCAAAATGATCGTGAACTTAAAGCACCAATGCATTCCGCAAATTGTATCGATATTTGTTAGTGTAAACATCTAACGTTTGGCTAAGTAGCTACTTCATGGAATTTACCATCCACCGTGTTTTCATTTGTAAATCCAAGATGGTGGCGCCCATGCTGTTGCCAGGTTCAGAAGTTGCGGCGTTTATGAACAATGCTAGGTGGCTAAATATATACTGCGATGCCAATGGTAATGCACTAAATTATCTGATATTGGATTACTTTACGTCTGGACACGTGAGTAACTCGGACGATGGCACATTTCATGAGAAAGTGATATTGAAGATCAGACGAAACTGACGGCTGTGGCTGTGGGCATGACAACCACTGGCGTTGGTCACAATGACACCGAAGCTGGCAGAGAAATCGGCGAAGGGACTAATAATAGTATTAGTGTATATTTGTTACCTTTTTGTAAGAAAAATAAATATGCAGTTTCTGCTTTTTAATTGCCTTCAGTGCTTCACTGCAGCTTTGTAAACAAGTTGTTTTGAAATGTCAAAGTTGATAATGCCAATCTCAAAGCCTATGTCATTGTTTGTGTAGTTGTACTAACTGTGTGATTGTGGCAATCTTTTTATGATGGTGTATTAAACTCCACTGTTGTGTTTCAGCAACAGATACTTCAGTATTTGATGATATCACAGAGATTCTTCCGCCGCTGCCCGCTCTTGAGATTGAAGAACAACGTATAGCAACCGACAACTTCCGCTGTAGTTGCCATCCGTACACCAGTAGTTTCCTCCTGACAGAACACACTAAGTTTTCGTGTGACTGGTGCTTTCGTTTGATCAAGTGACATTCAAGCGAATGAACATGGACTGCCTTCAAGACATCGCTAATGTGGTCGCCAACTCAAGCACCGCAGGAATCAACATTGCGTGTCTTGTTGGACATGAAGATGGCACTGTGTTGGTGATGATGCATGACTGGTCAACCTTCCTGGGACAATATATCTAGAAAGTGCACAACATAAAGATGCATCATCACTTCACAAGAACAACACAACTGGTGTTAAGCTGCAGCTGTACTGTGACACAGAAACATTGTTTCAGGACTTGATGAAAGTTGATGCCACTGTTCTGTCCAAAGATGACATGCCCACCAAGATCCAGCCAAAAGGACTTGACATGAAACGCCAATAGTATCTGTAAAACGCCATCTGGGAGTATGTGTCGATAGACAAATCGGACTTGGTGTGTCCACTTCCTGAAAGGCCTGTGCCAAGTGAGAGTACAGAAAGTGACAGTGACAGTGAGGTGTCCACCCCACCAGGGCCACCACGTAAACGTTCTCGCACTGTGAGAGGGTGCGGATGTGTCTCAAAAAAGTGAATGAACACAATTGCAATGAACTGTGGAAGCTATTGTTGGGTGTTAATGCAGCTGTCATTCATGCAAACACAGAAGAACACATCAATAAAGCCATTATATCTTTAAACCCTGTTTTCTGCATATTCATTTTGTATAAGCATGCTCTTTATTCCAACATAATTTTGGTTCTGATCAAGATTCAGAAGATCTGTAAACAGTTTTGGAAAGCCCAAATAATCAGCTGTGATATAAGTACAAAATTTAAAATGTGCACCATGTGAACGGTTTTCCTAGATCACATCACATAATATAATAATATATATATAAAACGCTACCAATGGCAATGATAACTTTTTTACCAGCACCACGAAAATCATGCAGTTTTGGCGTCGCCAATTTTATAATACTAACGGTAGCTCGGTGAAATTTTTACAATTATGAAAAACATCCAAAATAATATTCTACATATGGCTATTCATGTCATATTTACCTCCGATGAATCATCAGGAACATCACTGTCAGAGACACTGTCAGTGACTGAACTGACGCTGACGTCTTCGCCCAGTGGCAGTGCAGCAAGCGCACCAACATCGTGAATTTCGGAATCACTGAATGCCGAAAAGTCACTGTCATCTGTGAAACTAAAGTCCTCTTGATCCAAACCACTATCCGACATATTGCAATATAAATCAAAGCAGTGGAAACAATTTGTCAACAACAGCAGCCGATTTATAATGCAACATGAATGGGGGGGCGCTCTTGAATCCTTGGTTTCTATTGAACAAACGTTATGCAGCAAGCATAGGAAAACAGGTTAACATTGACCAATAGCAGAGCTTCTTATATATGCAAACCGTTTCCCCATTTTGGTGAAGTATTCCACAGAATAAATTAGTGAAAACGTGTAGTTTCTTGGCCAAGTACTCGGCTGGATACAAGTAGCCCACATGACGGTCTTGGCTGAAAATTCGGCCATGTACACTCGCAGGGTTTAACCTAACTTCTCGGTAAAAAAATCACATTACGTGACTACTTTTTAAATAATTGCTTGCATCGTAATGGTATATTCAAGTGGTTAATAAAATTTCATCCTGACAATTGGTAAAATACCGTTGGGGCAATCAAATAATCTATGACACTAAACAACACCAAGCATCCACTCGACACAACTGAAAAACAAAAAGACTTAGGGGTCCCTTTAGACACAAAGCTGTCCTTTGATGATCACATAACTCAAGTAGTAAACAAAGCAACAAAGATGACAAAAATAATTCGCAGAACTTTCCAATTTCTACACCAAGATATGTTCTTGCCATCACATCAGACATGGGGTCAATTCCATTCCGGAATTAACCCTCAATCTTTACCCCTTAAATTTACTGTTAAAATAATATTAGTCTGCTATTAGTATGTCACTCTGAATCTGGTAACAGCCAGGAAGCAGTCAACATTATAATTTATAGCATATACACTGTCTACTCTGTTATTGAAATTTTGTGAACAAGAACAACATAATCAAGCACTTGCATCAAAAATAAATACTAAGTTACTGTTACAGACAGTAAAACTAAAGACAGACCATTCATGCCTTATTTCATTTTCTTTCTCAGTGGACAAGGTTTATTTCTCTATGGAGAATACATGTTGGCAGGGCTTCATATTTGAAAACAACAGACCAGCGATAAATTGCTCGCCTAAATATGCCAAATTAATTTAGGCGAGCGATTTGTTTTTTTACCTTGTGGTGGCGCCACCATTTCCCATTTGGATTCTGTCGTTGTCGCCATGAAATTTTAATTGGTGCTGACTTTTGTACAAAGAAATAAATGTTTACTTTAGTAAACCCCATGCATTCTGATTGCAACTGGTGAAACTGTTTTGAATTGCAACATGTCACCGATTACCGTAGGCCGTAGCCTAGGTGAAGCCAGTGGCAGTGTACTCTGCCCGGGCCGTGGCAACACCAATATAAACTGGGGTGAAATGGCATGCTTCCATTGCATCATAATACCAAACGCACAATTCAAACACAGTGCGCAAAAAATATGAATTTGTCATCCGCACATGAAACAGAGAATCAATATTAAATGGTACCAGAGATGTGCGTCATGAATTTATGTGTTCATAGCGGATGAAAGATGACGTGGAACAATTACTAAATTTATCGTTTTCAATGTCTAATCAACGTTTTCACTCCGTGTCAACTCATATACATTTTCGGTAGTTCAGATCCAGGTTATTATTTTCGATTCCCACTACAGCGTAGTCGGTCAATCGGATCATAGCGAAATATTGTTGATCTCTTAACTATTCTATAACTGTACATGTATACATTTATCATATTCAGTTCGACATACAACATTATGTGACATTTACACATACTACAAATCGACGTTAGTTCACTCATTTGATCATTTTTATAAACCAGCATAGCTTCGATGGCATTCTTGCAATCTTGGTGCAGCGGGCTGTGATCACCATCGCCGGTGATGGATGATATACGAACTCCGCCGGAACACTGCATTATAAAGAGACTTTCCTAGTGAATCTAATACTCAAGAAAGAACTTGTCAAGACGAACACTTGCAGGCAGCGAGCGATTTTAACAACATATGCAAGCGATAAATCGCTCCCTAGATTACTGATTTGCGCTCGCCTCAAAAGTGATGCCCTGTGTTGGTGATTAGGATGTTGAAAAGAAAAAGTTTACAGTAAATTTGACAAAATATCAATGATACCACAACTGATATAAATGGGGAAACTCAGATTAATGACCCAACTGTCCTGGGCTGTCTAAAATGTCTGGTTAGCAAAAATCCAGGAGAGGTGTTGCAGCAGAAAGTACATATATATATATATATATATATATATATATATATATATATATATATATATATATAGGGTTGAAAAAATCATGATTTTTATTTTTAAAAATTGGATTTATTTGATTTTTTATTTATTAGATTTTTTTTAAATCTGGTATATAGATATTTATATAGATGTTTAAATTTGTAAATCCTTTCAAACATCTTCTATTCAAATCGATTTGGGTTCTTGCCTTAACAGAGGGTACATGATTTTTTCTTATATAAAGACATTAGACAATGTCCACAAGGCCTCACCCCCAGTAGTTGCATAATCTGTCTTGGAAAGGAAAGCATGCTGTGTGTCTGAGGCTGTAGCAATGGTAATTGTTTGCCTATAGGGTGGATTAGCACCTGTCCAGGGCTCTGTGTACTCTAAGGGTCTCTAACCAGAATACAAACTGGTACAGTATTAAACACCTGAGTCAACATACTGAATTGGTAACAACTAGCACAAGCTATAAGTGGACTTTAACTCAGGGCTTCTGTGTTGAAAAGATACTTCCTCTGGAAGACAAGTTTGTGTGGCGTCACTGCATTCAGAAAGGGGATAGCTTAAACATACACAATGTCATAAAATATTTTACTATCAGGCTATCTGGTGACGATACAGCTACACAAGTGTGCGCACTTTGTGTTTTGTATTAAAAAACATGCAAAACTTTGTTGATCTCGATGCTTGTAAGCAATTATTTGTGTTAAATTCATATAAATAAGCGATAAAAAAACGGAAGTAAAAAAAAAATCATAAATCAATGATTTTTTTTTGGAGTGATTTAAATCAATGATTTAAATCAAACAACCCTGTATATATATATATATATATATATTAGGTGCATTGAATGAACAGTAGTTAATTTGTTAATTATATATCATATCTGATTAAATATCATTGTGCACACATGTACAAATAAAACTGTGTTAAAACGAATTGGATTTGAATTTTTCCTTAGCCCAGGATTTTAAAAGTTGGAATTGACAATTTGGAATTGGAATTGATTTTTTCAAGGCTGAATTTTTTTTTAATTAAATGGAATTGGAATTGACAAAACGGAATTGACCCCATGTCTGCTTGCCATTAAATAAAACAATGGTAAGAATGCATCTTGATTATGCCATAGCAATATGGTACCCTTAAAAACAAAAATTATTACAATAGAAAATATCCAAAGAAGAGCAACCAAAGAATTACCAAGGATGAGCACGCAGTCATCGGCCCGAGGGCAGATATCAGCGGCTGGCAGACGGCAGTGCTCGGCATGTGCTTGTCGATCACAGCCCGCTTCCCAGCCGCAGATGCGGCGCTAGCACTCACGGGAGGTGATTTATCAGTACTCGGACCGAGGGAGGCCCGAGCACTGATTTCTGATGCGCTATGATTTATTACTTGTATTAAATTTTGCATGTGGTGTAAGGGAAAGTTTCCCGTGCGATGAAGCACCATGCTGGAAGCAAACTAAAATTAAGAGAAACTAAAATTTTTATGAACCGTGTTGTTATTCTTAAAGAAAAATTAACAAGCCACGACAATTACATTTGTAAGCTCCAGATGCTTACACTATTCACTGAACATTATTACTGTTAAAAATAATCTTTACTGCGAGTCTACCCGGGCCCATGCCGCCATCTTTGAAGTCCGCTGTTTTACCGTTATAATTTTATATGCGACTGGCGCGCCACAAGACAAGGTACGTGTTTACAAATTCCTTTGTGTATCTTTGGATGTATTTTGTACTATCCAATACATTGACTTTTAGCATTATATAAATTATTTTTGTTCGCAAAGCATACGAAAGTAGAAATATGCACATCGTAATTTTAGGCGCCAAACTCAGACGGCAAAGCCAAAGCCTTTGGCAAAGGCCATGAACTGACATAGCCAAGGGCATAGCTTAGGCTTAGCCTTAGGTCAATAATAGGTGAAGTCTGAAGATTTATTAATACTGGCTCAGTGTGTACTGTCTGTTTATGTTTATTTCTTGCGAGTACTTTATCAGAACAGAAACACATAATTATATGCATACATGCATGCATACATACATATAATTATATTCTGTGAAATTTTCATTTCATTCTGCCCTGTATCAGTTGCTTAATTCGTTCTCGATCAATATACTTGTTTTATAGTTGTAAAATGTTGTATACATTGTAAACTGTGGTATACCATGGTTTACCTGTTTCAAAACAACATGGTATTTTACCATGGCTTGCTTGTTTCAAAGCACCATGGATTACCATGGTTTCTATTGTACATCATGGTATTTTACCATGGTTTACCTGTTTCAAAACACCATGGCATTTACCATGGTATATTTTCATAAGGGAATTGCCCAATTCCATGGGCTGTGGACACTTGGTATTGTTAACTTAATTGTTATGTTAATATTTCAGATGCTGTCTGAAACAATGACGTGACAACAAATGGCACAACTTAAACCATGAGCATGACATAAATCGAGTCATCCAGGAATGGTTCCGAACTGCCTCTGTCTCTGATCGGGATGGTGGTAGGAAGCACCGAATGGACCGAACATAGGCTAAACAGGATGTAGCAGGAGTAAACATTGAAGTTAATGGTTTTTAGTACATTCATTTAAGTACAAGTAAGAGATGGTCAACACTTATTTATTAATTGTCATATAATAAATTATGCAAATCCACATACGAATACATATATCAACCTGAAAACATTTGTGATAAAATGTTAACAATATATAAAATAATATGCTTGTATTGAAAGTAATGACTTGGTGCTTTGCCTTTGGTGGCGTTGCATTGATCAGTTTTTTTTTAAATTCCAAGAGCATTGTTTATTTAAAAGAGAACCTGGAAAAATCATAGTAAAGTTATACTGTATAATCTGTATTCATAAATATACATTTGAACGGTTAACTGGCAGTTTAAGTTTGAATGTGCACATATATATTCATAGCAATGTCTAGGAAGGTTGCACAGTACATTGAAATTATATAGGTCGTTGTGTACATACTGAAGCCTTTTAAGAGAGTGGGTGTGGATTTTGACTGTGATTGTATTAGGGGTGTTATTGAATATTCAAGTGATGCTATGTGTAATGCGTCTGTTTGCCAGTTCAGTGTTTGTACTTTCAATGTGGATATTCCCACGACTTTTGTGCCATATGCATTGCATGCGCACCAGAATTAGGCATTATGCTTACTTTTTTTGGGTATTCAGGAAGGTTTCTGGTCACATATTAGTGATAACAGTTTAATTGTCATTTAAAGATATCTTAAACTTTTATTTAGCAGTTTGACACTTTTTAGCAATGGATAGAAGTGTGTGCATTATATACTGGCTGTTTGTTATAATATTTGTCGCCCACATCTGTAGTTTTGTTATTATGTATACCTGTTATAATATTTTATATGGGGTGACTTAATTAGTGACTTAATGTTAATAGGTTTAATAAAAATACATTGTGGAAGGTATCTTATTAAAACTGTACAACTCATATTGATTAATAAATTTTAAATGCCTTTGTTGGGCCTATTTCAATCTACATTGGACTTATATATTGGACGATGATTAGCTGCTCACAGGCCGACTATGCCTAGTTTTGCCAAAATTAATATGTATGTGTGTGTGTATATATATATACATATGTGTGTATATAATAATTATATATATATATATATATATATATATATATATATATATATATATATATATATACACACACATTTATCAAAACTAGGCAGTCTGCCAATGAGTGGCTAATCATCAGTTCATAGGCGACTTCCTATCAGCAGCTGCTTATGAGCCGTCATTAGCCCGATGGACAAAAACCCACATCGGCCCGCACGCGGATGCCGATGTTGGACCGATAAATTTGCCACTTTCGGCCCGATGGGCAAAACCTACATCAGCCCGCAGGCGGATGCCGATGTTGGACTGATATGTTTGCCACCCTTGGCCCGCTCTCGGGCCACTGTAGGTGTGCTGGCTGGGTAACTTATGTAGAAAGTCTAAACTCAATGAAACTACCCCTCTGCTTCTTCTTCCGGGTACGAGTCAATCCTCTCTTCAAGGCTTATATACTCAGTACCCTCATTAGTATATAGACATTTATGAGGATATATGATTGAAGTTTTTAAAATTATGCACAATTTATATGATAGTGCCAGGATGAAGCATCTTTCAGGACAGGGAATAGAGGTCATACGGTAAAATTTTTTGCCCAAAGATCAAATATAAATTTAAGATAAAATGCTTTCCCTCTCAAAGTGAATGAGCCGTAGAATTCCCTCCGTGAAACAGTCATACATACAAAATCCATTTAGACTAGTAAGTTTAAGTGCTACAGTCTTTTGACATTTTAATGCGATACACAATATGCAAGGTTAAACTTGTGTGTTAATTTAAACCCTTATGTTAAACTACTTAAGTACTAAACTTGTTCAGTTTGGGTAGCCAACACCTTAACTTTCCTGGTTTCAGTTCACTGCTCCATCCGACATAATGATAATGACGTGTTGCAGCCACTGGCAATGCGTTGTCGTTGAACCGTAGGCGTAGGCCGTTATTTCACAAGTTCTATGTAGTTGTGGAGAAATAAATCAAACATACTGAAATTCATCCTAACAAAAAGCCTATTGTGTCCACCTGATTAATTGCGTGTAAGTTCAGTAAGTGAAACTATTGACAGTGACAGCATGTATCGAACTGAAGACTCAAAGGTGTTGCAGAACCGAGTGACTGGACAAAATACACGTTCAATTTTGTCGAGTAATATTGGTATCAAATACATTTGCGTGTTGGCCTTACCAAGTCATCTGAAGATACATCAATCTTGAACGTCTGCTGCTGCAGCGTCTTCAGTGTTATCTGCATGGTGCTGCCTTTTCTATAAATTTACGATAATTCAACAAAATAGAAATAAGCACACTACCATGACCCACAAACAACAGGCACCTCCGCCATTTGTAGTGACGTCAGAATTTGCTTCAACTGTTTTGTTTGAAATAGTACAGTTACAGCGTGTTATTATAAATCAAATGAATGCAAGGAATATAATACCACATATCAATTAGGAAGACTAATTCATGTTACATATAAACATATATTTGTTTTCAAATGGACATCCATAAAAATCGGCTTAAGGGACCATGAATTATTACATACAATTTGCGTTTGCGTTCTTTTTATTTTCCGCGACTACCAAACAGGCACTAAATCGATTTTGAGTGAGTATATTTCTTGTAATAATTCTATATTAATTTATATTTAATGATTGGATTTAATGCATGCACAGCATTTGGGTGTAGACCTTTTATAAGAGCAATTAAAATTATTCCAGAACTGATCGTGAGAGACCTTAGTTATGAAGAACGCCTGAAAGAATGTAGTTTAACAACTCTAGAGACAACAATAAGGTTAAAAGGAGATCAGATTGAAGTTTTTAAGATATTGAATGAATATGAAAATATTTATAGAAATAAGTTTTTCTCACTCAAGAAAGATATTCGAACTAGAGGAGATGAGGACAAATTAGTAAAGGAGCAGCTATTGTAGATTGAATAACTGGAAGTGTTCGTTCTCACAGAGGACAATAAATGAATGAAACAAATTGTCTATGGATTGTATAACTGCTAGCAGCGTGAATATGTTTAAAAACAAGGTTGACACATATCTCAGGAGGGCAGGTTACACGTAGATGAACATTGTTGGACGTTCGATAAGCCAATGGCTCCCTTAATTGTCCACTTGCCATCTTGGCCTTTGGCTTGGATGGCAAATCTCGTTAAATCTTGTTAAATCGATATGTTTGCTGTTTAACTCATGTCGGCACGTGCACGTCGTATAGCAGCATTTAATGCGTTCTCTCGTTCTCACAGAGGACAATAAATGAATGGAACAAATTGTCTATAGATTGTGTAACTGATAGCAGCGTGAATATGTTGAAAAACAAGGTTGACACATATCTCAGGAGGGCGGGTTATAACTAGATGAACATTGTTGGACTCTCGATGAGCCAATGGCTTCCTTGTCCACTTGCCATCTGGGCCTTTGGCTTGGATGGCAAATCTTGTTAAATCTCTCCATCTTCTTCTTCCAATATTCTGCCTAGCCTCAAAGTGCTGGGGATGTGCCAAGTGATCCTGCTTTGGGAAGGAGATCGCCTTATTTTTTTTCAATTTGTAACATAACCTGCTTCTCAGTTCTTTTTTAAATAATCTCCTTTTCGAAACAATTCAATAAAAAGCGACTACCTATAGGCGCCTACACAAACTGGCACACTTGATACCTTTCTTCTTTTTCAAACATTCAATAAGTTGCATCAAAGTCTCGGGAGATCCAATTCATGTTTTCCGATTTGCACTCCGAGCTCCGTTTGCGCTTGCACGGCAAACCAGCGGACGTTCGCGGGTCTTACGGATTTATGTTACCAGTCTTACTGGTGTGCGTCACTCAAGTTTGTCACGTGTGATCACTCTACCCAGAATAGTCTTTGACAGTGAACAAATGTATTAGAAAAACAGAATGCATTGACGAGTTGCTAGAGCACAATCATGTAACGACGGTTGTCGTGAGGTAGACCCTTATACAAAAGGTTGCGTACACATTAATTAATTAATAATGTCGTTGCACACGATATTTCTCTTACCGTTGCCTAGTTAATGAAAAACGCACTCTACACTACAGTGTGGTCTGCTGATGAATTCACGTTCCATTATGTGTGTGTGCGTGCGTGTGTGTTGTGGTGTGTTGAGTCGTGTGTGCGTGCGTGCGTGCGTGCGTGCGTGCGTGCGTTTGTGTTGTGTGGTGAGGTGATGTGTGGTATGGTGTGGTGTGGTGTGGTGTGGTGTGTGTTGAGTTGTGTTGTGTTGTGGTATGGTGTGGTGTGTTTGCACACAGGTGTATGTGACGCGTCTATCGCTGTGGCTTAGTGGGCATTTTGTAGCGCTTGCTTCATACTCTCGCTTCCAGCTGCAGCCACCAGGTAGCTCCTGGGAGCGAAAGGGAGCCGACTGCGTACGTCTCCCCTGCTGGTACATTGCCTAGCTATCCATTGACAAGGCTCTAACATGACCTCCCTGTTGTATATTGCCGATACTGGACATCTTGCGGCTTCGGGCTAATGTGCTGGAGATCAGGAACATATTGGAACCCATGAGGTGCAGTATGCAGAGCCCACTGGCGTGTGGACACGTCCTGGCACTCACTATTGTAAGTCCTGTCTATGAACAAATGGAAGTCGGTTTGGTGGCAACCATGCCACCATTCTCGCAGCACCTGCAGTCTCACTGGTGCTAAATGTGCTGCTTTGCATTCCTTTGGACAACACCAATGAGGCCGCGAGAGGGATCCTGACGACTGGGCAACCCAAGATCTACTCATATTTCGCCGAGCTTGCGTCCTGGAGAGGACACTCAGCAGCGGCACAACGCGGGAGGCAGCAGTTACGAGTTGTAAGCCCAACTCAACTGGCGTATGGAACGGGCGCTACGGGATGCCTACGACGGTGGGAGGGATCATCGTGTCCCAGTGGTCAGCTATCGCCCGCCTCACGCTAGACAGCCCCCGGCCAATAAGGTGCTGACCCGCCACGATCCGCCTGCTTCAATGAATGTTTGGAGCTTAAACAAGTGGATCGGCAACATCACACCAGGCAAATCAAAGAGAATAAAGAAGGTGCCAGCAATTCGACTAGCAAGCTGGAATGCCAGGTCCATATGTCCTGGCTTATCAAACGATCTGCAATAGATCGACGATTCGAACTCAAACGACTCAACATTGATACCGCCGCCATGCAGTGGTTCCAGTAGTGCTATGCAGTGGTTCCAGTAGTGCCATGCAGGGGTTCCAGTAGTGCCATGCAGGTGCAGGAATGCACACTCTTCTGGCAGGGGAAGGATCATGGGAAGGAACCACGCCAGCACGGAGTGGACTTTGCAGTGAGAAACTCCTTACTTGATACGATCGGACCACCGACAGGTGACTCAGAACGTATCATTGCCATTCGCCTCTCTACATCATCAGGTCCTGTCAACATCTTGAGCATTTATGCTCCCAATCCTGCTTCACCCCAGAAATGAAGGATCAGTTCAATAAGGAAATAGACAATGCCATCATAAGTATCCCCACTTCTGAACATCTACGCACGCTGGGAGACTTCTAAGCCAGAGTGGGATTATGGAGCGTGGGCAACTTGCCTTGGACACTAACGGATTGAGAAACGAACGAAAATGGCTAAAACTGTTAGAACTCTGTTCTTATCATAGTCTCTGGATCACCAACTCGTTCTTCCTTACGAAGCCACGCACAAAGTGCCCTTGAGGCATCCAATATCGGACCACTGGCACCAGCTTGACCTAATCGTGACCAGGCGAGCTACTTTGAACAACGAGGTCATCACCGGCAGTTTTCACAGTGTAGACTGCGACACTGACCACTCCCTGGTGTGCAGTAAAGTCAGGCTACGACCAAAGAAATTACATCATTCAAAGCAAAAAGGGCGTCCCCGCATTAACACTGCCATCACTTCAAACCCCGAGTTATCAAGGCAGTTTGTCGACTCCATTGAACAGAGTGTCTAGCACTCTGCTGATCAGAGTGCTATTGAAATATGGAACTACACCAGAGACTCGATCTACAACACTGCTATGTCCACATTTGGCAAACAGGAGAAACAGAACGCAGATTGGTTTGAAGCCACCTTGAAAAAAAATGGAACCTGTTATTCAAGCTAAGCGCACAGCCCAGATCAACTACAAGACACATCCTATTGAGAACACCTTGTCTGCGCTTTGATCAGCAAGGAGTGTGGCGAACTGCGAACTGCCACACGCTGCCAACGATTACTGGCTAACACTTTGTCAGAGCATTCAGCACTCATCTTACACCGGAAACGCACGAGGCATATATGATGGAATAAAGCAAGCAGTTGGGCCAGGTGCAGAGAAAACAGCGCCTTTTAAATATTTGACAAGCGAGAGTCTCTATTCGTAGAAAGGGCAATAGTTGAGTGAATGTAAACAAAATAATAGTGTTACGACTCCTTCGTTTCGTAGATGAATCCCTGAAAGTTTGGCGCCCGATATGCATAACGTTTAAGAGGACCATTCTAACATACATACACACACACGCACGTACGCACGCGCATGCACACACACACGCACACGCGCTGGCTGGATTACGGTAAGCTATGTAGAAATCCAGTAGAAATTTACGATGACCTGGACAATTATGTTAAAAAGCCACTTTTTTAAACATGTGTGTGCTCAGAGTTCCCACAAAAAAATGCAATAATTTTAACTGCTTTATTTATTGGTCAATACATTTGCTATGATACGTGTAATGGTGCACTGTATTAAATATGAATCATGGAGCTTAATTAGTGCAACATTCATTATGACTCGATCAACACTATCCCACCTTGTAAGGTCGTGAGTGCTTATTTTTAAAACAAATACATATTAAGATAACATGGTAGCACATTACATTGGGTTGTTTGTTATTGTGACACCAATGGGCATTATTCCTGGTCATGTTGAGCCAGTTGGCATCTATCTATCTGTAGGTGCAGTTATTAATTCCATAACACTGTGCCCATTTAATCATATTACTTTGGGTTTTTTGTTACTGTGACACTCGTTGACAATTTTTAGTCATTTGGCATCGCTTTGGGTGCAAGTATTGATATCTTGACAAAACCTTCCCCAGCCTGTAATGTCGCGAGTACCGTTTTCTCGAAGGTGGGCCGAGGAATCAACACCTGCACCCACAGGAAGGTGACAAATAGCACAATGTGACCAGGATTGATGCTCCCACAGACAGATGCAGAATGGCTTAACACTTCCAGGAATAATGTCAATGTGTGTCACAGTAGCAAAACAACTAAATTTGGTTAAAGTAAAGGTTACAATTTTATGTTAATGTGGTTTTTTTTTAAATAGGCACTTGCAGAGTTTACATGTGAGAGACACAGATCGAAGTGATACAATTCTACTGATTATTGAACTAACACCGTGCTGGTTACCACCAACATTCAGACTATCAAACAAACAACCTGTCAAACCTTTGTCAGCAAACTAAATAAAATTATTTCTATTGGATCATAGTGACAGACGTACACACATAAAATAACATCACACTTTTAAACTCTTTCTTTTTCAAATCATATATGGCAGTATGCGTGCGTGCGTGCATGCGTGCATGCGTGCATGCGTGCGTTGGCCCACAAATCGTCATCTTTAAGCCCTCGATCTCAAGAACGTTCTGTTGCACTGCCGTCAGTTGGCGTCTTGCGCAGAGCTAGTAGGCATGGTTGGCAAATAGTTCCCTGCAGTACGTCACGCGAAGACGTGAATGACGAAATCATTGCGTCATGCCATTGTACCGTACGAATGTTTTACTAATAAAGTCCGACAGCAACCAATCTATCTATCATCATATGAATCATCTCGTCGACGCGATACTTTTTTTGTAATCGGTAGTCTAAAACCCAAATAGACAAATCTAACCATCATATAACCCTCAAACAGAACGGCCGTTGCTTTCACACAACCGTCTTCTTCGATTGCGCATTGATAATGAGCACCACTGGAAACGAGGGTAGGAAAATTTATGCATCAGCAATCTCATTGGTCGGTTAATGATAAGCGAATTCATTTTTAAATAAACTTTTCAATGATTTTGATATAAAATGTATGGCCATTTATAAAAGCGTTATTATAATTATAGAATTAAATAAGGACACTTTTAATCAATATGTGTGTATCCCAAATGGGAACGGTATAAAAACTAGGCATACAATAGTAACAACAATGGTACCAAAATAATCAATTGTGAAATCGTGAACAGCGCCAACATAAAAACCAAGGTGGCAATCCTTAATTAACTACGTAATAATGAGCTTACACTTTCTTTAATTTTTGTCCTAAAAATAATTAAAACAGTGTTGTGTCTATACCTAGTTTAATAAGTTTGTAAAATGCAAACTAAAAATGCGATAAATCGTCTATCACAGTAAAGGCCAGTTTACACGAGCGATGTGTGCCCCAGTTCGTCGGGCATCACCATGTTGCATGATACTGCGCAGCTAAATTATGTTTAGACGAGAGATGTGTCAACACTATGGCCTAGATATTGACTCGCGCCATTTCTGACTAAAAACTACGATGAAAGGTCACAATAAATGGCGCGCTGTTTGGCCAAATTGGGACCAGTCAAACTGGTCTCGCTAATATGTTTCACGAAGGCGTTTACGCGACCGATTCTGGCACTGCCATATCAAGCGACATCGTGTCGGCCGACGAATTTGACAAGTAATCGATCGTGTAAACATCGTTTATATTATCGCACCGTATGCACAATAATATAGTCCGGGTAAAAGGAATCAAAGATATTCGATCACACGTCTTCACCTCGTCATACTTGTTCCTTCAAACACCATCTTGGGTCATGTGGTACATCATCGTTTGTTGCCAAGTATTAATTTATCTGCCCACTGCTAATCGCGCAAAACGGTCCTGGGGACTAAACGAAATTATCCAGGCATTGAACGACAGATTCTATTCCCTCTAGTGCCGGTCAACGCTGTACGTTACAGTGTTATGTATACGACGTACTATAAGCAATAATTAATCTGAAACGTAGTTCAATATCCTTAAAGTGAAGTACGTTGCAATAGCAATGCATCCAAGGTGACGTTTCTTTTAACCCATACTTTGAACCGTGAAACCTCCAACCTAGTATGTGGAGCAATTCTCAGCAGCACGGGCTTACACACAATGTCGTAAATCGAACTAACTTCGTACTGTCATAACCATATTAATTGCACATTTGTGTCCTTTAGAGTTAGAGTCACGAATACGGTGACAAACATCGGTGTACTTGCGAATGAATCGAGCAAACCAACATCGGGATCTGACAACAAAGTGTGATAGTATAGCGAGTTTAGAGATCGAGATCACCAGCTCTATGATGATGTCATATGGCACACGCAAGAATAAGACATAGACAATTTGCCCCCTTTGATCAGCGCTACTTATTTGTCAGAAGAAATTGCATAGAAATGTTATAATAATGAGTAATCGTTGTCAGCAACGTTCCGTCGTACGTAGACTGGAGCCAGTCACGTGCAAGAAAGTTCATGGCGCCTTGTGTGCTGGGCGCGTCTAGTGAAGGATCCGAGAACGAGATGACCTCGTACCGTGGTGTGTACTGTCAGAGCTCTGGTACTGAGTAGCACAATGCTTTGAAAAACTAATGGGTCCCTTAGTAAACTTCTCGTTATATCCGCTAGAGTGCAGCAACGACGTTTCATCATCTCGTGCTCAACGAAAGATTCAGGCGGGAGTGTTCTAAACTTGAACAGCAGCACACGTCAGCAAATGGATACGTTATCTGAAGTCAAACAGACACCGGTTCCAAACAATAAACCCACTGGCAGTAATGATGTAACCCCGCTGCGTGGAGATAAACAATTGCCGGAGGCAGATGCCGATCAGGCCGCGCCAGTGCCAGTGGCAGTGCCCCCACTGCCGGAGGATGGCGCAACAACTTCAAGCAAACATCGACTAACAGATCAGTGTACATTTTATGTTAAACGTAAACGGCGTAATTGTAACGCACCCACAGTTGGTGGTCGAGATTATTGCGTCGAACATTCGTACCTTCTTGGTGTAAGTTTGTGACAGTCTCATCTGTTTTAAAAACCTGCTTCACTGACTCGGTCTCGGTGGCTGTTACACTGCGTGACTGTCTGTGATTGTCTGTCACACTACGACTGGTTTCACTTCAGATATCCTGGCTATTACTAAGCCTGTGTTGTATAATGTAATGTAGAAATTCCATAAAAACACTTCACAACACGTAGGGAAGGTAAAAGACTTTTTGTGGGTGGTGAAGTGGAGCGACAAGACATCGTTCCTAAACTTGTTCGTGTTGCTCTGGACATTCTTCACCGGGTGTTTGATCGAGTGTGTCCTCTTGTGCGAGAAGCTTCTTCACTCATGTATGGGTCAAGAGCGATTGAGTAGTCTGGTGCTCCTGTCGATTGATCGAGATCTTACCATAATATCAGTGTCATTGACGTTGACTCCGTGATTGATGATTTCATGGCACTCGGTCCAAGTCCAAAAGATTAAGCTTTAAGAGATGATGAATGGACAAGGGACCAACATAGCAGTCCCGTTCTAGTTGGCCACCATTGTCGTTGCGGTCACTGTGGCAGTTGTGGGATGAGTTCATAGTGAATAGTGTAATAAATTAAAGTAATATGTTGAGATTTAATATTTTTGACCTCTATTTTTTACTCTTGTCCCCCAGCAGCATGTTGCTTCACTGGATTTACTCATGAAATTGTCAGTTTCATGTCTTTTATTAAGACATAATAAGACTTCAGATGTGTATGATCTGTCTTTTTTTTAGTTCGGACAAAATTTAATGTAATTTTTATAAAATTAAATAATGCACTGTGTTGTTTTATAGAATGTATGTTGTATGCGTTCACATTGCAAGTGAATTGTTTAGTATAATTGTTTCAGGATGCTACTTTGCGAAAGCGGATTGTTTGTCCACTTGACAGTAAACAGTGAGTACTATGGTCCTTAGGGGACAATGTTAAATCACTTTAGAAGTTTTAAGTTTTTTTTGATAGTGTATATTGAGCCAAACTATTTCTCACTTTGCAGAAAGGGAAGAAAAAACTCGATATGTGACCCATCTTAACAAAATGAGTCACATCTCCCAATTTAAACATATATAGAGTTATTAGTATCATTGCATCTCAGCTTTCAATCATTTATCAAGCAACCATATATCTCGATTCTATTCGAAGCTACCTTTCGCTAAACATGGGGTAGAAATCTTTAAACTAAAAAATCAGCCGTCAACGTTTAGTATGTTTACAAAAGCTACCTTAGTTACCATGCACATATCTGGCAGATATTTGGACCACTTGTAGATAAAGGCATCCTTATGACATTCTACTAATATAATAACAAGATGTTTGTCAGAAAAAAAATATGGACAAATTAATTGCTTTGTAATTACCGCCATTGTTAAGGAATGTCAAAACTAGCAGCACTGTGCCACCCGTGTCATAATGTGACATATTTTAGTTGAGATAATGGTTACTAGTGACCTTTTGTAAAACGCATTTGGGGCAGTAAGAAGTTACTTGATTTTTTTGCGATTTAAAAAATATTAAGCAATTTATTCAGCCTAAGGGGAGACACGGCAGGTGGACTTTTAAAAATAATTATTTTATTCAAAATGTTTTTCTATTTTATTTTTACAGCATTGTATTCATGATGTTCACTTTATTAACAATTACATACTTCGCTTTTATTTGTGGGTAAAGCATCTTCCAAGAAATAATCCTGTTTTCTCAAAAATGCCTCATATCTCTGGAAGTAATAATGCTAGCAAAGTAAGGTTTTTAGTGTTATATGCAGCTTATTCTTCTTTACGCAACTGGTAGAAAACATCAAAGTAACCAAAAGCTATAACAGTATTTGTTGCCACAAATATTTTTTTCCAGAAGTTACCCAAAAATTTATTAAATAAACTACTTGTTTGAAAATGTGTTCTACCAGTTGTGTAACAGATTGTATACTGAAAAACGTTTAAAATAATTATAATAATATTTGTTCAATCTGATACTCTTCATAGTAAAAAATGCACAATAGATTCTTAACAATGTCAATGGCAATGCCATATTTAATACAAGACAACGACAACAAGTACATGAACAGTGAAACATCAAAACATTTAGTCATCACTGGGACAACAGCCACGTCCTCTCTTTCGTGGCATCTGCAAGAGTGCAGATGACGGGGATGACTGACGGGCTCGACGACCTTGCACCTGCCTCCCTTCCCCACAAAACGACTATAATAGTGTCTTGCTCACTGTCCTGCTGGTTGGACAGCCCAGCTACGCCAATGGTGACAGTCTCGCGCTCAGTCGGACATGTTTGGTGGGCTCGACAACCTCGCTCCCTGCCCCGCAAAATGACTATAGTGTCTCGCTCACTGTCCTGCTGGTCTTCCTCTAATAAGTACTCGTCTAACAAAGTGTTGATCTAGTTGCAATCACTTAGGGCAGGATATAAACAAACTCGCTACATTGAACGCCATCTTTGTACTTGCTATGTGGGTCAGCTGTGTGACATGGCGGAAATGCGCAGTGTGCATGCATCCATGGACATTATTTAAATGACTTCGATGCTGCGCCAATAAAATAATTTCCCTGGATCACGTGGTAGCAACAAGCCGGGTTTGTTTACACAGCTGGACAAACAGTGCCTGCCCCTCATGTCCTCCTATTCGACACATTCTTAATATATGTTAATTCGATGACCATATATGGAAAAACGAGATACAAAGCTTTTTACCGATGCCAGATTTGTGAGGGACCATCCACCAGTTACGGACAAAAAAGCGATTAATTATCGGAAGCGGAACACATTGAACAACTCTTCAAAGATAATGCTAAAATACTTTAAACATAACTAAATATACGGAAGAAGTCAAAATCGTTGGATTAGCCAGTGTTTGGTAAAAACGGCATTTGCAAAGTTTCCTGTTTACTGACATCTGACTCATTTTGTTAAGATGGGTCACATGTGAAGGGAACAAAAATAATTTTTAGATGCAACATGGCTGAGTTTCTTAAAAAAATAAATTGGTGAAAAAAACTGGTTTTGAAAACATTTGACGCAATAAATGTTGTGTATGAGTAATTATAATGTGATAGTAGATGTGAAAAACGCCATTAAAAATTGTATTGTCACTTGCGATTGCGTTGTTTTGTTTCCACAGCTCGTGCTATGAAGATCATTTGAAGGCGCACTTGAAGAGGTGCAATGCAAGGGAAGGACTGAAACCTGTAAGTCTGCGCAGTAGTTCATATTCCAAATTTCAATGGCTAATCTCTCATATGTCGGCCGCTGGGGTCGAACTCTGCTGACTCCAATCATCTGTTTCCAAGCGCCTCTATCCATCATTGCCATGTGCAGTTCTCCAGGCTCCAGTGCCACGTCTTCCTTTAGACAGTCATGCTGGTCTGCTTTGGCTTACTTTACCACGTGCTGGCTGCCACAGTATTGTCATTGACGCCATTTCGTCATTTCTCCTGTAGCAGTGCCCAGGAAATCTTGGGCTCCTTTCCTATATCTTGTTTGTAATATTAATAATTCCGTGAATATATGCACTTTCATATGCCACTAATTTGCTTGCTTTCAAAATAAGAAGGATGTTTTTAGCAGCTGTTACATCCGGGTGGATGAATGTATTAAATATATGTGTAAGGATGAAAGTATCAATATTTCTAAAGATAGGTTCTTGGTTAATATATACTAACCTGTAAAATACCAAATTTGTCAATTCTCGATATGACGAGTGATCATTTTCAAAATTCATTGAATTTTGATTCTGCAGTTTGGGGATATCCCAAACGCTAGAATGCTAACTTCTGTGTGGAGCCAACATAAATTTTAGTAAAAAAAAATTTATTTTAGCTTACTTGAATATGTGCATATGTAACACTGTTTGTATCATTAACTCTCTCATTACAGGTGTGTTACGTCCAGAATATAAACTCAGGTGAAGAAGATGATGCTGACCCCGCCGAGTACAAAGTTAGTAGTCTGTTGATTGCTATGAAACTTTCTGTTCTCAGGCTTTGTGTTCAGCTTTAATTGAAGTTTTGTTGAGTTTTCAGCTCCATTGTTGTAGTTTGTGTAGTTTGTACGGACAAGCAAAATATACGCATTAAAATAAAATCGTAACCCTTTAACATGCCCAAAGTGAAAGAACAACACTAAAATGTACCAGCTACTACAAATTTGCATAATAGTTTTTAAATATATTTCTAGATTACAAAACATTAGTATTGTATAGTCATACTAAATACATATTAGTATTGTATAGTCATACTAAATACATTCAAGTTAAGGTTTTATATCTTTTAGAGCAAAGATGAGATTTATCTATTAAAATATAAACAGTTGGTGGTTGGAGTAAAATTAACATATATATATATGAGTTTATGACATTTATATGTGTGTTTATGACATTTATATATATGTTTATGACAGTTATATATTCGTTTATGACATTTGTATATGTGTTTATGCAGTGTTGTGGCAGCAATGAATATTACCCTCAAAGTAAGCATGGCTTTGGGTGTGTGTTTGATGTTATGGATGTGTGTTTGATGTTATGGGTGTGTGTTTGATGTTATGGGTGTGTGTTTGATGTTATGGGTGTGTGTTTGATGTTAGGTAACATTGAGGGCCGCAGGAGAGGAAGAAGTTAGTGAACTTCTCGACAAAGTGAGGCAGCTTTGTGAAGGTACAGTCACATCTACTCACTTCACATACCACTATCTCGCTGCTTCTAATCATATTGAAACCTAATCAGAATAGAAAACTTTATTTGTATTCATGTTAGCAACATGAAGTGAAATGTTCTTGTCAGAAAGGAGCAAACTTTTTGCCAACTTTTTAATGAAATTTTTTATCATAGTTTAAACTGGGTGCTCTTTTATTACAAGTTGTTTGATATGTTTTTGATGTCTTCAGTTTGACACCTTGAAAACATGCTACGAATATTTGCGGACTATCGTGTCAACAGCAACAAGAATAGCAGAAGACAGGATGCTCTTGCAATACTGTCTGATCATACTGTCATACTGCATAGAAATAAAAAATATCTGTTTTTAATTCATATTGTGTAGAAGTAATATTTTAAAATACACGGTTATCTGTGAAACTTCCCGAAAGAATGCATCACTTTGCAGAGCATATGGTCGAGGTACGAAGTGATATACGGTTCCACCCAGTCCTGCAGGAAGAGGCCGATAAGACCACAAACGGTCCTGTTGCTCAGAAACACATCCAACAACAGGTAAGTAAATGACCCCTTTTCTCATTCACCATAAATTACATGGTATCTTATGATTTAAAGATCATATGCAAAGGTCGGATGCATTTACTTGTTTTCACTCGTTCTGGATAGAAATGTATCCCCTTATTCATAATCAGTCATGAAATTGTAATTACATTAATTTACTCATAAAACTTAAATTCCCGAATGCGCTTTCTGAAACCAGTTTGTGGATTTTTGTCAGTAGATGTCGGGCAGCATGACATTTTGGCCAAACAAACCAACTTCATCTATGTCGGTTTATAGGCATTTAAATTTTAGCAGGTTTGAAAAAAATCACAATTTTTTTTAATAAAAAAGGATTTTTTTATTTAAATCACTCACCCCTGTAGTTGCATAATCTGTCTTGGAAAGGAAAGCATGTTGTGTGTCTGTGGCTGTAGCAGTGATAATTATTGTTTGCTGAGAGGGTGGATTAGCACCTGTCCAGAGCTCTGTGTACTCTATGGGTCTCCAACCAGACTGCAAATTCCTACAGTGTTAAACAAATGTAGCCCAGACTGTCTCACTTGAGTCAGCATACTGCATTGGTAACAACTAGCACAAGCTGATATTGGACTTTAACTCTGGGCTTCTGACTTGAGCAGATACTTCTGTTTGAAGACAAGTTTGTGTGGCTTCACTGCATTCAGAAAGGGAATAGCTCAAACATACACAATGTCATAACATATTTGACTATCAGGCTATCTGGTGACAATACAACTACACAATTATGAGCACATTGTGCTTTTGTATTAAAAAGCATACAAAACTTTGTTGATCTCGATGCTTGTAAACAATTATTTGTGTTAAATTCATATAAATCAGCGATTACAAAAATCGGAAATAAAAATATATTTGTGTTCAATTCATATATATCAGTGATTTTAAAAATCGGAAATAAAAAATAATAAATAATTAAATTTTTTCTAGTGATTTAAATCAAGATGTAGAAAAACAGTCCTACAAATCCCTCAAAATGGAATACACGTTCATTTGTAGGCTTCTCTCATTTCACACATGGCACGTCTAGGGCTGCTGACCGACCATCGCTGCTTCATAGAGTTTGGGGCCGGCAAAGGTAGGCTTCATTTGCTTCTGTATTCTTGCATGAAACCATAGCCACATACCTCAGTAGGGTGCAGTAGCATGGTAGTTGGAACATTGGACTGACAGTCGAGAGGAACAGGGTTCGAATCCTCTTGCTATCAGTGCAAAGCTTGGGCAATTCCGTGCACTCCACATTGGCTCAGTTCATTCACTGAATGAGTACTTGGCTATAGACTGGTGGATATCTGAATGAATGGTCTTTGTGCAGTAATTGCAGTGTGGCTGAATACTTCCCAGAGAAGTTGAGATGGCGTTGGAATGAACAGGTCTGTCAGGTGTGAAGTGTAAAGCACTTTGAGCAGTCCCAAGGACTGGATAGTGCGCTATATAAGAACTTATCTCTATACCTTCCATACATGTACGTGTGTACTTTACACATGAATAGGTAGTCTGACCATTCATCATTCATCTGCTCCAGGAGGTCTGTCTCACTGGGTACAGCAGGCAGCAAGTGACTGCTCAGATACGCAGTATCTTCTCATTGACCGGGGCAACAACAGGTACAAGGTAAGTCTGGCAAACTTCTGCTATTTCAGGTTGCTGAATGTTATAAATTAATGTATGTCGTTTAGTTTGATGACATTCTGGACGAATGTTTGAAGACCCATTGAAAACCATTGTAATGTGTGTACCAGGTATCTTAAAAATATGTTGAAATACATTAGAAGCAAGTGAAAGTGAATGCCATGTTTTGTAGAAAACCTTTGACCCCAAGCCCGATTATCTGGTAATGTATTAAAGCTGTATGTACGAGACAGCCAGTTGAAATTAACATAATTATTTGCACTAATGTGTTCACAAAGATGTTTTAATACACCTACTCTGTATGTAACAAGTTATGGTGTCTTTTGCTTTTATAGTAACTTAGATTTTGAAGATGGTAACAATGAATATGTGAATATTTTATGCAATGGGTTGCATATGTTTTATCTTTCAGAAAGACAGTTATCACAAGGGTGCAGATCAGGGCCCGTCCTTTGAACGCCTCAAGATGGACATAGAGCATCTAGATTTAGGTAAAGGCTTTGTATCCGAGACACACTGCACCTTCGTTTAGTACATAAGTCTAAATTTAGACAGATTTTTTTGAAGAAGTTCTTCAGTTAATATATTAAAAGTAAAACTGCTTTTTACGCTAGGGAGGGAACAAAATACCAGCAGGAACATTTTTATAAAATACATTCATTACTGTACAAAACAAATTTTATTCGTTTTACACAAGCTATCGAAAACATAGTTGACCGTCTGTAGAAAGAAGAATAATATTTGCCTGTAGAACCAGAAAATAGACACAACGATTATGTTTTCTACAGGCACACTACTATGTCCATTTTGTTAGACATTTGCCAGTGATATATAAAATTATGTTCACAACCAGCCAATCCTTTTTTTTATCTTACAATTTAATCATTGCTTTTAGATTGCCAGAGAGGCCAAATGTATTGGAATAGTATTGCTATATGCTGACTACAATAATTACATGACATTTTTACAGGAAAAGTACCTAGTATCCAGGAATGCACCAGACCAATCGTGGGCCTTGGAAAACATTTGTGCGGAGCTGCCACAGGTATTTCTCTGTCCTTATTAGGCACCAAACTAGCATGTACTGATAATACATGCAGAACATATAATAGAAAGTCCAGAATTAATGTCATATTAAGCCATATTTTAAACTGTTTTCATAAAATATAGATAGCACAAATATAAGAAAATAAGTAAAATACAACAGACCAACAATTTGGTAAGAGATTGATTTGAAAGCAGGCCTTCCAAAGTCTTGATATTCAGTTGAAAATAGAATTAAAAGTTTACGTTAAACTAACTAAGTATTTTGATACTGTTATAACAACTTTATCAGATGTTAGTTGTTCACTCTCATTTGACTGATAATGCTTAAGAAACTTTCACTTTGTTATATTTCAGATTTGATGTTGAGGTGTTTAAATACACTTCCAAAAGAAGATGAGAAACAAAGTGATTCTACGAAGTCTGGGAGGTGTGGTTGTCATTCTTTGTCTTGAACATTTTTGTGGAAGCTTCTTTCTGTCAAAGTGGATATTATGACGTGAATAAGATGTGAAATGCTTTATATATATATATATATACATGGGCAGATCTAGGGGGTTCAGACCGTCCTTTTTTTGCCACAAAATTGGCCCGCTGCTGACGGTATGAAGTGAAAGCAAGAAAACTGATTACATTTACAACCGAAATATATTGGCTGAAAACCACCAAGTGCAATATTTCGGGTGTTTTGTCCAATACCTTTCCAACACGTGGGAAGGGGGTGAAATTTTGATTTGTAAACTATGTGATGTTATTTATAAATCTCACCTATCAAAATGAACCAGGAGAAACATCCACATGTATGTAGCAATAAATAATAACAATAACATACATTGTAACATTTTTACTGCAGTTTGTTAAACTAACTTTTCGGATACACTGAAAATGCAGCGCACACACCAACACACCAGTGATAATCGCATTGTAAAAGTATTGAACATTATGCTGTTTAGGTCGGCGTTGGGCATTGTGCTAGCCCTGTGTTGTCACCATCGGTGTGAGTGGCGCAGCTATGTGGGCAAGGCCTTGATGGCCCGATGGGGTATATCAGCGCGACAGTTCCACCTGATGTGTTGCCTCAGCAGCTGGGCCGTGTGTGGCAGTAGACCTGACAAAGGTACACAGGTTGTCAAGGGCCTCTTACATCACAAGTGCTTGGGCACTCTTGTGGACCCCAGTGATTTACCATGTGGTTTCAGGCAGATGTCTACCACGTCCACATAGCTGAATGCATGTTGATATTTTCAGATGTTCACATATAACATTCCTTAACATGAGTCTTGAATATTGGTATCATGCACTGGCATTAGCTGCTGAAGTGGCTAATTGGTGCTGTGTATGACCCATTTTGTACCTATCACATGTCACTGCTCACTCCAGCAAGGGGATGTCAAAGGAACAACAGACCAGAAATTTGCTGTAGTAATTTATATTATAAACATGCCATCCTATCAGAATTTTATTAACATGGTATTTAATTATGCCTTATAGTCAATAATCACTGCCTTATTCCCATTAAAAAAGTAATGGTATTTATAAACTCAGGTTGCCTTATGTATATGAAACAGTTTTAAATTGTTTGCAAGCATTATTTTTGTATTTAAACTTGAATGCCCAATATCTGCTTTCTGTTCATAGCATACCTGAAATTTGTCAACTGTTTAAAGACAACTACAAATAAATTGTTTGTAATGTTGCCTCATTGAAAGTTGGTGGAATTTGGCTAATGTTTGTTGTTGTAGGCCAAAATGCAAGCAACGAACATAACACCAAAGGCCCAGATCACCCACAGTAAGTGGCAGGCGTCTGATTCTGATATGGGCGGGGCATACATAAATGACAAATTGAGTCCAATGGCGTCCTTGTCCACTTGCCACTGGAGCTTATTTCTTTGGGTGGCAGTCTTGTGGAATCTTGTCTGAACCAAGACAGCACCAGAGCATATTAATCATCAAACATGATCGCACAAAAGTAAAGGTATGTTCTTATATAACGCAGTATCCAGTCCTTGGGACTATTCAAAGCGCTTTACACTGCATTCCAACACCATCTCGACTTCTCTGGGAAGCATTCAGCCACATTGCAATTACTGCACAAAGACTATTCGTTCAGATATCCACCTCTGTCTGTAGCCAGGTACTCATTTATACAGCTGAGTGAACTGTGGCAACGTGGAATGAATGGAATTGCCAAAGCTTCGAAACGGCAGCAAGAGGACTCAAACCCGGGTTCTCTCGATTGAGAGCCCAACGTTCTAACTGTTACGCTATCATGCCCCACAACATGTGGCCCATTTATGTGAGGACGACATCAGATGCTACTCTGTCATCTTTGCCCATTTTGAACGACTGATCTGTAATTTATCTGCTGTGACAGCACACACTGCATGTACATAACACACAAACCCACATGTCCCTATGGGTAAAAGTTTTACATTTCAATACAGGTACAGTCATATCCCAGTGCAGGAACGTGAGAAGATCGGCTATCAATGTAAACGTCTCATCAACCTGGGCCGTGTTGCCTGGCTGCAAGGCCACGGCTTCGACGCAGAAACTATTCAGTATGTGGATAGTGGCTTCTCGCTTGAGAATGTTGCACTGCTTGCAACACGAAAAACAGGTAAAATTATGAACCAAAATACTCACACTTGTCAGGGTTTATCAGTGGGAAGGACAGTGAATTATATGTGAACTCCAAAGACACAACTGTTTAAAATTTGTTTGTGCTGCACCTCTGGGATTCATGCTAAATGATTTGAAATGGTTTTAATCAGAATTGAGTTTTCAGAGACATCAACTGTCTTGAGGAAGGGATTTGAAATGAATCAAACATTGATGACTTGCCCTTGTTGCTAAAAAAAATGTTGGAGTAGGACTACTTATGGCATCCATAGTTTTGTAGCACATAAATCTACAAGAGGTGCAGCAGCAGAATTTAACTGGTTACTGTTACTACATGTTGTTACATGTTACTTTCGTTGTAGGACAAGCTGGAGATTGCTAGCAGGAAGCAAAAGTACATGAATCCAGCTGGAAGACACCAACAACAACACAGACATTGTATTTTGTGGTTTTACTGATAAATAAAATATATTTATTTCTGCATGTACAAGCCAGCGCCTCTGTGTGCCACTGCCTTTACTGTACAATATTGTTGGCTGCAATGGCACAATCTATAATATCACCGCCACACAGCACGTACACCGAATTGTACACCAGTGTACACAGGAGCACATGAATACTGGCCGCACCTCTTGAGCATTAAGTTTTTAAGTCTAATATAACGTGACGAAGCTGCTTGACTTTGCAAACTGAACGTGCCTTTGTGGACACATCCGTTCGTTTAGCACACACATCAAAATGCTGCACCCACATTTGTAGACATGCCCTGCTAGAGCTGCTAGTCAATTCTTAACTACTACATCAAAATGTCTACTAAAAACTTCATTGTGATTGGGCAAATGGGAGTTTTGTAGTGATATTTGTTGTAAATGTAACATGGTACTAACACCTTGCCTCAATATCAAAACGTGTATGGGTAAATTAAAACAATGAAATCATATATAGTGTTTTCAATCTTATATAAACTGTTCTCAATCAGTTTGAACCACTTTAGCAGTTGTAAGAATGTGTATAGCTGTCCAAACGTAAAACTAACTTTTGGGCCTAGCTCAACCATCAAGAGTTCCTGCTGTGTGAACAGTGCTATCTTGCCTAGATGAGTACACATTGTCTCAGAGCCTTGTACTAGGAAGACTTGATTGAACCTTCTACTAGGAAGACTTGCAACAGCAATCATGTAGCACCAATAGTTTTGACTAAATAATCCACAAGAATACTTACTGTCCTTGCCAGGGATTACTATAGCTCCCAAGCCCAGACCAACAACTTTGATAAACGAAAGTAGTTACTCACGCCACATGCATCTGATTCACCAATTGATTTAATCTTGCATACAGCACATCAAGTGTTATGGATAGGCAGATTTTTGGTAATGTTCTTCATACAATTTTTAATTTGCAAGGTTTCTTTTAGCATTTAACCAGAAATGGCAACATGCTGTGTACGTTGTCGGTGTACTATTAAATAATTCAACCAAGCTGCTTACCAGGTATTACGAGTACAAACAACAAATATTAGTAAATGCCACCTGTCCTACACTGGCAGTGTTGTTGCCTGACATTCCTTGAATCTTCTTCATGTACAATTTCCTAGAAACACTACCGATGCTGTTTGCCATAAGCCAAGCACTACGATCAATATGAAAACCAACTGCCTACTTTACCTGCCATCCATAGAACACTTCAACTGTCAAGTTCTTACATGCACGTAACATTGGCTACTTGAACTAATCAGAATGTGGTGACAATTTCATGGTTTACATACCCTGTTGTTGAAAATATGATCAGACTTTGCCGTATACATCGGTTCATTCATTGATAAGCTGCTCACATACAAGTACATAACATTCAAACAAGTGTCACATATCCAACTCTATACACACATTGGAATATACAATTAAAACGGCATGCAATTACAATATAGACAGACTGGTCGACTTGCATACTTGGCATTATATACACTCTTACACAGCCACAAATAATTTATTTAAGGATGTACCTTGATATATTAAAATAGCTGTGATGAAAATGTGCAAACTATAGCAATACCTGCAGATTTTTAAGAATTTGTAAACATTTATATGCACATTTGGAGGCCAGGGTTTATTCGGCATTTCCAGAACCTGCTGTCACAGAATAACTAAGATACACGTGTGGTAACCATCTAGTGACAAAACAGTCCTCTGATGGTGCTGCATATTTGTTCTGTTCTGAACATGTATTACAAGACCCTTTTGTCAATGATCGTTCAGATATAATAACTTGTAATAAGTTCAAAACAAACATGTGCAGTGTCAAGCAAAACAAAGACCAGTTCCTGAATTTTTTCTCTAACTGATTCATCAAAGCACCATTAATGAACAGTGAACAGACTTTCCAAATCTGTTTACCTGTGTCCCTCCAGATCCCTGGCTGCACCTCTACCACACTGATGACAACTGCATATTTCAAGTCATTACAACCCAAAATACATTTGTGGTCACAGATCATAGTATTTACATCCATTAAATGCAACACCCAGAAAACACTGCCCCTGCTTACTGGCTTGGCCAATGTTGCGGAGATCTGAATCATTGCGAGTTTACAACATACTGCACATTCTGCCATACGAACTCATTTTGGACGGCAGTTTACTTTAATTGTGCCGCTAACCAGCCACGGCAGCGGGGCACCGTGCCAACACTGCATAATCATCGCTGTTACCATTGGAGCATACGCTTGCTGATAACAGTTTAATAGTTTCACCTGTGTAACCTCCATTATCTGACCTTGTTCCTGTTTGTTTGATAGCTATACATTTGTTGAGAGATAAACAAAAGAAATAATTCTTCTGTCATCAATTTGTCATTGCACCGGTTTGAAGTCCGAGATATGATGCGCAGCCAAAATTAACTTTGCTTCGGGTCAATGCTTTGAATATCTTTCAATTCCACACATTAAACCTCTCCAAGGAACGTTTCTACTTCACAGATGCCAAGATAAGATCTAATGATGCCATAGTTACCATTCCAATTGTACATGGAATTCTGTCCCACTTGCAACGTTTCCCACTCCTCCCTACTAAGAGACGACGCACTCATAACGTTTTGTCACTGCACTGTCCTCATCTGAATTGATCACTGGAGTACCGTCATCTAATGGCAGCCGCTTATCGCTGTCGGAACCGTCGCAACTTTCAGCTTTTGGCGATGGGATCTGATCGCTAGGCAACGAGCCATCGATGGAGATGATGCTGAGTCGCTTGGGCAGTGACATGCGACTCCTGGGCGGGTTCTCCTGCACCAGTGACTGTAGTTGTCTGCTCTGGGTCTGGATGGACTGGAGGAACGGCTTGTAGCCAAAGCTGCAAGTCAACAGGTAGATGTCAGTCAGTACGGCAGGAGTACAACAAACCATCAATGTCTCGCATATTTATGAACTTGCCGAGGATCAAATTAGAAGTAGAACTTGCAAGAACCAAGTTGAATATATTAACAAGTTATTGTGTGTTGTGTGATCTCTGGGTCAACTTACAACAGAAACAAAGTCACTGCAGGTGTGAGTATTTAGAAGCGAGGGAACTAAAGACTTGCAAGTGAATGCACACAGGAAAGAGATGGCACATTTGTATTTCATGACTTTGCTGTGTCGATCAACGGGACGGGAAAGATAACACATCAATAAAAATCTCTGAAAAAAAAATTTTCAAGAACTTGACAACCGACTGGTAAATTAACTACAAATTTACATGCATACTAGATAAAATATATTTAAAATTAAACTAAAATGGATGACTAGATAAAAACAATTATAAATAATGTATTCAGCTATTTACGTGTACAACAGGTCAATAAGATTTTGTGTGTGCTACATAAATAGTCATAACCCGTAAATATACAATTCTACAGTGTGAATCAACTGGTGTCCAGCCTCATACTGACCACTCTGTGTCTGCCCACAGTTCGAGGAAGGAGAGACCTTCACGCATACGGCCAACAATCTCTATGGGAGTGTCAGTCATGCTGGCTGTGTTGACCGTTCGGACAGTGGCCATCGTGTCCCGCAGCACTATAGCTATGAGCAAGGCCCACTCAAGACATCCGGCTTCCAATAGGATTTGGAATAGGTAACTGAAACAAACCCAACGGTAACTGAAATGGCCCATTTGTAATGTACACACACAAAAATTTATTTTAGATTGTCTGAAAACAAGCAAATTGTACACTCACATTATATACAAATATTACACATAATAAAATGTTGTCTTATACAGGGCTGTTATTGTGCAAAATATCCCTTTGTAGGATTATGCACAATACAATGAAGAAGTCATCCACCTAGACAAGGTACCCCTGGTGCTTACTCCATTATCAGAGCAAGTATTCTGGCAGCAACTAACACAGCGCCCATATTAGTTTTTGTAGATCAAGACCATTGGCTCTATGGGTCCAGGACAGGTTTTCTAACTTTCCTGTTTGAGATCTTTTATTTGCCCTGGCACAGACACCAGGCAGAAGGCCCCAACCGCTCCTGGCATAGACACCAGGTAGAAGGCCCCAACCACTCCTGGCATAGACACCAGGTAGAAGGCCCCAACCACTCCTGGCATAGACACCAGGTACAAGGACCCAACCGCTCGTGGCATAGACACCAGGTACAAGGCCCCAACCGCTATTAGAGTCTTTTCCGAAAGACACAGGCAAAGTGGAGTGAACGAAATTGCACAAGTGACGGTCCTGCGCTCTAACTGCCAAACTACTGTGCCCCACACAAACTATTGTGCCCCACATCAAACTACTGTACCCCACATCAAACTAATATGTACCGACCGAAAGAAGGTGAAAGCTGCAAATTATTTTAGAAAAACACATTTGTTAGTAGAAAAGGTACAGTACTTGAACAAAGAGACATTAGGTTATTACAAAATGAACTTACTGTAGTTCCACCTCTGATTGGGGCGGTCCTTTATTGGCCAACTCCTGCGACAACTGGTCCAGCACTGACAGACACAACATGTCAGTACTGTCGGCACACGACATGTCACTGTTGTCAAGGTCACCAAGTGCAGAACTTGTGTCTGACTGCTCCGTGGTTGCGTGGCTCCAATCGTCTAGACCACCAATAGACCACCAATCTCAAGGTAAGAATGTACATTAAAACAATTACTTTAAGAGTACAAAGATTTATATAGAAGACACAATAAATACATCACTGAGGTTATCATAACATGTCAACAGTTTATATAGAAGACACAATAAATACATCACTGAGTTTATCATAACATGTCAACAGTTTATATAGAAGACACAATAAATACATCACTGAGGTTATCATAACATGTCAACAGTTTATATAGAAGACACAATAAATACATCACTGAGGTTATCATAACATGTCAACAGTTTATATAGAAGACACAATAAATACATCACTGAGGTTATCATAACATGTCAACAGTTTATATAGAAGACACAATAAATACATCACTGAGGTTATCATAACATGTCAACAGTTTATATAGAAGACACAATAAATACATCACTGAGGTTATCATAACATGTCAACAGTTTATATAGAAGACACAATAAATACATCACTGAGGTTATCATAAAATGTCCACACTTTCAGACTTCATAAATACGGTGGCTTAAATTATTTTCCATTGCCATTAGAAGTTTGACTTTTCTTTTAATCTAGGTACTTAGATCATGCTTGTTGTCCCAGCCTAGGGAATTAGACATGCAAGCTGGCTATGGGGGTGGAGTATTTTCATAAATCGTGGAACGTCTCTCAGTAGTTGTTTTGTAGATTACATTATATAATGAAGTAATGATTTTCTTCTAATAATGTAATCTACATTATATAAATTTAATGCTTTAAACATTTTGAGACAACCCCCGAGCACGTGTACATTATATTTTGAGACAACCCCTGACCACATGTACATTACATTTCGAGACAACCTACTGAGCACATGTACATTACATTTCGAGACAACCCCTGAGCACATGTACATTATATTTTGAGACAACCCCTGAGCATCCATGTAAGCGTAGAGCCCCCACCTGTACTGCGACGCTGCAGCATCACCTCGGCTGTGGACGCGCTGGAGACAGGCGAGCCAAGCTGTGGGGCCAGGCAGTGGTTACTTGTAGGAGACTGTGGCGCTTGGCTGGAACCACACGCACCGTGCATGTCCGCAGCACCGTCCAGTAGACTCTCCGACTGACTCAGGCTGTTCACTGCATGCAGGCAAGTCAGGCAGTTGGTCAGTGTCACAGAGCAAGTACATGCAGGCAAGTCAGGCAGTTGGTCAGTGTCACAGAGCAAGTACATGCAGGCAAGTCAGGCAGTTAGTCAGTGTCACAGAGCAAGTACACGCACAAGTCAGACAGTTAGTCAGTGTCACAGAGCAAGTACACGCACAAGTCAGACAGTTAGTCAGTGTCACAAAGCAAGTACACGCACAAGTCAGACAGTTAGTCAGTGTCACAGAGCAAGTACACGCACAAGTCAGACAGTTAGTCAGTGTCACAGAGCAAGTACATGCACAAGTCATCAGTACTGACCCAACACAGTTAGTTAATGACATTCAGTTACCGTACAGAACTTGAAAACACTGTACAAAGTCTGATCGATGTTAATCGTAAAATCATGTCATAGTATAAACTATATCCTAACATCTTGACTGCCCAAAAGTGTTTAAAGGTGCTTAATCAATAAATTTTTTTTGCTAGTCTCATTTCAAATAAATTTTTTTTTAAACCAAACCTACCTAGTATGCACTGCAACATGCTAGCTCGTTTGTGTAACTTTTGTATGTAGTTTTAGTGAAATCATCAGACAAACTATTAAATTGTTTGTTCAATGCTGAAAAATCATGATTTTCTTCTTTGGTGGAATTTTGTAACTTTGACATGCGACTGACGAGAGGCTGGAGGAGGTCACGCCCATGATCAGCATTGACCCACATAGTGTTTACCATTTTGGATATCTACTATTTTGATCCTTACCAGATCTAACAAGTAAAGTCAATTCTTTCGATGATTTAAAAAAATAGGCATTTTTTTATTATAATTGACTGCGGATGTTAATAAACTATTCACACACTACATACCTGGACACCAATGACCTGGATTTGTGACAGGCTAAATCAGTTGAGGAAGAAGTTTTAATCAACCCAGTTTTTAAATATAATTTTACCATTATCTTTTTTATAAATATCAACCTTGCCGTTCAGCAGGGGGAGTCTAATATACATTACAACTGTAAACATTTCTACAAAAACACATTTGGCCAGTCAAGAGGGAATTGGACAGAGGTTCAGATTGGGAGAGGGAGGGAGAGGACAGAGGAAGGAGGGAGGGACAGGCAATGAAGGGAGAGGGAGGGAGAGACAGGGGAGAAGGGAAAGTTTGTAAGGAGGTGGGTGTAAGAGGGTGAAGAATAGACGTACTTGAGGAGACAGATCGTAAAGAAGTGAGACTGAGGATGGGCAGTGGCCAGTGGAAGTCTGAGTGCAGGGCCTTCAACGCACTCACAAAGTCTTCCACTCGGGCAGCCCGCAACCTGAACAAAAAACACATCAAGGGTTAATAGAAATATCCAAGTGCCACGTCTAATTTGTAAACTTGTTAGGGTTTCTGCTAGTAAATAGAAATTGATAAACAAGTTGTTATTTTCGCATTGTTAACACAACATTCTAGAATTTCATCCAAATAACTGCCAATATCACATGAACATATTAGAACAATCACAGCCACATGTTTATGTCTGGGTAAACTCTGCTTTTACAGGAAAAACCTTCAAGTTACATAGTTTACAATCTAACACCTTCACTTACAACCTCAACAATAAAGCAGCAACCTGGAGCTATGTTTAACCACACAAGCTTCTCAATTAACCTGAATGTGCACATGTCTTTATCCTCATGCTAGTAGACATATTAAGACTGAAGCCCACCGTTCAATGCGTAACCAGCTCACGAGTTGGTAGTCCTCCATGTTGGCCGCAAAGAATGCCAGGTCTCGTATCCGGTACGATGCCAGCAGCTTGCGTGCATGCCGACTGAGAATGGTATCAATGAAGAAGCTCTCTGAATTCTGTGTATCATCCTTCTGTGAGCCAGCACGACTACAAGTGATACATTTGAGGTGTTAGTTTACATGTGTGCACATACACATTGAACTGACACTGTGTTTATCGCCAACATTTTAAAACCAAGAAACTGCTGCACTACGTAAGAACAAACAGTTGTTTTGTTCACATATAACTAATATATATAGCTATAATATGTAATGTCAGAAACACAATTTTAGAACAGTTCTGTTACCGTAGCAGAGTGGATATATGTCAGCATAACAACAGTCATTCCCACTTCGCATGAGAACACTACACAGAGTGACAGTGCACACAAAGTGGCTAGCAAAATTTTTGCAGTAATCTAAAGACTTATCTTTTTAATCTTCCTCACTTTCCTTAGCTCCTTAGCATACCCATCCATCTGTTGACAACTTTAACATTGTATACTGACTGCAAGACTGCCGAACCCTTTCATTTTGATGAGCCTCTGAACTCACGTTTCCAAGGATTTTGGCACAATAGAAGCATTCATATTGCATTGTGTACGTACCACCTTGTAATTGGTTGTGACTCCGTCTTACTCTGGCGTACTTTCTCTTTAGGAGTCACTCCTGCCGCCACATCTTCCTTGCTGACGCTCACGCTGCGACTACGCATTGGGCCGGTGTACTTGAACTTGGCTGCATCGTCGGGTGAGCTGGGTGGGGTGTTGAATGTCGCAGGGTAGACGGCCGATCCTGTGCTTAGTTTCTTCGCACCTGGGTTAGGCGACTCGGCCTCCTTCGGATCTATACAGATAGAATTAACAATACAGGACTAACATCTCATTACACAGTTGGATTTACGTTGTTTATTGTCAACAAATTAAGGAAGCTGTCTGGTTAACAATGGAGCTTTTCCATAACATCAACGGCAGAGTGAATCATGGAAGTAAATACATTCCAAGCCACAATGTTTTTCGAGTGCCTCAATATATTATGGGTGTACATATTTGATGGAACCATCCACCAGGTGTACATATTTGATGGAACTATCCACCAGGTGTACATATTTGATGGAACTACCCACCAGGTGTACATGTTTGATGGAACTATCCACCAGGTGGGATGGTTTGCTGTGTCTCATCTCACAGCCCACATTTATTTTGTTATAACGATGATGATTACAAATGGAAATGGCCAACTACTGCATTAGAGACGTACCGATTGAACGTAGAAACCTGACAAGGTCTCGCGCTAGTTCCCACCGACACTTCTCGAGGGCTGCGTCCAGCAGCATAGTGGCGTACTGCACATGCAAAGATTAGGGTTTACAAGCCATAGGCTGCGACTTCTTGTTTTATTATATGTGAATCTTATTTTTACAGTACTACCATTTCAATAACTGAAAATATTTTGTAATTAATCTGCTGAATTTTTTTATTAAAAGTGTTTAAGTTGTAGCAGACATGCATGGATTCATAATGAAAAATATCATATACATACAATAATTATTGAAGGAAGGAGAGATACCTCTTAGCGTCTTGAATATTAACTTGAGGACTGAGAAGCATCTCTACTTCATTCAATATGAATTTAATAGATTCCAGTACCAAGTTACATGCTGACAAACAATAATTGTTATTGTATGCATGTAACAATTTTAATTAATTAATAAATAATATTTATTTTCCCTTCAACAAGATACTAACTGAATAAAATATGTTATGCCGTGTTTGAATGAGGAAATGGCAAGACACAGATATCATACTTCACAGGCCACTGACAGCTTATCTAGATTCCGTGTTCCCAACACTAAATTTGTTTTCACATCAGTTTTCTGGTTACATGGCATTGAATGGTGCAAATTAATAATATTTAATATTTACTTTTCCATCCAACACAGTAATAACTGAATCAAAGATTTACCCCCATGTAAGAAAGAAATAGACATCTTACCTCATGAGCCACAGACAGCTTCTCTAGATTCTGTAGAATAATCAGATATGAGGCAGCTGTCTCAAGCTGGGTCAGTTTTATACATTCCTACAACCAGAAGCAATGGGTCACTGGTGCTCTGTCAACTTGTTTTCTGTTGCAGAAGTCACTGTGCTCTTGAAAGGGATTGTCTTAGCAGCATAAAACTATTCATTATTACCCCATGAGCACTTATCATCTTCATCTTTACACAAATGTCTTTCTAAATGTACAGTCTAAATATGTGATCACAAGACATTAACGCCTGCGTGCACGCACTCAGACCAAACACATCTATACGTACATCTAGTTAGTAACGGTATCTGTCACTACAATGTTCTAACGGTGGTTCAGACCAAATAAAAAAATCACTGTAACAGTGATTTCAGCAAATTTCCATTCACCATGTGTTTATCATTATTTATTGCAGTGTTTATTTACCACAATGCCACACAATTATGATTCTGTTTGATACTTCAGTCATCAATAACATTACAACAATGCAATGGAAAATGACGCACACATTACACAGCCCTGCCTGTTTATCCTACCTCAAACAAGTCCCTAGGGTTGCCGACGGTTGCAAACAGGTACTGCCAGAGAGCCACCTCCGTCTTGCGTGCACAGTGGACGACTGTCTGAAGGAACTCAGGAAACTCCTGAACAAATGCCATCACCCGCGGCAACAGTGGGTCTGAAACCATCATGAAACTCTTGAACAAACGCCATCACCTGCAGCAACAAGGGGTCTGAAGCAATCAGGAAACTGCTGAACAAACGCCATGGCAACAGGGGGTCTGAAACAATCAGGAAACTCCTGAACAAACACCATCACCTGCGGCAACAGGAGGTCTGAAACAATCAGGAAACTCCTGAACAAACGCCATCACCTGCGGCAACAAGGGGTCTGAAACAATCACTCATGTTGAGCTTTCATTTTTATGTACAGCAAGACATGTGCACGGCAGACAATGTTGGAACTGCGGAAATATGTTCATTACAGGCAGGTGTTCATTATTAAAGGGTAATTCTGTTGCATAATCTCCACAAACATCAAAAACATGTTCCTAACACTAAATTTGTTTTCAGATTATCTATCAATATTTTAATAGTTTTTTACAGTCAAATGATTAAAATAATAGATTACAATCATAAGTCTGGTGAGTCTCTTAACAATTGCCTTCTGACTAGTTTTCCAGTTCCATGACATTGACTGATGTGAATTCTGTTACATCACCAGATTGTGATTCATGCTAAGGCCATATGTCACCCATCCACTTTAATGTCTTCCTGTTTTCTTCCACGAGTCACTATATTCAGCAACAACAAAAACACAAGCAGAAAGTATTACACAAAACTGAGATTAAAAGAAGAGCTTGTATGGTTGCCAGTAAAACGTGACACAAGACTAGGTACCTGGAATGGGTTCGTTGTAAAACGTGACACAAGATTAGGTACCTGGAATGGGTTCCTTAGACGTGGCCTCCTCCTCGAGGACTTCGTGCACGAGCAGCTCAAGCACGTGATGGAAGTGTGGCATGTCTGTGCAGCTGCCAGCGATCTCAAGCGCGTGCACACCCAAGCTGATGATAGATATATATATATATATATATATATGTGTAATTCCAATGTGTTTAAATTCTAAAGACTGAACCTATAGAAGCAGCCTACGGACCACAGTGATTTACTTATTTGTAAACAAATTGTAAATGCTAATCACAACACTAGAAATGTGCCAGTTGTAAACAATAAACGTGCACAATATGACAGAATTCTAACTGCTAATAAGGAAATATTAAACAATATTCCATGCTGTTTCTATCTCATTAAATAGTGTAGTTGTTCCTTTCTGCAGAATTATTATACTATAAAGTCACTAGATGAGGCCACAGAGTATAACCACTGGAGGGCCCTAGTACTCATCACAAGAAAACCAAATAACCACAAGTGAACCAACAGCAAAAAAACTTGGATGATATCTGCTGAATGGCAGGATGTCTAAACTCTTGCTATGTGTAAAAGTACAAGATTTTAATTCCATCCAATCTGTGTTTTTCACACATTTTGCTTTCCTCTGTGTCCGTTAAATGCACCAAAGCCCCACAAACATGTTCTTACTTGCTACACTTACTTTCTCCGGAGAAGTTTCCTCAGCACATGATGCAGGTAAACCTGACTCTGCAACAACAACAAACAAATAACTGTATGTTGCAGCTGTTTTTGCCATTGCTCCAAGGGTTTGAAAACAGTTTCAATGATACTGACATATTTATTGTAAGTTGGTTTCCTTTGCTTTCCCGTGCTATTGTACTATTACAACTACCGTATTATTCCCTACAGACACGCAGTGCGCGAAGGCTTGGGTGCGAGTGCGAAGGCTTGGGTGCGAGTGCGAAGGTTTGGGTGCGAGTGCGAAGGCTTGGGTGCGCGTCTATTAGTTCTCAAACGTGGCCTGAATCATGATCTGCCGCTATGGGTGAAATCAGCCTCTAAATCAGACTGGTAGCTAATCCGCAGTGTGGCGCCACTGTAAACTATGCGAAGAATGCGGGGCGCTTCTAGGGAATGACTCAGGAAACTTGTCATTGATCACCGATCTATTTCATAACTAGCGCTTGTTTTGTGTGATGTATTTTGTCCAAAATTGTTTTGATGGTGCTAAATAAACTTAATGTAAACCTACAATGAGGTGTTGCATTGTTTGTTTTGCACTTAGCAAAGATGGTTTTGATTCTACAAAACCAAATGACACTCCATCGACACACTACAAAAACGCATGAGACACACTGAAAAAGTATGTTCATTTGTGGTTTTTATAATTCCAGACAAACATCGTCAGCCGGCCACCACTCGATTCTTTGAGCATCATTAAATAGACAATTCAAACACGCACATTTTGCTGATGGCGAGTGAGCGATAAAATAAACAAAAGCTAGTCCTAGTACTTCCAGACATCTGGCGAAAGCCACCAGTAGCGATAACAATGTGGTGCCACGTTGCGGCTAAAAACACACACTATGAATTATTTGTAAAGAGTCCACAAGGTGACACCAGCCGCAGCAGTACAGCTGTCATTTGCATTTAGCGTGCATTCACTCCTGAAAATCTGTTTTTTGCGCATGGTTTCACTTCTCAAAAAGGGAGGTGTGCGCTTATTAGGTAATGCGCTACTATTGGGAATTATACAGTACCTAGCATCAGCACTACTACTGCTATTACGATGATGATTATGACAATTACTATTGCTACAATTACTATTGCTACAATTATTATTGCTACTATTTCTACACTATGATGATTACTATTACACATGTTACTAGGAAAACAGCAACAACGACAACCACTGCTTCTACTACTACTATGATGATGACCATAGCCATTATTATGATTACATCTTACAATGACAACACAACTACTACAGCTACAGCCATGCAGTGGTGTTACCGTGCGTTCCAACTGTAGATATGGCCAGTCCTCTTCCACCGCTCTCATGGAGCGATAACACACACACTCACTTGAGGCACCCAGGATTATACCAGCCTCAAACAACAGGGCTGAAACATGCACAACGACAAGCCTTCAATGGCTGCTCATATACCAGTCTCAAACAACTGGGCTGAAACATGCACAACGACACGCCTTCAATGGCTGCTCATATACCAGTCTCAAACAACAGGGCTGAAACATGCACAACGACACGCCTTCAATGGCTGCTCATATACCAGTCTCAAACAACAGGGCTGAAACATGCACAACGACACGCCTTCAATGGCTGCTCATATACCAGTCTCAAACAACAGGGCTGAAACATGCACAACGACACGGCTTCAATGGCTGCTCATATACCAGCCTCAAACAACAGGGCTGAAACATGCACAACGACACGCCTTCAATGGCTGCTCATTTACCAGTCTCAAACAACAGGGCTGAAACATGCACAACGACACGCCTTCATTGGCTGCTCATATACCAGTCTCAAACAACAGGGCTGAAACATGCACAACGACACGCCTTCAATGGCTGCTCATATACCAGTCTCAAACAACAGGGCTGAAACATGCACAACGACACGCCTTCAATGGCTGCTCATATACCAGCCTCAAACAGCAGGGCTGAAACATGCACAACGACACGCCTTCATTGGCTGCTCATATACCAGCCTCAAACAACAGGGCTGAAACATGCACAACGACACGCCTTCATTGGCTGCTCATACACCAGCCTCAAACAGCAGGGCTGAAACATGCACAACAACACGTCTTCATTGGCTGCTCATACACCAGCCTCAAACAGCAGGGCTGAAACATGCACAACGACACGCCTTCATTGGCAGCTCATATACCAGCCTCAAACAGCAGGGCTGAAACATGCACAACGTTCAATGGCTGCTCATATTATGGAGTGCATTTTCTGCAGAGAGTAATTGTGATAGCTTACATATTTAGATACAATTCTAAAAAAAAAAATGTCAACCTTTCTTTAATTAAATTATTCGTATTCATGCAAGTATAAACACCAAGCAGTGTTTTAGTTTAGATGTTTCTCTAAATAATCTGTCTTATTGCAAGTAATGAGACACATCAACATGTAACTAACTGATAATTGAAACAACACATCCTGCACAGAATTTGTGGTTTGCTACTCACCAACAGGGTAGATGTCTACATGGAATGGTAACATTATTCGTTTTGACATGAAACCTCGAGTGCTGCCCTCTCTTGGAAGAAGTGGTAGCCACACCTGGATAAAATATCAAATCATAAGTTTGGCTCAATCCACAATTTCATAGGAGACTACCTGTTTCACATCTTTCAACATTAACTTGAACAGTCTTCTGGCATTCAGAAAATTACTAATACATTTAAATCAAAGTGGAATAACATGTTTAATTATTCAGAATTAATACTGCTGATAACTTTCTAGACAGGCTACAGATCCTAAGTAATCCGATCATAAATAATCTATTTCACGTCCCATCACATATCTCGTGGCACACATATTACCTCACAAAAACTAGAAAACTTCATCCCAATTTTCACACCACATCTACAAAAGCTCAGTTGCCATGGTTATGACACGCGGACCAACATACTTCACAGAATAAAGAGTAGAAAAGGTAATATGCCACTCACCTTCATTCCTGCTGCTCCACAGCTGAGCCAGAGAGCCTCTGTCAGGTGTGGCCGTTGGTCGTTCTTGCGAGAACATGACCACATGTTCTCGACGGATGATGCCACAACCACCGGAGCACAGAAAGGCAGCTGCAGGTGGACAGAGGACAGTCGTTAACTACAGGTGGACAGAGGACAGTCGTTAACTACAGGTGGACAGAGGACAGTCATTAACTACAGGTGGACAGAGGACAGTCGTTAACTACAGGTAGTACATGTAGTCAAAACTCTGGGCTTTACTAGCAAATAGGTAGTAAAGCCCAGGCCTGGGTAACAATCTGTGCAAAGGTGTCATGTATCAACCAGTTAAACAGTGTTCTGAATGGTAAATTAGGGTTTAAGTTGCAATATTTCGGGATTGCCTAACCCTTTCGTTTTTATTTGACTCTGAATTTGGGTTTCCATGGTCATTTCGCAATAGATACTTTCATATTGTATTTTGTATAACACATAATTCCCTTGGTAAGATAACCTGTTATTTGTACATGTCTACGCGAGAACAAACTGTACAAACCTACTACTATTGCAAGACACATATGCTAGTAAGCAGGCTGGATGCCTTCATTGGAAATGTCTGCTCCAGAAGTCTTGTGTTTAAACCTTACAGAAAGACTCCAGGTAATAAGGGAATACATAGGACAAATCTTAATGTGAGTGGGTCTGGCAATACCGCACATGGCTGATTGAAATGAAAGTGATATAAATAAACAAAGACAAATTCAGTGACCAGTGTACTGACCGGCCTGTCATGTCCTTCCTTTGGCTTGGCCTGAGAGCTTGACCGGTCGCGCTGGAACATGAGCAGACGACCGGCCACATTGAGCATGATGCTTTCCGCCTCATTTGGCTGTGGCACACTCTTCATGGAAGCTGAAACAACATCAGTCATACCAGCATCACACAATGGAGTTCACTCGTGATACTATACGAAGCAGAATAATGCTACGGGGCTGATATAGAGATTGTACATAGAGTGATGTACTGTTCTTCCACAACATGAATGATACACCTGTGTTCTGGAAGTTCATGTTATCTTTTTAGAATTTACATTTCTGCTGTAAATCCTCAGTGGTCTGTCACTCTGACGATGATGACCCCTTGACCCCACACACCCGTCACCCCACACATCCGTCACCCCACATACCCGTCACCCCACACACTCCTGTTACCCCACACACCCCTGTCACCCCACACACCCCTTTCACCCCACACACCCGTCACCCCACACACCCTTGTCACCCCACACAGCCCTGTCACCCCACACACCCGTCACACCACACACCCGTCACCCCACACACCCATCACCCCACACACCCGTCACCCCACATACCCCTGTCACCCCACACACCCGTCACCCCACACACCCCGTCACCCCACACATCCATGTCACCCCATACACCCCCGTCACCCCACACACTCGTGTCACCACACACACCCGTCACCCCACACACCCCGTTACCCCACACACCCCATCACCCCACACACCCGTCACCCCACACACCCCGTCACCCCACACACCCGTCACCCCACACACCCCGTCACCCCACACACCGTTGTCACCCCACACACCCTGTCACACCACACACCCTATCACCCCACACACCCTGTCACCCCATACACCCGTCACCCCACACACCTCTGTCACCCCACACACCCCGTCACCCCACACAGCCCTGTTCATGATGTCATGCTAAACAATTCTGATTTGCTGCGCCTCTGAGCTTTAGTTGCTACAGAATTTCCATTACTATCATGACAAAGCAGTCTTGTGCTTCCGAGCCAGATCAGATGTGACGAATGTGTTGGATCTGAAAATGCAAAGTGAACATGGAACCACCCGAGGATGCCTACCTGTCTCTGTGCGTAGGGAGGTGAGGGAGATGGATACAACCGTGGCGGGATGAGGAATGAAGTTGCCTATAGACACCTCCTGTAGCTTGTGTATAACGAGCCCGGGATCTGAAACAGTCACCCCAACATCAAAGCAACATCAGAGCAACTCAGAGTCATTCAAATGCCACACAACCCAATGGATAACTAAATAAACATACTTCTATTTCTCATGTGCTAAAATGCAGCCATGCCCATATTAGACACATTCCCATATCTGGAGGATAACTTTTATGACTGCGTGATGATAGGATGATTTCGGGGGACTTAATCATTTGAATCTTGATTATCAGCCCCCAATAGTTTCGCCAATAATTACATCAAAACTAAATAACACATATCCACAAATGAGTTAATATGTCATAGACAGGCTTGATTTTTAGTGAAATGATTCTAAAACGATGCGAGTGAAAATATCAAATTGAAGATGGGCCTTTAAATACAGTATATCTAAGACACCAAGAAAACGAGACACATACTTGGATGGATGTTCTTTCGCTCGAGTCTGAAGATCATGATATGACTGTCAGCACATAGCATAATGAGGATGTCCCGGAACGTGTTCAACAGCATAATCTGAGAAGGCACGCGCTCCACGTGTGCAAACGTGTTGTCCAGCTTAGAGTCCCGAGGGTAAAACCGGATCTGTTAAAGGAAACATATCAGCATTGAAGCACATGGTTCAGGGCAACAGTGCAGGATCGGTTGAGAAACTTTGTTCTTACATAAAATGTTCTTTCATCATTCACACATAACAAAATTGTAAGCAGTTGTCAATTTAGGTTATTGCCCATCTACATAGGTTTATCCATAAACTCACGCTTATCAACAAAGGTTAGACTGGAGTAAGAATAGGTGTTGGTAATGTTCCATGCATAAATATGCAACATATACTCATGTCCTTGTGAATGATTGTGAAATAATAATCCAATTTTACTGATAAATAGCTTCAGGCTTTCAATATTTGGTAGAGTCAACATAAAAATCAAATCTGCAAACACTTCCAAGCCGCATTTGAATTTGTGCACAAAGCCATAAATATGTAAAGTACATACACAGAAGTAAACTTAATGTTTCAACTGAAAAAGACTTCCTGCTTATAAGTATGCCACCCCCTTACCCCACTGCCTGTACTACCCCCCACCCCTACCAGCCCCCCACTGCCCTGCCCACTGCCCCACCACACCTACTCCCCCACTGTCCCGCCACACACCTCATCTCTCTGGTCCAGTAGGTTGTAGCAGGCGGCACAGATGAAGTCCTTCCACCACGTCAGACCACCGGTCACCATCATGTCTTGCTCCTGTTGACCAACACAAAACTACTGACCACAACAGCCTGAAAGAGCTGTATTCACAGATAGAATTTTAGTACTTTCCCAGAAACACGGATTCGCAGACAACATGATCCCACTAACTGAGATTACAGAAACATTACCTAGAGATCAACAAGTTCAACAGAAAATTCAGTGTGTGCAAAATCAGATGCGTAATAAAAAAAAAAATTTTTGGTAACAACACTGTGAATCTAGTTTGTACTTAAAAGTGTTAGTGTGAGTCTTTACCTTGTTTTCTTAGCAAAATAAATGTACATGTTTGATGAGGGACTGAAGCTACTAATTTATTCTTGACATAGCAGAACAGTGCTAAGTGTTTGCGGATGAACTCTCAGGGGCAGTCGACAGTGGCATGGGTAGCATCAAAAATATTTTTGGTAGCAAACATTGTTTAAACTAGAAGTGCAGGGGGGTTACTTAGAGGTGCCTCAAGCAGGACAAGAGGCCACCAGTACACACAAACCAGTAACAAAATGTCTGGAAAACATTTCTGAAGCTGGTTATAAATGCGTGTGTGTAAAAGCAAGAAGCATAGTAAATAAAACAAGAAAAACAAATTAAACATTATGGTAGAAGAATGTTAACCCTTACATAATTGGTATAACTGAATCATGGGCCAACAAAGACATCAGATGCTGAATTAGGACTGACAGGATAAATAATATTTAGGAGAGATCAAATAGGAAGAAGGGGAGGGGGATTTATTTTATATATTAAAGAATCTATTCAGGCTAACATAATAAAGTTAGAAAGGGAAGCAAATTGCGATGAAGCTGTTTGGTCCAATATAGTTACAGGAAATTCAACATTAACTATTGGATTAGTTTACCAAAGTCCAAACATAAACAAAGAGAATAATGGAAAAATACAAAATGCAATAAAGGAAGTGAGTAAAGAGGAATGTATCATAATGGCAGATTTTAATCACAGACACATAATGGAAATCTCTTCTCATTAACAGGGATGATGGTGATAAACAACATTTACAAAGCGATCTAGACAAATTAGCTAAATGGTCTGAAAAATGCCAGATGTTATTCAATTTTGGGAAACGTAAATGCCTACACACAGGACACAGGAACCTGGACGTAAAATATAAAGTGGGATTTACTGTTCTAGGTAAAAGAAAAGGACTTAGGAGTAACAATAAGTGCTGGTATGAAAGTTTCAGAGCAGTGTGGTATTCAGCTTCAAAAAGTAATACAATTTTTGGGTTGATTAGGAGAAATATAACATACAAAAAAAGCTAATTATACCTGTGTATAATGCAATAGTTACACCTCATTTAGAATACTGTATACAAGTGTGGAGACAATTATCATAAGAAGGATATAGATACGCTTGAACGAATACAGAGGAGAGCAACTAAAATTATTCCAGAACTCAAGGCACCTTAGTTATGAAGAACGCCTAAAAGACTTGGAGACATGGAGGTTAAGAGGAGATCAAATTCTAAGATATTGAATGGATATGAAACTATTTATAAAATATTTTTTTTTCAAGAAAGATAGTAGAACTAGAGGATGAGGTAACATTAGTAAAAGATCACTGTAGATTGGATATCAGGAAGTAATCATTCTCAGAGGACAATAAATGAATGGAACACATTATCTACAGATTGTGTAAATATTGGCAGCATGAACATGAATAAAACAAGGTTGACGTATATCTTAGGTGGGTGGATTACACATAGATGAAAAATTGTTGGACTCTCGATAAGCCAATGGCTGCCTTGTCCACTTGCCATCTGGGCCTTTGTCTTGGATGACAACCTTGTTAACTCTTGTTAAACAGTGCTTTACATCACTAAACGCATATTATAAAAAATATCAGCATACTTGTTTTGCATAATAACACTATTCTTTTATTTTTGTATGATATGCAGCGCTTTGATCCACCAAGTGGAAATTAGCGCTACAATAAATTAGAAAGTACGACAATGCAAACCTCAAATCTTATTGCCCATAACTTCACATATTAGCTGATAATCATAATAAATGATCGTGAAACCAGAGGAAGCTGACAGTAGAGCTCACAATACCTGTGTTTCATTGCCAAAGAGTTTCCACTTGCGTGAGAAGAGAGTGTAGTGGGCTAGGCCAGTCTTGCCCGCTACGGCGACGCAATGACCGGGCGTGTTGACAGCGGAAAACTAACCAGGAAGAAAGCAGGAACTTGTAGGATAAACAGCACAGGTCAAACTGTGATACAGGTGCTGTTCTACTGGATGTCTCACCAGCAATGTCTGACAGAATATAAACATGTACAGCACACATATAAGCTGACAGTTCACTGGAAGAAAGATGTCTCATGACAGCAAAATTTCCTCATGTTTAATTATGGCAATTCTAGTTTACTAGTTATGCGAGATGCCCATTACACAGTTGACAAATGTCTGATACAAACACCTCATTTTAAATTAGTATTTTCCGCTTTAGATGTTGTGATAAATCTCTATACAAAATGTTGACTGAAATGAATTAGTGTGTTCCACTTTACTGTTCTGATAAATCTCAACATGAAATGAAGAAATAATAAAAAAAACTTACAACATTCTTATTTTATTAGTTTTCATTGATGTATATTTCTGGTACATGAAAACTCTATTTTCATAAAACATGTTAACATTTAATAGTCCCAGTATTTCGTTAAAATGGACAAGACACCAAATCCACATTTGTAACACTCACCCTGATTGGCCAGTTGTGTACCAGGTAGGTGTGTGGTATTGGTACCACTTGCCACTGTTTGCTGCCAACGAGGAATGCCGCCGACGAATGTGTCATTGGGGGTGCCGTCGTGTTATTGTTGGTGTTGTTCCGGGGCATAGACGTTGGGTCTTCTGGGTTCAGATAAAGTTTCTCTTCTCCTTGCAGGAACAAATGCTCATAGTTCTTCTGCAATGGCACCAGCAGTCAAAGTTATAATGGTGAAAACATTTCAACAATTACATAAATTTAAATAATGCATTATGTGGCACAGTGACAACCAGCTGTAAAAACTATATATTAAATTACAATTAGATATTAAATATACAAACACAATTAAAGTATAATAGTAATAATATGGATATAATTACAATTCTGTCCCTCAATTGATTTAGCCACCACGAATCAGGTTCATTGATGTTCAGCTCGGTAGTGTGTGAATAGCTTAAGTGATATGCACAGTTGTTAAAACAAAATGAAAGTAATGGTTTTGGGGCTATGCACCTAAGAGATAATAAAAACTAACCACGTACAATTAAAATCAAGAATATTACGCCAGTGGTTTATTCAGAATGTGTTCTAAAAGTTGGAGATTCCGGTCATTTCTCGGAATGACCGAGGGCTGTTAATCAGAGCGACCGATGAGCACAGGCGCAGTTCTATGAAATCAGGGTAACCTAGACTACAAATGACATATTAAGGGAGGCCCTAATACACAGAACCAACGCAGTCTCAAACTTTTTATTTTGTCAGAAAGATGACTAGTTTAATAAACAAAGGCCAAAATATGCTACATAAGTTGAGTCTGGATGCAAACAGCCTGGCCATATCCTATTGGCAAGTACAGGAATAGGTGTAAACAAATATATTTTAATTTGGCGAGCGAATATTACCATCATACCACACTTGTGTTATCTGACAGGGTTATCTAGTAGTATGGCACGGCCCATGAAATTAAGATGTTGTGTGTTCAATAAGGTTTTCCTAGTAAACTGCCAGCATGATATTCTTAACTGGCTGTTTTAGTCATTCTTATAGGTGCATAGACCGAAAACCATGATTTTATATTGCTTTATAATCATCTGACAGAAAATTTACGTAGATTGTTATATCGAGTAATTTGTGAAAGTGTGAACAGCTGCATGCAGTGGTATATAGAGCTCGAACACATGCCCATTTTTCGTTGAATTTTAACTTGATAAAACAATTAATAGCTTGTCCAATGATTCCATCAAAATAAAAAAATTGCATAGCATGTCGCATTAGAAACTAGACTGGTTCGATTTATGACCAAACAAGTCTAAAATGACACCACACAGGGGTTGACACTAATTGGCATCCAGCACTTATCACACAGGGGTTGACACTAATTGGCATCCAACACTTACCACACAGGGGTTGACATTAATTGGCATCCAACACTTACCACACATGGGTTGACACTAATTGGCATCCAACACTTACCACACAGGGGTTGACATTAATCGTATTAGAAACTAGACTGGTTCGATTTATGACCAAACAAGTCTAAAATGACACCACACAGGGGTTGACACTAATTGGCATCCAACACTTACCACACCAGGGTTGACATTAATCGGCATCCAACACTTACCACACATGGGTTGACACTAACTGGCATCCAACACTTACCACACAGGGGTTGACACTAATTGGCATCCAACACTTACCACACAGGGGTTGACACTAACTGGCATCCAACACTTACTACACAGGGGTTGACACTAACTGGCATCCAACACTTACCACACAGGGGTTGACACTAACAGCAGCCTTCACAAACTGCAGCTGCAGTAACCGTGGCAACGATTGGTGCCACTCTGATGAACTGAGTGCCTCTTTGGGTTTGTCACTGACCATCCACAGTTGGCAGCCCTCACAGCCCCACTCCTGCAAGTGGACACACTGGCAATACATGCTAAATAAACAGTTTTCACTCATTGGCAGCACAGCTGATGAGGTGTTACTCACCTGCCACTTCACAAACAAGTAGTACGAAAAAACTTTTTCAAAGCACACAAAACCATATTGATTGTCTCCTATGCCTGCACATTTCAGAAAATCTGTAGGAGTTACAGGTAAACCAATAGAGTTAAAATATCATTATGCTTTGGAATGAACTGTTTTAACCTTTTAAAAAGCAACAGTACAGATGGCTGTTCACAGAACCACCCAAGTCCTACCACTGAGAACTACACATATTACAGAGCACTACCTATACCATTGAGCACTATTCATATTACTTAGAACTACATATATCATTGAGCACTACACATATTACTAAGCATTACATGAATCATTGAGCACTACACGCACCATTGAAATAATGTGAAGTAGTGGATTTCTGGAGAGATCTTCACACAAACTTGAACTGAAATGAAGAAAGAATATACAATTTTGAATTGAGGTTATGGAGTAGCTAAATCTAACTACCTAATCATGAATATGTTTAGGTGCAACATTGTATCTTTTAAGACATTCCCACAAACTTAAATAACATGAATCTACGGTGGCAGAATACCAGAATGAACAACAAACCATACATGTGAATAACTTGCAGCACGAGCATGAAAGTACCATCATTTATCGAAATAAACTCTCTACGTCCCCCATCAGGCAGATCGAAAAAAAGAAATAAAAAACAGGCCTCTGTGAATTGGGTGTTTAATTATAGGCGGGGTTCGATCAAACCCCCAAACACCGCCTAAATATGCCACAGTAATGTGACTGTATAAGTATGTACCTTGACTCGACCCCCAAACACCCTCTAAATGTACCATAGTAGTGTGACAGTATGAGTATGTACCTTGACTCGACCCCCAAATACCCTCTAAATGTACCATAGTAATGTGACTGTATGAGTATGTACCTTGACTCGACCCCCAAACACCCTCTAAATGTACCATAGTAATGTAACTGTATGAGTATGTACCTTGACTCGACCCCCAAACACCCTCTAAATGTACCATATTAATATGACTGGATGAGTATGTACCTTGACTTGACCCCCAAACACCCTCTAAATGTACCACAGTAATGTGACTGTATGAGTATGTACCTTGACTCGACACCCAGACACCCTCTAAATGTACCATAGTAATGTAACTGTATGAGTATGTACCTTGACTCGACCCCCAAACACCCTCTAAATGTACCACAGTAATGTGACTGTATGAGTATGTACCTTGACTCGACCCCCAAACACCCTCTAAATGTACCACAGTAATGTAACTGTATGAGTATGTACCTTGACTCGACCCCCAAACACCCTCTAAATGTACCATATTAATATGACTGGATGAGTATGTACCTTGACTCGACCCCCAAACACCCTCTAAATGTACCATAGTAATGTGACTGTATGAGTATGTACCTTGACTCGACCCCCAAACACCCTCTAAATGTACCACAGTAATGTAACTGTATGAGTATGTACCTTGACTCGACCCCCAAACACCCTCTAAATGTACCATATTAATATGACTGGATGAGTATGTACCTTGACTTGACCCCCAAACACCCTCTAAATGTACCATAGTAATGTGACTGTATAAGTATGTACCTTGACTCGACCCCCAAACACCCTCTAAATGTACCATAGTAATGTGACTGTATAAGTATGTACCTTGACTCGACCCCCAAATACCCTCTAAATGTACCACAGTAATGTGACTGTATAAAGTATGTACCTTGACTCGACCCCCAAACACCCTCTAAATGTACCATAGTAATGTGACTGTATAAGTATGTACCTTGACTCGACCCCCAAACACCCTCCAAATGTACCACAGTAATGTGACTGTATAAAGTATGTACCTTGACTCGACCCCCAAACACCCTCTAAATGTACCATAATAATGTGACTGTATAAGTATGTACCTTGACTCGACCCCCAAATACCCTCTAAATGTACCACAGTAATGTGACTGTATAAGTATGTACCTTGACTCGACCCCCATGGAGTGGAGCAGGAGAGTCCCAAAGACACTCCATATGGAGAAGCCTCCCTTCTCCCACGCCAGGGCCAGAGCACAGCCGTCCGGAGTCCACCGCAGCACCGACACTGCCCCGCACACGGTCGTGATGTCTGCAGCACACGAGACGGAAACAACTATTGGTATGTAGCATCCATGTGGCGAATACAATGTAATGATGCAGAACATGACACAGAACACAGGTCAGTGGCTGAATCCTTCCCAGAGAAGTCGAGTTGGTGTTGGAACAAACAGGTCTGCCAGAGGATGACGTGCTTTGAACAGTCCCAGGGACTGGCTAGCGTGCTATAAGAATTTACCTCAACCTTTTTATTGGGTACGACTGTCAATGAAATGGAACAGTTAATGAAACAGTCCAAAATTAAGATGATCACAAGTTGTAAATATCAGCGAAATGTTACAGAATATAGAACATTGGGTAGCTTTATAAAACTGGTTGCTATTAATCAAATTACTGCAAAAATGTAAGTTTTTACCCTGACCAGGGAAATCTTTGCTGGATACGACGAGTCTGTTTGATATGACGAGGGCACCGGTCACTTCATCCAGGTGATACACAACACCCTCACCACTGCAACACAACCAATTACAACTGACAACACATACAGGCAATACTGGTCATTATGTTTAACTTACACATACGGTTGAGACACAAAATGATATAAAGGTTCAAATCATATAACATATAACATAGGTAACATTGAATTGATAATGTACTCGACACAGTATAAAATTTATTATTATGGTTTCATAAAATATGTAATTATGCTGTATGGAAAGTTGAACTTTTGAGGGTCTCGACAGTAAGGGGGGTACTTACTTGGAGCAGCCAAACGCCATGAGCATATACTTGTGGTTGATGGCAACAGTTGTTGCACAGGTCACTTCCTGTGCCCATACGCCCACCACTTGCTGCAACAACAATGCATTCTCTGTCAGAGTAACACACCTACACAACATACCCAATACTTCCTGCAACAACAACACATCTGTCAGTAACACACCTAGACAACACACCCACCACTTGCTGCAACAACAACATGCCTATGTCATAGTAACACACCTACATAACACACCCACCACTGTATCAACAACACAAATATGCCAGACTAACATTCAGTAGACACCTTTCTATGGCAAGTAAACAGAAACCTACCTAACCTACACCCTACCACCCATCTTATACTCGACCGAAACCACCCTTTCCAGAAGATGGAGGTTTTCCAAAATGACATGATGAGATGGATGACAAATCACAGACTGTGTAATAAAGTACCCATCATAGAACTGTGTCGAGTCACTGGTCTAACACCAGTTATGGATGAAGTCTGTAAATGGCAAGTGGTTCAGAACTTGGGACAAGTGAAAAGAAGTAGCCTTCCAGTCAAAGCCACCTTGGCATGCCAGAGGGTAAACAACAAGGAAAACTCAACAGAAGATGGATGGAAGACGTAAAATTAACTGAACGTGAAAGAAAAGGTTGTGGAAAACGTTTGCATTTCTGCAAAGCGGAGAAAGCGTTGAGAGAGGGAGGCAGAGGGTGAGGCAGAGGGAGTGGAGGGGAGGGGACAGGAGAGGAAGAGGGAGAGAGGAGAGATAGGTGTAACTGTTAAATAACTTATAGTGTTTACACAGCAATATAAGCATTTTCCATTCACTGTGCAACAGAATAATAAAGAAAAATGACAAGCAAATGCATGTGAAACCTTTGATCAGGTATTCAAATATTGGAGTTCTCAAAGAAACATTGCTAATTTATGTGCTACTTACCAGCTTTTTATCCCCAAAACTGAAGAATTCCTGCAATTTTTAGCAAGGATCAACACACAAAACTTTGATTATTCTGGGTAATCCAGGGTAAAAATTCAACATGGTTTACATAAAACAGGTACCAGGGTATGTTGCATCTATCATATTAACACATTGGGCAAACTTATAAGTAAATGTTCGCAACAGACTACCCACATAAATAATAACAACTCTGGTGATAACATGATGAAACAGGAGGGTGGCGGTTATGTCTTTAGTTCAAATTAAAGCCCCTCAATAAAAAGATAAGAAATAAGGTGCTAGTCACAATCATGTTGCCCAACTATTAACCCTGATGACTACTCACACTTGGTTCAAACTTGAGTGTGTCTGCCGTCATGAATGCTGCCCTCCCATTGGACATCACCACAGCAAAACCTGCCAGTAGAGGGCTGTACTGCATGGATGTCACGTAGATGTTCTCTTCAGCCATTTGTGACGCTGCAGTGTGAATACAAATCATTATTACAATTGATTCTGCTCAATGGAACATTACAAGTAGCTGTGTCATTTCATGCATCACATGCACAGAAGCTGGCTCATGTTTGTGGCAAGTATTCATCCACTCTGTTTTATCATGAATCATGTTTCCAAGTCAAATACAGATAAAGATTTGCACCATATGTGAGACAAATGCATCAAAAATATTTATAAAAACATCTACATGTTAAGATTTTAAACCATTTGCGGTTTAATGAATTTACTAACTAGTATAGTTACTTAAACATAAATAGCCCCTTCCAGTAAACTAATTAATTTCACTTTATTACCAGTATTACATGTACATAGCCAGACATTTACAACAATGTAATATGGTGAAACTTGTTCATAGCGGTCACTGCAGGGACCATGCATTATGTCTGTTATGGACCAGTGTCCATTATGGAGAATTTGATTAAGTGGATACTCACTAGGTGGCACCATTCTAATTTTTTATGGTCACTAGTTGGTACAGTCGTCAACGATACAAAGTTACAGTCAATTAAACATTACATGTGTATACAATATGAACTTAGTTGGTGAAAATGTCATTAATCACACACTGCATAGAAACCAGGTGGCATATGGGGCCCATTATTGGTCCCATGTAATCACCATTTTGTTTGACACTCTACAAACAAATGAGTAATCCACCGGAGGGACGTAATTAAACCGAACTGTACACCCGCCACTACTGTCGACAGATAATAACATTGACAAATTTCTCCTTGTTCATTCACTTTGGTTGGAGCTTGGCTTCTGAGAGTTAGACTTTGAGTTTTTGTCAAAACAAAGCAGGGTTAGGGTTACGGAAAGGCGAGCTGAAATGGCTTTGAGGTCCAAGAGAAGCCAAGGGGTGAAAGTTTACACAGCTGGCAGTGGCCTAGGCTCACCTTATTTGAAGCACATTTCTTCTTGATGACATTATGCTGATGGCATGACACAGAATAGATACTTAGCGAAGTTAGTGGTTATCAGCAGTGGCTCAGCTAGACTGGCCTTTGGGATTGGCAATGCACTTTGACCTGTCTGCAAGCGACAGGGTGACTATGAATGGTTGGGTCCAAATTGTTGTCCATTGTTGTCCACATTGGCCAGGTGGTCCGTTATACACAGGTGTCCGTTATGGACAGGTGTCCACTAATGCAGGTTTTGTTCTATGTTCATTTACTCCCAACAGTTAAATATAAGATATTTACAACAGCCTAACAACATACGTACCTAACATATGAAAGTATCAATAATACTTTGTCAATGATTCACATGTGTATGTTACTATTTTCCTTTGGAAATAAAGAATTGATATGATCTGAGTATCTGCCTTGCACACAGTTCTACGCACCTCTAGAATGCTGCAAGTCGAGACTGAAGGGAATGATGCCTATCTCTATCGTCATGTCGCCTTTCACATAGCAGTCCCAGCGCACTCGCTGCAGCAGACCATGGCCTGTCGACACAAGCAGCTCTTCCCGGAGACACACCATGCTACAAACACAACCAGCGAGATGAACATATTGTTTTTTGCTTTTGTGCAGTAATTGCAGTACATTTGAATACTTCCCAAATTATAATATGTCTGACATCCCATGGACTGGACACAGCACTACTGCAAAACAAAGTTTTTCTTCATAGCTTCTGTGCAATAACTACAACACTGCTGAATACCTCCCATGTTGATAAGTCATGGCATTACAACCAAACAATCCTTTTGGATGCTGTCGCACTGAACATACCTCTTCACACCACCAGACACCTGCACATTGGCAATGTGACACAGCTTGAGTGAGGGTATGTGTAGATTATCACCAACGGTGATCACTTCAGTCCGTCCACCGACTCTCCTGGCAACACATGTCAAACAATGAGAGTCACCAAGAAAGAAATTCTATTAAAACACACAAAAGTATATGTCAGAATTCTGCATATATGAATACTCCCAGAAGAGACACATACAACTGAGACTATTATACACGATAAGTCTGCATTTATATATATGCTACTACAATTAGTTCAACGTCAATCCTCTAGGACTGCGTTTCCAGTCACCGCTAAATTTGGCAAACAAAGGCAGTATATCACTAATATTATTTCAAATCCTCCATAAAAAAATCATTATACCATAATTCAAGCTATTTGTTGCATTTTCTTTACAGGAACAAAAATATTCATAAAACATAAAAAAGTGTTTATGTACATCTGACACTCTGACTGACAATGTACACACAAAGTACACACTCTTCTGACACCATTATGACATATGCATCCTGAAATAATGTTATAATAAAAAGATACACAAAAATGCTAGTATAGTAAACTTAATTCCATAGCAGTATTTCTATAGAATACATACCCCGGGGTACGTATTCTATATAGATATAGAATTCATATCCCGGGATACATATTCGTATTCTATTCTAGGTGTTTCAGTGTTATAAAAGTGAACTTTATTCATAGTAAACATACAAAGCTATTGGAATATGGAGAAAACACATTTTGCGTAATTGTTTTTCAAAAAACATCATTCTACCTGGCATATCTCCTCACATCACATCCTCTGTCTTTCAAAATGAATTACCTAAAATTCACATATCGCTTACAACTACATTAAAAATATTGTATATTAAGTAACTGTAGGAAGTTAGAAAGCAAACCTGTTTTCTTTCTGTGTGAAAAGTGTGGCCTGTTTGTTGGCGTTGTCCAGCTGAACCTCGTAGAAGATGATATATCCACGAGAAGTCTGCAACACAAACATCCACGATCTTATCTCAACAATACTCCAATATTTCTTAGCTCCCTCGTATTACTTTAATCAAAATCAAATCTATCATTTCTTTATTTCTGGTCAACAGCCACTATCAGCTGACATACCTTATCATAATTATGTGTTGTCAATATGTATTTTGGGTTGACAGTATGACATAAAATTTAATATTTCTATTCATTTGTTTCTAATGAAAAATGGGTCTGACAATAGTGTGTACAATTAAGATATAAATTCATCATTTTATAATGAATTTATCTGAAAACACATTTAATTGATACTCAAATCCGTGGCATTACTATTATAAAATTTCAACATAAAAATTAGTACATTACCATAGGGAATTTATTACATCTGATACTTATATAAAATTTCCTAAAAATACCACCTCTCTGGTACAGTATCCCAAGGGCCAAGCTAAATTTACATTTGACTGAATGTTCTACAATTCACCCATAAATAAACGTTATGCATTGTTCTCCAAGATAGTATTTCCAGGCACACTCACAGACACTGCCACCATGCTGGAGTTGGGCTTCCAAACTGCCGTCTGGTTAATGCCAAACTCATAGACAGAGTGGTCGGAGCGGCGGTAACGAAAGATCTGTACACTTGGCTGCAATGTAAAGTAAACTTGGTAAACAACAATGAATCTTATCACTGAACATAACTAAAGTTAATCACACCTATTTTAATCATTGTTATATGGGCAGTTTTCTAGTCTAATGACACTTTTACCATGCCAGTGTTGCCACATGCTTAGCTTTATTAAGGTTATAGAGTCAGCCAGGTAATTCCATGAGAGTCAATCCAATGATTCCAATTAGACAATTATCCAAATATATTATCAGTCTAGGAAATTGAAAAATACAAGTATGTAAGTGAGTAATTTATTAGATCCAAAATGTACACGCATTAAATAATAATAATATATCATATAATTGTACGTAATAAAATATTACTGTATACAGAGAGGATCATGGAGACTCCTACAAAGACTTATTAAAAGTTGCTACTGTAGGAGCCACCCGTTGCGTTCTTTTATTTTAGTTTCTGAGGAAAGCAAAGAATATAGATATAAAGTTATCAACATTAAAATGTAGTAAAGTAAAGTCCACAAAATCGAGTGCAAGGAGTTAGTGAGATATGACTAATTTAGTGTCAGTGATTATTGCCTGTTTTTCATGAACGGAACAGAACAGATTGTTTATTTTAACCCCGATCTATACTGAAACCTGTACATATATTTATACATAATATTATATAGACTCGCTTATAAAACATATTCATACGTATGCCTATATATATATATTATACTTTAAAGATTACAATTAAATGTAAACAGATAATAAGTAATACAGATGTGGTGAATGCTCCAATTAAGACAAAATAGTCACTGGACATCATATCTCATATACCCACCACCCACCTGTTAGCTGTGTTACGCTTGGTCAAGTTTTACAGTACCATAAATAACATGTTGAGAACCCTTTACTTCTGACACAATGTTAAAATTAGATATATTACTTACTCTCACTTTATTGCTTGATCTTACTAGCACTGTGTCACGTTCAGATGTTAAAATCATGAAGTGGGATAAAACTATTTGTTTGAGTCTGTTACTCCTAAACATTCTGGCATATTTGTTAGTTACATACACGTTTGTACAAGTTTATAGTAGGGCCTATTCTATTCCTGTTGTATGTGTGTATAGTAGGGCCTAATCTATTCCTGTTGTATGCTGTGTATAGTAGGGCCTAATCTATTCCTGATGTCCTTGAATGGATAGATGATCCGGTTTCTTGGTTATTAATATTAAGCATAATTACCTCTCAAATTACAAGATGAAAAAGAATTGCTAGAAACGAACCTACGTACGAAACTAACAGAAACGGAAATGGAGGAAGTGACAGCGTTCATCGAGCATGCGCACGAAACTACTTGCCGGGAAACGCGGGAATGACAACGAAAATATGATCAACTGTTATCCAAACAACAACACGGAGCGGACAGTCCACAACTAGATGACCCGGACATCACAGAGAGTTGGGTCATTAATCTAACGAACAGACATTTAGACAGTGACGAAGTCAGCCTATTGAAGAAAGGTTTAAATTTTGCGGTTACCCCACAGAACCTTCCCATAGACGATCTTATAACGACAACAGAATTAGCATGTAAGAACATCAAAGAAAAATACAGGGCCGATGGGTTGAGATGTGAGGTAGCTAAAGCCGTGATGAAACAAAGCCAAGAAAAAGAGATCTAACATATCACTGGAAGAGAGGAAAGCACTTCAAACTTTACGTAGCGACAAAACGATCAAGATTCTACCAGCAGACAAGGGTTGAGCAACTGTGATTATGAAGGCCACAGATTACGACGCAAAGATTGCTAGACTATTAGTAGATGACACCACCTACAAGAAATTGGAAAGGGACCCCACTAAAGTTTACAAAAGTAAACTAGTCAACATCATGAAAGAGTGGAAAAGAACCAAGATGATCTCAGATGCCATATACTACAGGATCTACCCTACATCAGAAGCAGTCCCAAAATTCTATGGATTACCTAAGGTCCACAAGAACAATGTACCATTAAGACATATAGTATCAAGTACAAGAAGCATTACATACAAGACGGCAAAGTTCCTAGCCAGCATTTTGAGCCCACTAGTTGGAAAAACAGAACATTTTGTGAAAAACAGCACACAGTTTGTAAAGAAGATCAAAGAGTTGGAAGTTCCGCCAGGGAGGAGAATGGTGTCTTTTGATGTGACAGCCCTGTTCACGAGTATCCCTGTGACAGAGGCGGTATCAGTGATAAAGGACTGACTAAACCAGGATACAACACTGAAAGAGATGTGAACTATCAGTAAACCAGATCATCACACTGTTAGAAATCTGTCTGAACACCACATATTTCATTTATGATGGAGTGTTCTACAAATAGAAGAAGGGAGCAGCCATGGGTTCACCGGTCTCTCCGATAGTGGCAAACCTATACATGGAACATTTTGAAGAAAGAGCTATCAGAGAAGCACCTCATCCTCCAGACATCTGGTTGAGGTATGTAGATGACACATCCACAGTGTTACAAGAGAGCGAAACAGAACATTTCACACACCATCTGAATTCAATGGACGAGAACATTAAGTTTACGGTAGAACCAGAACAGGACAATACGTTAGCCTTTCTAGACACGTGTGTATGCCTGAATGATGATGAATCAACCAAGGTCAAGATATATCAGAAAGCAACCCACACGGACCAATATTTGAACTGGGATTCTAATCACCACCTAGAACACAAACGAAAACCTGATAACAGAAGAAGAGGACAAGAACACAGAGGTGGGCCACATCAAGAAAGTGCTGAAAGCAAACGGTTACAAAACTTGAATGTTTAAGACCACGCAACCAATGAGAAGGAAGGAGAACACCACCACAGAAACCAGCAGAAGACAACATGCCATAGGGCTGCCCTACATTAGTAAACTATCAGAACAAGTAGCAAGGATTTTCAAGTCCTATAACATCCCGGTTTACCACAAACCTATCAACACCCTGAGGTCACTGTTGGTATACCCAAAAGACAGAACAGCAAAGGCAGCAAAGTGTGGGGTAGTATATGACATACAATGCCCAGAATGTGACCAACACTATATAGGAGAAACAGCCAGAACACTTGGCACAAGAATCAAAGAACATCTATCTTGTCGCCAACCCCTATCAGCTATAAGTGAACACAAACTGAACACAGGCCATCAGTGCTCTATGAAGGACATTAATATTCTAGACCACAAGGAGAACTGGCACAGTGGAAAAATAAAGGAGGCAATTAACATCCACAGAAAGAAACCTACGCTGAACCGAGACGTCGGCCAGGTGATGTCCTACTCCAGCTTGTGTCACATGACATTGGTCATGTGACACATCCGTAACTTCAGTCTGCTGAAGAAGACTGCGAGATGCAGTCGAAATATTCAGAACGAACACTAAGTTTCTTGAGAGGTAATTATGCTTAATATTCCTGATGTGTGCTGCCTATAGTAGGGCCTAATCTATTCCTGTTGTATGCTGTATATAGTAGGGCCTAATCTATTCCTGATGTGTGCTGCTAGATTTATCATAGATGGAAAAGCATAAATTTCGCCATGGTAAAAAATTAAATGTCCTGGGCACATTTACTGGCATCGGAATGTGGTGCTTTCTGATAAATATGAGTATGTTCTTTAGATACAATACACTAACATCTGCAGCCCTACTCCAGACTGTCAACGACACCAGTCACGGGTAAGTGCTTCTGAGCATGGAGTACTAGGGCTTGTTATTTGATATCTTTAAGAACATTCAAATGGTGAACCATAAACTTGTACAACACAATTGAAAGGACATTCTTGATAGTGTTGATGACAAAACGACAAAAATAGATAGCCATGTTTGCACTATAGTGTCATAGACTGCATGAACTAATATCTGTATGAACGCAAATGGGAAATGTTGAATGTTTGTTTTACATATTTTTTCAGTATGAGGTCAAAGGATGAAACAAAAGTCACAGCTTTGAACAGGAAATGAAGATATAGCTTAGATTTAGAAATAAAGTCACAGCTTTGAGTAAAGATAGTCTAGGTAGAAGGTTTTGGTAGAATTTGGTAACACTATCACAATAATGCTTTGTTTCACATGCCTGGGATTCCCGTGAGTTAATGGAAATGCCCTTTATCATTTACATGATAATAATGACTTACGCTGCCAACTTTCATCGTTTATTGTAGAGCCATAGTGTTTTCTCCTTTGTTTTAAATGAAGATAAATCAGTGTTTTATTATTATGTATACATTCCATCATGATTTATGTTGCAGGCATTACTTTATGATTAACTATTAAATAAATACATAACTAGCCTTCACAACTACATCGTGAGCAGATCAAGCTTATTATTAAACGCTGGTTCAGGTGAATTATATCAGTCGTTTTAATAATTTAAAATGCAAAAAATAATCATATATTTTTCTCAACCTATTTTATTAAATCATTAAACAGATCATTTAGTTAACAATTATTATGTGAGCCCTCATAGAAACCAATGCTGTGCATTGATGACATTATCATGTTTAAATTAAACAACACATAAATATTGTAAATTGCCAACTATCCTCCATCTGAGATGATCTTCAACAATACAATCTCTCCAGCTCATAGTTTTAGCTACGATTACAGTAACATGACCTGGATCCTTGACTGGATGGCTGGCTATGTGCTAAATCACTTACACCGTTTGCACATTATAAGATTGTCACTAAAGAAAGTCATTAAAATTGTTTTTATGTAGGAGCTGCTGAATGGCAAATAATAATACAGAGCAACAACGACAACGGACTGCCATTTAAGAGCTTGCTAGAACTGCCAGGCATAGTTAGCCCTTTGCTGTTGTGAAGATATTGTTATAACTAAAACTGTGATTAAAATAAATAAATCCAACTTATTGTAAACACCACAATTATCTCCAGCTATGTAAGAAAAATCCAAGGAATTCCAACAAACCGAGCATCACAATGAAATAAACGATGTCTGAAGGTTGTTAAAGGGTTACAGCCAGCCACACCGGAGCTGGTGGAGGGGGGTTCCACTGGAAGACAGTACAGAGAAACAGCTGAATCTGTTTCTTTTTTTTTAATAAAAACAGATGATGGGTTCTTTTTAATGACAGTTGTCTGGTTCAGTCTAGATCACATCCAATATGTTGCTACTCTGGTATTTCTGTGCTCTGAGGCATTTCAGAACTTTGGATCTAGAGAAATTCATCTGCCAGCAACTGACCACACAGCAGCAACAGACCAGGGCTGTCCAGCACTATGGTCAGCTTTGGGGCATGCATCACATGTTACTATAATTAGCTGAATGGCTGATATGATTCACCAATCACCAAAAAATTTGGCAAGCACAGTCTTAATTTTCTTTTCATTACCACACAAAGTGAAAAAGTCATAATTGGAGTATTTGTAATTTTTCCATTGTAATCAAACAATTAAAAACAGGCCTACAAAATATATATATCGAACAGCAAAAGAAATGCAAAAATGTTTTCGTCATGATACAATGAATTCGCCATACTTTTGTCAATGCAGTATGATGCATCTATATGTAGTGTCTTGATAAAGTTGACTTCCCGACTAACTGGGCTGGACGTTGCATAACTAATGCACCCTGTGTAAGATTTCTATTACTATGCATGATACACCCTGGTTAATTCAGGGACTGTTTTTTTCAGGTTTTTATTGGGATGTCGGCAGTGCGCTGTTTGACCACTTAATATGACTCTGTTACTGAGTCAGGGTTCTTGTTGATCATGGAACCTATCCATGGACAATTGTGATGAATATGGTGGTCTTGTTTTGCATTGATCATTCGAGATCGTCCAGCTCACATCCCAATCATTTGTGAATCCAGGGGCTGCTGACAATAAGGACAGCAATGATAACACTTATGTTATTCTTATTGACAGTAACTGACTGAATCAACAATGCTCACCTCTTAAATTTCACCAACGACACCTGCCTGTGCTTCCCACATGCACACGCAGGCCCTGAATTAACCCGACTCGACTAATAGCAGGTGTGCCCTGCATGAGATTTTCGACTTTATCAAGACAACACAATGTAGCTGCCATCACACAGCATTGACAAAAGTAAATGAAGAGTTCATTATGACATGACAAATACATGTTTTCTTGTGTTGTTCAGTATGTAATGGCTACCTCAGCTACCTCAGCTACTTTACACGGTATGTGCCTCACTGTAATTAATCACACAATAGACACACATCTGACATGGACTGGGCATACACAGGAAACATGTTGCAAGAACTCTTAATAACCTAATGGCATCCTTGTCCACATGCCATCTGGAATGTGTTGTGTTGCATGCACCATTGACGATGCAGCATTCACTAGCAGGTAAAAAAATAAAAAAATTTAATTAGGTCAGCAAAGTTTGTACAAAAACCATTACTACAAATTATAATTGGCCATCAAAACTGATTGGCCATAAAGCATTAAGCACAGTATTGTTTCATGTGCATTGATTACCTACTCAAAATCAAATGTATTGGTATTCACTTTTGTCGCTCATTCATGATGATTTTATTTCAGAAGAGGACCATCACCGCCATGCTTCTGGTAAATCTACACTAGACACTTGTGTGCTGATTATCATTATGCATATTAAATATAATACTATCACGGGGAGATAATAGGGAGATAATCCTGAAGTCACACATTGTCAGTGTCTGGCTGTCAGCCAGCTAGGAAACTTCAGCACTCACCACTACACTTCATACTGTTGCCTGGTGTCAACAATGCCAATTAATTTAACAGTACAAGTTTAATAGACTACTACAGCTGTCAGATTTATGGACAAAGGATTATTAATCAGTGTCAGGGTTGGCAGGTTTATGGCAGGGTGGTTTTTACCAGGTGGTTTTTACCGGTAAAAACTGCCCTGCCGAAAACAGGTTTAAGGCAGTTTAAGGCATAGAAAATGCCTTAAACATATTTCATAAAAAACAATAAAAGTATTATATTAAACATGCCCTAAAGTATGACATAAGTATTAATAATTCCCTTCTCAATTGTTACATATGTGCTAGAGATGTAAGAAACAGGTTTAAGGCAGTTTAGGGCATAGAAAGGCCATTTAGCCATTAAAAGCATGTCCTATACCTAAGTATAACAGAAGTATAGTTTTTGTAATTCCCTTCTCAATTATTAAGCCTGCTAGAGGTGTGAGATACAGGTATAAGGCAGTTTACTTGCCTATTATTTCTAGTAGAGGTGTGGTATTGAAGTCTACTAAAGTTGGTTGCAAATAAACTCAATTGCTTTACACCTGCTAGAGGTGTGGTATTGAAGTCTACTAAGGTTGGTTTAAAATAAACTCAATTGCCTTTACACCTGTTAGAGGTGTGCTATTGAAGTCTACTAAGGTTGGTTGAAAATAAACTCAAGGTGTTACAAATGATCCAAAGGTGTTGTTTTCAAGTACTATATAAAGCTTCCCCTGCACACTAATAATCAAACATTTCATTTTGTGTAGAAACCTGATACATTCAAAATTGTTACCGCGTGCTGCGTGGAATCAAGGACTTGGACTGGTAAAATGTGAAGACCGATTAGTCAATAGCTGGAATGTATAATATATATGTCAATAAACTTCCTGTCATTTTTGTAAAAAAATCATGAAATAAAACTAAGTTTAAGATTTATTTTTGTTTGTAGTTTGATTTAATATATATAATGTACGTGTTTCATAATAACAGAATCTTCAGTGTGCCTTTGGACAGGGATAGCTTTAAGGCAATTTGAGGCAGTTTGAGGCAGTTTTAACCACTTTAGGGCAGTTTGCGGCACATGCCGTGCCAAAAACAGGTTTAAGGCCGCCTTAAACCCAACCCTGATCAGTGTCAATGTCCTTAACCCATGACATTTAAGAACACCAGGTGACAGCAAACTCTATCTGGTCCACACCTTGATTAGTAACCTTAAATTAATAAAATATTTTATAATAATAAGTAATTAATTCACAGTATCATGAAATTGATCAACCCCACAGGATTTGCCTGATGACACACCATGGTAAAAAAAGTGATAATCTAGCTGGAAAATAAGCCAGCTGCATAAACAGAGTTCTAAAAGATAACCCACATAGACAAAGTGGTGGTACTGTTAGCCAGCTGGGAGTTATCCTTGCTTCATTTCTTCTGTAAATATTTCTGTCAAGGTATGCGCCATTCCTCACTCTTTGTCATTGAATAAATATCTGAATTTCACTTTACTGAAATATAATTTGGACGAATGTTGTTAATTGCAGTTAGATGTATTATGCACACAGGATATGGTCCATATTTTTAACATGATAGAGGCTATAGAAACTGCACAATCATGTCCTGTGTTAGATGTCTGTCCAGACACCTGACACCACCACCAGCTGTCAGACAATAGACATGTGGCCTGTTAGTATGGTCCTTCAAGTGAAGCCATCTGATAAAGTCACTATCACTGTTTTGTTTAGGTAATGCATTTTGCATAGCTAGATAGGATTTGAAACTAGGAATACAAATCAATGACACCAAGATAATTAAAATAACACTGTCCACTCAAAAGATATGAACAGTTAATGATGACAGACAGAAATATCACTTTTCTTGCATTTTACTGTAATGGAAGATGCCTTGGAAAAAATGTAAAATAACTGAGGAATAATGAGTCCAAGCTAAAATTTGGCATTCTTTTATTTCTGGGCTTAAAAAATACAAACAAATATTCACTATGGCTTTTCATATAAAAATAATATAATTTAAAGCCTACAGGACAAAATGAAAAATTAGAATTTTTATGTCATTATCAATAGCTCCATGTGTAATGCATCATGTTCAACGACCTGGCTGGCCGTGTGTGACCCCCATAGTAATAAGGTAACTGCATGCCTCACTGGAATAGGTCACACTTTGGTATAGTGAATAAAGTCAAAGAAATATATGTAATGATTTTTTCCTTGTGTGGTAGGGCTCATTATAATATAATTGTTACCACATCCGTTTTATAATATAATTATGTCATCAGTTTGATATAAGTTATACGTATTATATCTAACTACATGTTTTAAGTATCCTGCCAGTGTCAGTGCTGGGATGTGCTAGTAAGAGCCAAGGTTAAGTGTCACCAGATTGATAAGCATAAGTGTTAATTAATTCATCTCATGAGAAACATGTGGTGTTAGTTAGTCTGTTCATACTAGAAGGCAGGAAAGTGAGAGATAATGATTGGCTAGTAAGTGTTTGGTCAGCCAGGGTTGGATGTTATAGTGTTTTAGACAGAGAAAAGCAGGAAGTGAAGCTTCAGGCAGGCAGTGGTGTAGGCTGAGGAGGGTTTCCCTGTTAGCCAAGGGCTGGGTAAACTGGTGAGTTCCTGATAGGTGTTGTGCAAGCTTGGCTGGAACTGGTAGACTGTCAGGGTTTAATATTGATTGTTATAATAAAGATTAAGGTTGATTAATGCGGTGTTTTATTTGTTAGTTCTTCTTTATATTGGTACCCCCGTTGTCATAATATTTATTTAATAGAAATTACCTCTACGACACTTGTACCCAGTATATTTAGACTATAAAAAGACTGCAGAATAAGCTCAAAGACGGGTGGCTTATACTTATAGTACTTACACTGATAAAATTACATCTAGATACTATTATAATGTTATTAAGTACTTAGTAGGGCTGGGTGAATAAAAAAATTAATTGGAATTATTCAATTCAATTCCTGAATTTGAAATGAAAGATTTTCACCAAGTGGAATTTGAACTGAAAGATTTTGAGTAAATTGAATTGGAAGAAAATGAATTGAACCTCATTTTCTAGTGCTGGTGCGATCTGGTTTTATTTCCAATGTGGTCCTCAATCCAACCCTAGAATTGTATATGAACTCAGTTTTTGTAGCAGTTAAACCTACAATTGTAACCATTTGAAGGTCTGAGGTGAAAACATTAATTTTGTTCAAATTTGAACAAAGGATCTATTTGAAAAAAGGCAATTTAAAAAAAAAAACTCAGAAGTTCTGCTCAATTAAAACTATGGTGGGATGTGATTAGTTTACTTTGAATTCAATACAGGTTGCAGCTCGTGCTCTATCTAAGATAACATTTGTTGTCTGCCTGCATATATCTGTATCTGGAACCATGCCCTTTGTGTGTGCTAGGAATGTGTGAAGTCATAGTCACTCAGATGGGGCATCCCAACAATTAGTAATTAGCTTGCTACTCCTGCATTGTTTCATTGAGCAGGTATCACCAGCCTACAGGTCTTTTCATGTTGTTTGAATAACGGCTCAGCCTTTGTCTGTACATTGTTTACAATTACTAGCACTTGGAATAACATGCAAAGAAACATTATATGTTGTAAGTTTGCCGCAATAGATGTAATAGAAAAGTAATACACTATTAACTATTACTTTATTTACTATTACTTTTGAAAAAAGTTCCTCTATTACTATTACAGAAAAAAACGTCTATTACCTGTTACAGTTACACATTACTATAACCCCATGCATTTGATTTGGAAAAACTCCCATAGAATTAATTCGGAATTGGAACTGAATCGGAACTGAAAAATTTGAGGTGGAATTTGAATTTGAAAAAAATTATTGAATTGAATTGATTAAATTGAACTGAAGGGAATTTTAATTGATTAAATGGAATTGACCCCAGCCCTGGTTCTAGCTAATCATGCACCTCCTCTAATGTAAATGTCATGGCTTTATCAATATTACTGCTTTAAAAACAGAACTGGTTCACTCTAATTCACTATAAAATTTATTACTTTCACCAGGCAGAATTGGACACACATATACCAACACTGTCAAATACTTGTACATATAACTAACAGCAACACCTCCACTGTTGAACAGATGACACTGTGACATGCAGGCAGGCATATCTGCTATCACCTCCACACAGAAATGCAATCAATCAGGCAGTTAATAGTGTGAGTAAATTTTATAAATTATCTTTCAGTGGCAGATAAAAGATGTTAACACAGAGTCTGAAATTAGCAAAAAAATTAACGGGTCCAGATTTTTTTCTAACTGGCCCAGTTCCATTTTGAACTGGCCCTGGTGAGTTTGAACAGGCCCCACAAAAAATTTATAAATTATATTAAATTGGAATAAAGTAATAAAAATGCAATAAATATGAATCATACCAAATATTGTCAGTCATTTCTTATAACTAGCAGACCAATAAAATAAAGCAATGAACTTAATAAACATTTCAATATTTTATTATTTTTTTTAAACTGGTACAATCGTTGTAAGTAACACTATGTTTGATGTTGACGTTTCACGCGCATTGGCTTGGGACCTGGAAACACCGATGCTGTTCTCAATTCACTTCAGATCAAAGCCTCCAAAGTTAATTTTTACAGTCAAATCAGAAAGTTTTGGCACATTATATTGTCAATCGGATTGTCTGCCTCCTTGGGATTCTCGCAACTTCATTCACCATCTTTGCTTTGTTTCCCTGGTAGTCCCCAAGACACTGACATCATTACTTAGGTGTTTCCCTGGTAGTCCCCAAGACACTGACATCATTACTTTGGTGTTTCCCTGGTATTCCCCAAGACACTGACATCATTAACTATGAATCACCCAATAGGCATCCATGATGCAAATGCATTGGATTTCCTTAGCACGTGTGGACTTCGCCTTTGCATTGGCAGCGATCAGTATAGTATAGTTTGTCACAACTGTATTTTATATCTAATTAGCATAGATTAGTGAGTACTGTAACGTATATCACTAATACAGTTAGACTCAGCCATGGCTGAAAGAATGAATGGATGAATCGGAGGGATGGGGCCGATAACTTGCACATACTGGCTAACTGAATCAGCCCGACGCATTTTGAATCAGTGGTTGCCAATAAAAAGGCCGTAATTGTGAACACTGTAACATAGGCATTTGAGTTAAACTAATCAAAAGACTGTACCTAACGTTTATATGGTGTGCGTTTAAATACTGGCGAGTCCTGTCTTGCTAATGCTTACTATTATAGTCATGTACAAACATTTAGGCAAATTTCAGAAAAGAAAAAGTTAAGACACAAAAATGTAAAACAAAAAAAACCACAAGACATGACCATATGACACATGTATAATTAACATCCACTGTATTGAAGATTAAAATAACACAGAATGTTTTTCAATTATTCAAACCATACATGCATACAGTGTTACTAACAATCAGTTTCTTTTATTATTCTGAGCTGCTTCACGTAACAACGGCTTAGTAGTGTACAGATGGGCTATGAAATGTATAGGGTTATATACATAAGGTAAAGAAAACAAACCCAAACATTTGTGGTAAGTTAAAAATGCACTAAACAGTGTAAAAACCCTGTGTGAAGAACGTCAAGGTCAGAGCTTCGGTCACTACTTCTGGTGGTGTTAGACTGGGATACAGTTCTCGGGAAACAGCTAAATTTGTGTGTGTCTTTAATGATAAAAAGCAGATGATGGGCTGTTTTAATGAAAGTTGTCTGGTTCAGTCTAGATTGTATCCAATACGTTGCTGCTCTGGCATTTCTTTGCTGTGAGGCATTTTTGAGCTTTGGATCTAGAGCAATGCACCTGGGCTGTCCTGCTTACTTTTGCTACATATTTTGTGGCACCTATATGTACAGCCCCTTATAATTTAATGCAATCTTTTTGAAGAAATCAGCTGTCAATGTAGAAAATTTTTTATATGCACCATGGGGTTGATTAAAAAGGGGCCATTCACAATGACTGACATTTATCTATTCATGCAAAGCGTACTAATTCTAGTAATAGCACCCTCCCTGAATCAGTACTTTTAAATGTTGATACTTTTCCACATTAAAAATATATTGATGTAACAATGTTATAAATGCACAGTGCATGTATTTGTTACATAAAATAATAACCCCCAGAATGCCTAAACAAATTTTCTCCAATAATTATGTTGTTAAAGCTTTGTGTTTTTGTCCACAACTCCATTGTGTCATACTGATAAAGTTGTGTCATTGTGTATTAATAAAGTTGTGGTTTCACAAAATTATGTGAATTTCCAAGATGTTAAACTGTGTTACAGCGTGAACAGTTCACGCAAATTAAAATAATACTAGTAGTTCCGTAACACTTCATCACGCTGGCCTTAACTCCTTTTGTGTGACCAGGGAAATGTCAACAGTTGCGAATGGCACCTTAAGTGCACTTAATTTAAATGTGGCTTAATACAAATTCTTGAAACCACCTTCACAGCATGCAATACTATGTCTGATCATTAAATTAGTAATATTACACAAAACAAACCTTTCTGATCTTTCATTTTCAATCTCTGTCAGTGTATCAAATGAGACCTTCAATTGCATATTTTCTGAGTTGAACCATTGAAAGATAATGTTTTTTTAAATTTAACAAGGGCATAGGCATGTTAACTTGCTTTTTAATTTTAAGTCACCATTGTAAATTAATTTATATAGTTTACTGGATCCTAAAATAAATACTTGAATCAAGACACTTAGATGGAGCAGTTAAAATAGGGGTCTTACTCTGCAAGTTAAAACGGGGGCTTACAGAAACAGTGTTGGATTCAGACTATTCAGTATTCATGGTAACGCTGTTTTGAGGCGATTTTGTGCCATGTTTCAACTGTTTTTTTGAAGCAATTTTGTGGTTCTTCAAAGTTACCTCTAGGACCAAGTTAGGCAAACCTTCTGCAGGTGTCAATATTTGTGGTATTGTTAAACAAACGGAATGCATAAGGCTTGGAGTACTGTAGTTGTAACTTGTATTTGCTGCGCCTGGTAATGCCATCAATGTTCTAATGTCACCCAATAACAATATGCACTAGCTATTCGCAGAGAAGCTCTGCGAATAACGGCTAAACTTTTTCTTATTCGCAGAGCAGAAATCAACCAATCACTGTGCACCATTTTCTTGCATATGTGCAGAATGCAGTTTGAGCATCGTGATCTTTCGTTCACATTAGGGTTTTCAGATGATACTTGCCTTGGCTCTAGGCATGACGTGTTTTATTGCTTTTTTGAACATGTGTGTATGTATCATATGTTATGATTTAACAATGGAGCCTCTTCTTTTGCAAGAAGGAGCTACTTTCAACACATGGCATTCTTTCCAGACTATACTAGACGAATATTCGAAGGCTCGCCACATTCAATTATGTTGTGTCAATTCAAGGGTGGTTGTGGCCGCGAACAAGTTGCTGGTTGTTCACTACATTGTTGCCTTGCGTTCATTCATATCTATACCATATGTACAATATATACTATTCCCTATACCATAATGTGGCAGGGGTGCCAACCTCCCTCCATATAGTGCTAAAAAAAGTATGGTGCACGTGACAGAATATCAAAAAGCATGTGCAGAATGACTGCCGTACTTTTAGACTAGCATAGGTTTAAAGGTATTTCTCCATAATGATTCCTCCCACAATAACTTGCCATAATTCGCAGAGTTGCTCCACGAATAAAATTACAATTTGCCATAATTCACAGAGTTGCTCTGCAAATAAGACCAATTATTGCCATAAACTTGCTGCTCTGTGAATAAGAAAATTTTTGTCCATAATTTGCAGAGCTGCTCTGCGAATAAGAAGTTTTGTTCGTTATTCGTACAGCTGCTCTGCGAATAGTCTCTGCCATAGCAATATGGCAGACACAATTGTGTATTTAGTGGGTGGAGGAGGGCATTGAGCCATGATCCCCTTTTGATGTATACAAATTTCTGTGAATACTATGTTGCCCCAACTACATGGTAGCATGGAAATACTAAAGGGTGACTAGGTTTGCCCTGCCCCTTCAAGATCCTTGATATGTGCCACTGAGTAGACAACTGATATGGTCAATAATACATTCAGTAAAGCCATAATTCTGTCAATGTGTAATTTTCTTGAAGTCTTGTGGCATTTATTTAGGTCACATATCTTGCAGTGTGATAATTTCACAGACACTATATGATATCCTACATATGACACCTACCTTGCAATACCAAAGACAGATCGAATCTTCTGTGAGAATAGCAAACAACAGCCTCTCCAAGTTGCTTGCCACATACAGCAATTTTGCATCATTCTCATCCACATGTAGACATTTTGGCCAACCGATTGGAAAATACATTGTTTCTCACAGTCAACTACAAGCCTGTATCAGTTGATAAATGATGTACCCAACGAGTTGATTGATATCATCCACGTCTTCAAGTGTTTGTTTTCATGGTCCGTCACTGGCTTCACTGCTTTCAGTGTCGGTGATGCACAGTCCTTCAGTTTCATAAATAACACGCATATCCAATGTCTCACGTAAATAATCCAAACATGTTATGTGTGTTCATTTGTTGAATATCCTACGGCGACACCGCCAAGACATTCGCTTGCTAAGCCCTGGGAAGAGGCGTAACCGGTTGAACTTTTTTAAATCGACAAGATTGAAGATTCAACTTCAAATCGAAGTTTCATGAACTCAAGTCAAACCACGGCAAAATCTACCAAAACGGTTTTTAAAATCCAGATTCTTAGCACGGCAATAACTGCAATGGCACGTATGGTACATTGCATTTCAGGCCAACATAGTTTGTAAAGCTTTGATTTGTGCTCACACTTGACAATGACACGTTAGCAGCCGAGCGGAGAAAGTGTTGTCAAACAGGTTGTGTGCGAGTGGCAATCGACGGGTTCAGCACAGCAGTCTCCTCGTCAGCGAATTAATCGGATAAATGCATAAAGTATATCCATACGGAACTGAATATCAGTCAGGTGAATATATATGTATGCACATGTACCATTATAAAATCAGTAACTTTGTGTAAACACATGGTACAGGTTAATTTTGATCACGTAGATGAACCCGAACCCAAACCAAAAACATCTTCTGCTCAACTATCGCAAATCTCGCTGTAGACGAGACCCCTTAGCTAATTTGCAGGACTGACTGAAATGGCGTGTTCTATCGGGTTTTGCATGGATCGTTACAAAGTAATGCAGACGATTGAAAATCATGGCTGCATGTCTGGCCAAAACTCACTTTTTTATTTCATATTATTGTTTAGCATTATATAATTTATTTACATTGTGACATTATATTTATTATATATTCCCTCATATGTACACAATATGTATGTGTGTGGTGTGGTGTGGTGTGGTGTGGTGTGTGTGTGTGTGTGTGTGTGTGTGTGTGTGTGTGTGTGTGTGTGTGTGTGTGTGTGTGTGTGTGTGTGTGTGTGTGTGTGCATGCGCGTTACCATAATCCAGTCAGCACATGTGCGTGTGTGTGCATGCGCATGCGTACGTGCGTGTGTTTGTGTGTGTGTGTGTGTGTGTGTGTGTGTGTGTGTGTGTGTGTGTGTGTGTATTTATATATTATTATTAAGACACCACACACACACACACACATATATATAATTATATATGTGTATAATTATTATATATTCTTCGTCTTTTTACCATATATATATATATATATATATATATATATATATATATATATGTGTAAAAGTGTGTGTTGTGTGTGTGTGTGTATGTATGTATGTATGTATGTATGTATGTATGTATGTATGTATGTATGTATGTATGTATGTATGTATGTATATATGTATATATATATATATATATATATATATATATATATATATATATATATATATATATATATATATATACTATTAGGTCCAGTAAAAATATTAATTATATAAGATATATATAAGACCCAGTAAAAGATACACTAGTTTCTCGTCTTGTCTGCTTCCTTTTTGGTCGCTGCCTCCTTTTTTATTATTTACTATTGAAAACAAAAGATTATTTTAAAAAGTTTAATTTAAATTAATAAAACTATTTATTTATACACAATTATAATATTTCATATTGCGATATATAATGTCTACTGTTTGTGTTATAATAATTTGTGGAGCTAAACGCCTAAAGACCCAGTGTATGTTTTAGCATATAATATGTGTCTTGCTTTAAACTGTTTAGTAAAAATATTTTTTTCTAAAACAACGTAGCTTTATGTGCCGTTTGTTTATTAATATATTACTTCGGAAATTTCACGAACCAAAATAACACTACTGTACACAAATTCACATTACTATTGTTTAAAAAAACATAAGTCCCATTTTGCCCAGCGTGGCATATCAGCTTAACTTAGGTCCACCTGCAGATGAATGCTACTCTAGATGTACGAAAGGTGTTTAGGAGCTCGATATCTAGCTTTAATGAAGTGAAAATGATTTCTTATACCTTAACAATATACTTTAAGTAGAACAAATCATATACTATTTTAAGGGTGCGACCCGGTTTAAACCTGGATCATGCGTTGCTTAATATTGATATTCCAGATTTATTTACATGCTTACGAGTCCCATCCTTCCGACGTCGGCGAGTTTCTGCCTGTGTATTTTCGTTTCTAAGCAACTGCCATTTCATTGACGGCTATGTACTGACGTTATAAACCTAATTGAGCCACCGGTAGTCACTGCCGGCATAAAACAAATCAGCGCTAAAAGAATTTCGCCATTGTTTGTGGGATCGCGAGTCGAACGTAAAAACGTGAGTGTTCTTTACACGTAACGCTAACGGGCACATTGACTGTTCACGCACTGTCACTGATACTGATAGTGTAATATATAGTGATACTGATTAGTGGCAGATAGTTTGCGCTGGGCTTTCATATGGCATGCCAGGCACGTCCCACGGGCACTCGTTCACAGCACAATTACCTCATGTTGCAGCAGAGGTCTGTCAATCACATTGCTGTCAAAACCCAAATTTACGAGCAGGCGGATACCGGTTTCCAATATTTTTCGTTTTAAAAATAAAAAATACTTGGAATTGTAGCCATGACCCATGACCATTTAGCCGGTATTGGCAAATTATGCCGAAACATAGTTAAATAAATTGTTTCACCCGTCTCGTTTGAGAATGTATGTAAAATCAGAAAGTAAAAATAAGAAAACGTGCAAGAGAAACTTCCACAAAGGTAACTACAAAGATATGAGAAAATACTTAGCAAAGCTAGATTGGAATAACATGCTGATGAATAAGACCGCAATTGAATGTTGGAATATTCTAAAATATGAAATTGAGAGTATCATCGATAAATTTGTTCCCTTCCAAAAACAAGGAAAACGGTGTAGAAAGAAACACTTGTCAAAAGAGGCTATTAGAAAAATAATGCTAAAACAAACTATGTGGAGGATTTATAGGCGTACCAGAAAGAAAGAAGACTATGCAAAATACAAAGAGGCACTTAATGCAGCTACAACTGAAATCAGACAATCTAAAAGAAGCTATGAGCAAAAACTAGCATGTAACATAAAAAATGACAGCAAGAGTTTTTATGCATATGTCAGGAGTAAACAAAACGTACAAGACAATGTTGGACCTCTAGAAGACAGTGCTGGAAATATAATATCACAGGGGTTTTTAATGGCGGAAGACCTAAATGGTTACTTCAAAGAAGATATTAGTTCATTACCAGTTGCTGATGCTAAATTTCAGGGGGCTAAATCTGACTATTTAGGTCCGTTAATTGTAACTCCAGAATTGGTAGCTAAGAAAATAAAGGCAATGAAGGATAACAAATCACCGGGAGTGGATGGGATTCCTCCAAAATTACTAATGGAAACAGTAGAACAAATCAGTATACCACTTGCAAGAGTATTCAACTTGTCATTAAAAGAGGGAGTTGTTCCATTTGAATGGAAAGAAGCAAACATCATACCATTATTTAAAAAGGGTTCGAGAAATAAGTCAGAGAATTACAGACCAGTGAGTTTAACATCAGTGATTTGTAAATTATTAGAAAGTTTAATTAAAGACCATATGGTGGACTTCCTCGTTAAGTATAAATTATTAAATTCATCTCAACATGGATTCCTTAAAGCGAGGTCATGCTTAACAAATATGTTATGCTTTTTGGAAGAAATCACTAAGTGGATAGACGTGGGATCGCCAGTAGATATTATCTACTTAGATTTTCAGAAAGCTTTTGACAAAGTGCCACATCAAAGATTACTACTTAAATTAAAAGCCCATGGTATCGGGGATAGCATAACTGATTGGATAGAACAATGGCTGACTGACAGAAGACAACAAGTTGTAGTAGATGGAGAAGTTTCAAATTGGAAATCGGTTTTGAGTGGGGTACCTCAAGGATCAGTATTAGGACCTATATTATTCTTAATTTATATCAATGACTTGGACGACAGTATAACAAGTAACGTACTGAAATTTACGGATGACACAAAACTGTTTAGAAAGGTTAATACTGATGGTGATAAATAACATTTACAAAACGATCTAGACAGATTAGTGAAATGGTCTGAGAAATGGCAGATGCTGTTCAATTTTGGGAAATGTAAATGCCTACATACAGGACATGGGAACTTGAATGTAAACTATAAAATGGGAGATACTGTTCTGGGTACTACTGTAAAAGAAAAGGACTTAGGACTTACAATAAGCGCTGATATGAAAGTTTCATAGCAGTGTGGTATTGCAGCTTCAAAGGGTAATCAAATTCTTGGATTGATTAGAAGAAACATAACATACAAGGAAAAAAAGTTAATTATACCTCTTTATAAAGCAATAGTTAGACCTCATTTAGAAAACTGTATACAAGCATGGAGACCCTATCGTAAGAAGGATATAGATACGCTTGAACGCATATAAAGAGAGCAACTAAAATGATTCCAGATTCAGGAGGGCGGGTTATAAGTAGATGAACATTGTTGGACTCTCGATAAGCCAATGGCTTCCTTGTCTGGGCCTTTGGCTTGGATGGCAAATCTTGTTAAATCTTGTTAAAGAATCATTTCACAAAATATCAAACCTATGTTAATTAAACTATTTTCACACCCTACATATTTCAACACCAACTAACCTAATTCATATAATGTGGTAAATGAACCGAGCAGGTGGTTTACATTTACACTGCCACTTATCAAAATGTACCTCTCATGACCATGCACCAGAACCAGGACCATGCACCAGTCCCAGGACCATGCTCCAGTCCCAGGACATGCACCAGTCCCAGGACCATGCACCAGTCCCAGGACCATGCACCAGTACCAGGACCATGCACCAGTCCCAGGACCGTGCACCAGTCCCAGGACCATGCTCATACTAGATGGTCATGTGATGTTTGTTCTTAGACTTGGAAATATGTATGTCAGTAAGATTTAAATAAGAGATTGTGACTTCTGTTGTGAACATATCAGAAATATTACAGTAAATGTAAAATGGGTATATTCTATTTACTATTGACATCTCCACATATTGCAAATTAATCAAATTAAATTGTAACATAATGCAAACACAAAAGACAAATTGGTGACAAAAATCATATACAGCTGAGCTGTAGTCTAGTAACATAGGTGTCAATACTTGCCAATTATCGAAGTAGAAGAGTTAGATATATGGTTCAATGTAACAGTTTGGACTAATAATTTAGTTGTCATGTGATTGAAACTGTGTGCCTATGACATACCCCATAAATTCAATTGGAGTTTGACTAAGTTTGTGCAGAGAGATTTTCAGTCCATTTTTACCTAAACTGAGAGCTTTCTGATGCAAATAGAATAACTATTTCTCTCCTCAGGCCAAAACAGGTTTTACAATTATTACATCACTACTTTAATATTCATGCATTGGCACCTTCATAAATATAACATCAGGGGAGTCACCTTCATAAATATAACATCAGGGAAGTCACCTTCATAAATATAACATCAGGGAAGTCACCTTCATAAATATAACATCAGGGAAGTCACCTTCATAAATATAACATCAGGGGAGTCACCTTCATAAATATAACATCAGGGAAGTCACCTTCATAAATATAACATCAGGGAAGTCACCTTCATAAATATAACATCAGGGGAGTCACCTTCATAATTATAACATCAGGGAAGTCACCTTCATAATTATAACATCAGGGAAGTCACCTTCATAAATATAACATCAGGGAAGTCACCTTCATAAATATAACATCAGGGGAGTCACCTTCATAAATATAACATCAGGGGAGTCACCTTCATAAATATAACATCAGGGAAGTCACCTTCAAAATATAACATCAGGGTAGTCACCTTCATAAATATAACATCAGGGAAGTCACCTTCATAAATATAACATCAGGGGAGTCACCTTCATAAATATAACATCATGGGAGTCATCTTCATAAATATAACATCCGGGGAGTCACCTTCATAAATATAACATCAGGGAAGTCACCTTCAAAATATAACATCAGGGTAGTCACCTTCATAAATATAACATCAGGGAAGTCACCTTCATAAATATAACATCAGGGCAGTCACCTTCATAAATATAACATCAGGGAAGTCACCTTCATAAATATAACATCAGGGCAGTCACCTTCATAAATATAACATCAGGGCAGTCACCTCATGTTACCAGAGCTCTCAGTGTCTTCTCTCCTCATCTCTCATCATCATAAATAAGTAGGCTGATTTAGTCAATTCATCATTAGTTGTCTGTTAGAAGAATACTGGTACTTACGTCTGAGGTGATTAATTACATAATATTGATCATGATTATGCATACAAACACTTTAAGAATTTTTTTTACATGATAATATGTAATTTCTGTAAATATTTGGAAAAGCAGTCAGTTGACTATGACAACATTTTGTATTTGGAGAGTTGGACAACATTACTATTGCCTTGTAAGTAGATTTGGATCTAATTACAGTATAATTATAAACAATCTATTCATTTTAATTGTAATTAGTTACATGATCACGCAACCTGGTTATGCTTACACCATTGACAATGTATTCTATTATGATTAGCCATAGGCCCTACATTTAATATCATAATTAATTATGACATGTAGTAATTTTTAAATATTTGATAGTTAACAAGTAAGACAAAACTTGACTGCAAACATACACGTTTGAAAATTTAAATTACACACATATATTTGTGTTGTGTGTGCATGTGTTCATGCATGCATACGTATGTACGTATGTACATACATACATACATTTACAGTGGTTGCTTATTTTTTATTAATGGTTTATTTTACTTCAAACATCTCGGTCTGTACATAATTACTTTTAATGTTTGATCTATTTTTATGTACAGTGAACCAAACTTGTAGCATAATATGCAGTATTTGAACATTGTAATTATGTATACATTATTTATATACATATTCCATTACAGAATAATGATTGCCTGAGTAAAACTGCCAGTACTTTTTGTCACCACAACCCCACTGTTCATTATTGCAATTGCGTAAGTGTACGTTATTTAATGGTGATAATCTGACTTGCAGTGGATGATCAGACTGCAATAACTGGAAGACGAAGAAGAACACAGACAATATGTCTTCTGTGCAGAGCGCCACGGATATTGCGATGGAGAAAGCTGCGAGAAGTTTGAAGAAACAGGGCAGCATTGCTTCTTCCTCTGTCAGTCAGGAATACTCCGTCCGACTACAGAAGAGACATGGGTAGGCCACACATCCCGCGGGCATATTATCCTAGTGATGATTCCTTTCCTTTGTTTAAAGCCAACTTTTATGATTCAGTTAATGTTTGTTTGTTTAATTTGATGATCTTATTCTCAAGGAAACCTTCAACCGCACTGCAATTACTGTACGAGAGCTAGTTATTAACATAAATTTACCACTGTCCTTACCTGTTTTCGAGTCCTGCACCTGTTTATGCAGCTGAAAGAGGCAGTGTGGAGTTAACAAAATTGCACAGGCTTCGAAATGGTAGGAAGATGATTTCAACCCTGGTCCTCTCATTGGGAGTTTGACATTCTTGCTATGTTATGTTGCTTTTGATGTTGTTATCTAGGTATTATGAATATAGTAATATTTTCATAATCATAAGTAAATCATTAATATGTGTATTACTACTTATTGCTATTATTGCATTTACAGTTACTGTAATATAATAGTAATATATAGTATGATCATTGCTTTCCTTAGTAATTTGCACTATATTGTAATAATCTTATATAATGTGCATGTTTATTGTATTGTGCTAATTGTCATATTAAGTATCATTGTATGATCACTAACAGTGCCACTGATATTGTCATTTAGTTCAATGAGCACGATATCGTTCATGGACGAGCCTCACGGGGAAAACGCACTGCACCCACCTGTGCGCATGGAGAACACTTTCCAGCTGCAGCCCCAACGGAGGTTCCCCGATGGACAGGTGAGGAACATCATCCGGGAAGTCCTTGAGGGATACTTGGGTGAGGAACGCTACGAACCAGAACTCTGTCGACAAATGACAAAAACATTGTCGGAGGTAAGTCAGCTATGGTTTTACCCATATCAAGCATAAGACAGTGGCGTCACCTGGGGAATATCAGCAAAATAGTCAAACTGTAATTTAAAGGTCCCTCCTCAATTAATAGTTTTTACTTGTCTTGTTTCAGAATCTATCTGAGAAAAATAGAACCTATCTAATATCGAGAATGGCATGCTAGGTTGTTGAAATCATCGGACAAACTAATAAATAATTTTTGTCTGGTCAAAAATTGGCAGAAAATTGCATATACTATAACATTATTCTTTAGTTATTCACTGTTTCACAAGTTACCCCATCTAATGATCAACGTTAATGGTTTAGATGATTTTTAACAAGAGTATACAGTCTTTTATTAAACTGTCTGCACAAATTATTTAGACTATTTATTCACTGCAGATTTGAACATCAACAAACCTGATTTACAATGGGCTAAATCGGTTGAGGGGGGAGCTTTAAAGGCAACATTTACCTTTATCACCCAATCTGTTGGTACTAATACAATAACTAAAAGCTTATATATCATTGACGAATAATACATAATAGTCATATTGACATTTTGGTATTATTTGAGTTCTTGACTTTAAAATAATGTTATTGAATAAAATAAGTTGTAGAGATATCTTCCTCGTCTCCACCCTGATCCTCTGCATGTTTAGGTGGTGAAGGCACGAGTCAAGGACTTGGGACTCGCGAGATACAAAGTTATCTGCATCATTCACATCGGCCAACTCAAGGACCAGACACTACGCATGGGCAGTCGATGTTTATGGGACCCCAAGTTCGACACATTCGCATCATTTGAATTCCGAAATAAGTCTCTCTTTGCCGTCGGAACTGTGTACGCCATCTATGCTGATTGAGTGGATGTTAAAAACAGGAAAACCAGTGTTGCTGTTTTTTGTAAGTGTAAGTAAGGTGGTAGCGTTAAAGTAAATATGTGATCATTATGTGATCTAGATCAATTTGATCATTATATCTAGATCACATAATGATCACTCATTCCCTCCTAACAGCTGTTAAGAAGGAATAAACGAACATCAATGCCACTGCTTTGTCTTAAATTGACGCTGTTATCTTTAAGTTGTTGAATTAATCTTGCTGTAAAAACAGAGATCTCTTCTGTAAGCTTTGGTTTACATGATATGGCATAAGTAATTAGAGTTACATTTTAATGCGTACTATAGCATTGTAATGGGGCATTATACAGTATACAAAGGCATGTATCTGTTGTAGACAACAGCATACTAGAACTCTAGCAGCTTGCAACGATTATGGGTCACCTTAAAAACCGTCGTCATTTGTCACATTGTGTTTGATGTGATCCTTGCTGTAATGGATTTGCAGTAATGTCATCAAGTGTTATGTTTCAGTCCCACCAGAGGGCAGTATTGGTGTTTACTCACACCTGGCTAATTGTATATTTGAGTTTATAGAACTGCTAGGATACCAAAATTATCTGTTGCACTACACTACTATTACATGATAGAGACATCTTGTTCAACACACTAGCTACTGTAGACAGAAAAGACCTTAAAACATTCTTACATATTATGTAAGAAGACACTTTCGGGTTTCTAAATTATGTTTAAAATGTGTGTATTATGGTAAGAAACTAAGACAGAACACATTGTCAAAATGGTAATCCATCTTGTATCTTATGAGCCCATCATAATCACAATTATTTAACAGATTTATGTGCAGACAGATGCAGAACTACTAAATGTCCATTGAACACTAGTTACTGTTACAGTATTTAACATTTTATGTTAAAACCAGTGACGGTGGCACAGTGCCTTTCTAGTGTTTATATGGAAGTTAAACATGTCTATGAGTACAAGATCTGAATATTTATCTATGCATCTAAGTATTCATGTCAGATTTATTATGTGCTGTTGGGATTTGTGGTTCAGGGTTCGGAGACCTTCATAGAAAAGTTAATCTGTAGACCATAATTGTTACAGGTATATTAATTAAGGTATTAGATAGTTTAGTACTATTTACTCATAGCAACATACATATAAATGCATACGTATTCAAAGAAATAATGTGTCATAATAGTCTTTATTTTGTGTGGTGTTTTCAATGTTTTCTCACCTGCACATGTCCAAGTTTACATGTTGTACTGCATATATTTACACATATTTCCTTCTTAGTTTGAAGTAAGTCATTGTCCTTATGTTGTGGTGATACAATATAAACCTACAAGGAATGAGTCATTGGTAGTTATGATACCAAAATTATACTTGCTTAATGAGCAGTTTAATCTTTAGAATTAAAACGACAAATGTGATGTCATCAAACCATGGCCCCATTCATGTAACACGTGGGGCCATGGTTTCAAGAACAGATTTTTGCATTACATTACAAGTATTGCAAGTATTATTACTGGTAGTGGTGTATTTACAGATTGGAGGTAATATTTTAGTGGTTCCATTATTCATCGTGATAGTGAATGTTTACTTAGGAATATTTTTTGAAATGACCTTTAAATTTTCACCTGTTTCTTTGAAGTGATGGCATGGTTGAAGCATTATGGTTCTTTCAAAATAGTAATTTTATAATAAACAAATGTTTACTGTATTTAGTCATAAAAATGTGAAGTGATTCGTATTTTTAGAAACGCATAATGTGTTGGTGTGTTGTGTGATTTCAGTTATTGTCAGAAAATGTTTTATGTCAGAAAATATTTAAGTTGATGTATTTTGCTAAATGTGTGTGGTCTTTGTGTCTCTTTGTTTATTTATTATTTATGCTGTGGGACAATCTATCCTAAGTTTACCTCACAAGCAATTGTTTGCATAACATGCAGCATTAAATGTGATTATTTAAAGGTGCAATGAGTGTTAATTTTGAAATCTATATGAATGTGTTATGTGTAGTCTTGCATTTCTAATAAACTTGTCATATTACACATATCTTCCAGGTGTTAACTGTTATTGCAATGCCTCACCTCACAAATTGTAAACGCTGCTTGTGTTAAAGTATGTTTGGTAATATTATGTGTCATATGTGTGACCTACAGTGTTTGGCTACTTGTCAAGCTAATGCAATACTGTTTGTTTTGTTTCTAGACAGATAAATCACTTTAGATACTAGGAAGACATTTTAGGGGAAAGTTCAGATAAGCCAACATAACCCTTGTTATAGAAATGCGGTTTGAACACAAAGCTTCCATGTTATACTTATACAAACATAATAATTGTTTCAATCTGTACAATTAAATTTGTTATTAGTTCCGTAAGTTTTATATATGTAATATATATGCCTCTTAAAACTAGTGTTGATTTATTCATCTTAGTAGTTTTAGTAATCACAGCTTCAAATGTACAATTGAAGGCTTATTTAATAAGATTGGCTAACAATATATCTGAATACCTCTTCTGTTATATCCTTGTCTTAGTGTCGATGGTCAGAGCTCCAAACACACCAAGTTTTTTTAAATGGACCTATCACTGAGGTCACACCAACCAAGGGCAGTGCAACAGTTGTGATTTATACAAAGAGTTTTGATAATGCACACTACATGACTTCCTGGCATGGGAATCAGATACAATGATGTGACAGACTGTGTCTATCCTGATGTATACTAGTCTTTGTGGACAAACAGAGATAAGAGCACCACAGGAAGGTGTGTTATGAAACGTACGATATTTGATTGATAAAAACACCAACAGAGGGTGCAATGATAGTATTTTATTGTCACACAGTTATAGGAGCACCATACCAGGTGAACCACAATGCACCAGCTGAACAACTATCATCACAGTCAGGGCTCAGTCCAATTACAGAAAATCAAATCAGTTACAACTAATTTTAATTACACTTCCAAATTTTCCAATTAATTTCAGTTAGACCATTTCAATTACAATTACAGATGCAAAATGCAAGAACAAGTGTCTATGCGAAAAAGTTTGTTCAGTATTTGTTAATTATATTGCTGAATTTACATATTTTGCATATAAAATATGATAAAAATGTGCGAGACAGCACTTTTGATAAGTCTGCACAGGTAAAGTTTGTGAAACGAAAAAATACTGTAATTAATCGTAATTGATGTCGTTGTAATTACACAAATTAAATAACATGGCATTATTTCAAAACCAAAATCAACTACAATTACAAACACGGCATTCTGACTATAATTAAATATGTAATAGGACCCAGCCCTGATGTCAGCACAGCAACAGTACACACAGTACCACAATAAACACACAAGAAAACATGTACACACAACATGCAAGTAAATAGATGAATAATAAATAGTTTTCATTAACAAACTGTACAGACCACCCATGGTGAATGTGGTTTAGTCAAAGTTTTATATACACCTGCCTTCTATAATCATAATTAAAAATAAGCATGCAGTTTATGTGACTGTTATCAACACTGTACAGACCAGCCACGAAAGCTGCCAAACACTGGAAATAAACTAACTGCTGTGGCGTTCACTTTAAGTATCTCAGTAGTCTATTTTACCAATTGTTTAGGAAATTTACTTTTGAAGTGATTTCTAAAACAATGCCCCAGTAGTTTAAATGCAATATTTGTGTAATAAATGCAATATGTTATTGCTACACAGAAGCACCAAAAATCCCTGGTACAACAGGTACTACAGCTGCCAATTCTTAATTTCTATCAAAGTAGGACGCCTTTTTACTACAGAAAGTATCTACAGTATTTGTGTTAAAGGCAACGTACAACGACTTACAAAGAGACATTGCGAGACTGAATTTATTAGTATTTATGACATCTTGGTTGGATAAAAAAAATTTATCCATACAAAAAGTGTTACTATAGTGACATTTCATATCTTAATATTTGGCGATGAAACCAAATATGCTAGCTTTTGACATAATTATATAAAGAGACTGTTTTCCTGCTATTAACGAGACCATTAAATCTTAAAATTTGAAAGTTAAATATAATGTTTTCTATCAGATAATTTATTTGTCTGTAAAATTCCAGTTTTATACCATTTCTGATGGTAAATGTACTACAGCATACAGAATGAAACATTGTTAATGTAGATGAAAAAAAACCCAACTAATTAAGAGAACTGGGTCATTTCAATAATATGAATCCAGTATCACTGTACATTCCCTTTAACTGTTAAGATAAGGGTCAACAACAAAAAATTATAATCTATTTCCAAATAATTTGTCAGATATTTACAACTATTTCACCCTTGCCAGCAGGCAGCCATGAACATGAAAATGTTCACCCTAAAACCAGTCAGTCGGTCTGTATGTGCAATAACCTGGCCTCAACATGTGCTCAATTATCACCATGGAAATATTGTGATAAGAAGTGATATAATATAACTTTTACTCTTAATATTAAAAAGTCAAAATGCCAAGAAAAAAATTCTCTTTCGCTCAAGATAGATGAAATTAGCTTTGAAAAAGTTCAAAATGGCTCGACCATGTTTGAAAATCTAAGCTGGGACAACTACACTGAAAAGATTTCAATGAAATGTTGCTAAATTATACGTATTTTTAAACAAACTAAAATGCTTTTTACACAGACATAAAATATGTTCATTAATGGATTAAATAACATTTATTTGATATGTGCAGGTAAAAAGCATTTTAATTTGTTTAAAAAATACATATAATTATGCAGCATTTTATTAAACTATGGCATAATGGCCTGGGGCTATAAATGTGATAGAATAATAAATGTTTAAAAACGATTATCAGAATAATAATGTTTAAGTAAATATAATGCACACACAGAACCAACCTTAAAAAAACACTAAAGATAAGACATCCTAAAATTACAGGAACCAAAATTCTATAATAAATTTGTGCACAGAAATTGATCGGTTTACTTACTAGATTTATTGTTTTGTCCAAATCTTGACTTCAATACCCGTATGTATGATGATATAAATAGAATCAACCACGAATTTGCCAAAATTCACAAGGTATGAGTTTAATATTAATAATAAACAACACTTCAAATATAAAAAAAAATTAGATTGCAACACATCTGAAACAAAAACAGCACGGATATTTTAAAGTTGTGTCTTTTGATCGATAACTGAGGCATTTGTGTTTTTCATGGAGTGTTTAAAGGTGTTAATTTATGTAGTTTAATATTTATCAATATGGTGGCTGTTATGATAGCAAACAAGTTTGGTTTTGGTACCAGTATCCTTGACCCATTGAAATAAGTTTGGCATTTAATTAGTATCATGTTTGTTTTATTGTAACATACAAGAATTTAGATTTAGTAATTTTTAGGAAAGACACTGTTTTTTATGCTAACTGTGACCATGTATCTTTTTTGGGTTAAATAAACACTTCCAATTCTGTAAATTCCCAGTGAATGCATTACTGTGGCAAACTGACAGACTGTAAAAATGGTCTCCACATTGGCCATCCAGTAGAACAATGGTAACCATAACCAGACACTGTCTACAACACAGCATCAATGTATATATTCAAGGAATTCCAGAAGCAGTGCTGTATGAAGAAATATTCAAACACACACACAGTCTTCACCAAGAACATACTGGTATCGTTTTCAATCTAAATGCATCAATGTAAACAATAAAAGGAGCGTGTCAAAATCAAGGGTGTTGTTAATTTCATATTTAACACAAACAACTGTTGGGTTAGTTATATTAAATACAATTTATATATAGATATTTCTTATAATTTTCATTACTGATTTTTTTTCCCAACGTGGATTTGTATTATATGCAAGATTACGGGTTTTGATCCGAATAACTTTAGTTATCAGCATCAATACACAATAACTTTTTAGTCCTCAATTTCTATTTACATCCTCTGTCTCATTTTTCTCCCCCATTTCCCTAATACTCCCTTTGATCCTTTCCCGATAACCTTTGGTGTTTTGCCTGAATCTAAAGTTCCTCGTCAAAGAAGATCTTTACTTCCCAGTAACATCACACGTAACAATAACACACTGTCAAACAACCAACAACAATGAACAGCGTCGCAGACGATGCATAACAAGACAAATAACATTGAAGATAATATTGCTGTACTGAAATTTTGCTTAAATAGCACACGCACGCACACACGCACGCATGCACACATGCACATAAATGCCGGTGGATACATGCGGCAAATAAAAATCAGTATAATTTCCTAGCCGAGACATGCGTGTTGCCCATGCCCGAGGGAACAACCTGGCAGGGGGTTGTATCAGCAAGAGTTCTCACAGTGCACATATGTATGTGTGTGTACACATGTATGTAATGCATGCAAGCTCTGTACACATCACCTACATATACAACACAACCAGTCTTCCAAACCCACTGCTGATTAGCCAGCGCTATTATAGGCCCCTATCTCCTTTATGCTGCACCTAGCTACCTACACAGGGCAACCAACAGCCTGCTTTTTAACCCAAGAATCTGGGGTTTGGTGTTTTGTCTGTATTGACCATACAAACCGCTGTTTCACAATCACACACTGCAAGTATGAATTTTGACACGCCGAGTCCAGGTGTGATGAAAACATGCAATAACCCTTCTCCCACTGTGGAAGGACAAGGGGAAGGGCATTCATCACGGGATCACTCCCTGTTTCCTTAGAATTGGTGAGCAACAAAGTGTGTAATTCAGAAAGACCAGTGCTGTTAGAAGTCGACTGCACCTGACATGGCGGTGACTTCATGCAGAAGTATTGGATTCTCCCAACGCGGGCCCGCAAATGTGTAAATCAAAGTAAATTAACACAAGTGTGATAGTCATAACTGTGGCTGAATTGAGCAAACTCAGATAGATTGGAGCTCCTGCTCAATCAGACGGAGGACAGCGGTCGCCATCTTGGCCACAATGGCGTCTGTCCTTGGGTCATTGGCCAGAGTTCTTAGTATATTCGCCCCACCCTCTCGGATTAACATCGGGCAGTAACGAGTACCTACAAACATGTAAACAATGCAGTTGATGAATAAATCACAGACAGCTTCACAGATTTAATATTTGGGTTGATTTATTCTGTCAGTTTTCCACTGCATTCACCTAACCAAAAATGTGTGTGTGCATGGGTGCATGCGTACGTGTGTGCGTGTGTAGATGTAAAACTGAGTTATAAAATTAGTATTAGTAAAATTGTTTAATATAGTAATTTCCAATTATGTAAGATGTTTGTGTTTTTGTTTACATCTAACTAAAATGGTTGTGTAGTGTGTGTGTATGTGTGTTTGAGGTTGTGGACAATGGAAAGCTACGTAGGTGTGGTTATAGAAACTGACACATGTATTACCCTGAGCATTAGTGTAGTTGTTCATAAAGAAGTTATGCATCAACTCATGTTATTTTTTTTCAAAAGTGCATGAGCGTGTGTGTGCATGCATACGTGCATGTGTGTGCATGTGCATGCATGTGCGTATACAGACATGTATATAGGTGGTAAACGTTGTGTCCATCAATGCAGACAGGGTTGAAGCATGACAGATAGGGACAACATTGTGCAACTGACAGTTTATATGGCCAGGTTATCATTAGGACCACACACCAGTTTAGATCACACGCAATCCATGTTAGCTTTTCTTGCAAATCTAAGTGGCCCTCATTTCTAACAAATCTAAGTGGCCCTCATTTCTAACAAATCTAAGTGGCCCTCATTTCTAACAAATCTAAGTGGCCCTCATTTCTAACAAATCTAAGTGGCCCTCATTTCTAACAAATCTAAGTGGCCCTCATTTCTAACAAATCTAAGTATCCCTCATTTCTAACAAATCTAAGTATCCCTCATTTCTAATAAATCTAAGTATCCCTCATTTCTAACAAATCTAAGCGGTCAATTCCACACTTTCCTTGGCCACATTCAGCCTTCACAGTGTACATATGAAAGCAACTAACCGTTCTTCATACAGACGTGCTGCATGGCCCAGATTGCCCACAGCTGCACTTCTGGGGTCACAAACTGCTCAAGCAGTGGGAAGAACGGACTGAATGACCTGGCATAAGAAACAAGGGATTCACAGAGTGGCAAAGGAAACAGCCTGTACTCGTTGATACATATTGTATGCAACTGTGATAGTGAATAGATAGGCAGACATGTATTGTGCTAAATGGGTGTCATATAAACTGAACATCAAAGACTATAATATTAGTCATAATAAGCTTACTTAGTATCTAATTACAACATTTCTAGAGGGAAAGGGTTAACAAAATTGTTGATTCTGCTCAAATCAAATTATGCATATAAATTAAAAATATATCAACAAATTATGTAAAATTGTTGTGACTTTCTATTAGAGGGATGCTATTCTCCTGCATTATATAGGCTGCCAGTTGAAAAACTGCAAGAAATGACCCATTGATTATCAAAATCTCGAAATGGTTTGAACTTCCCCATTAAAATTAACATGGAACAAACAGGGGCTGTTTCAACTGAGAAACATGTCCTTTTAGCAGGAAGAACTTCTTTGTGAAAACTTGCTACACAAAACCTTTAGCCAGTTATTATCAAAGTACAATGAGTGATTTCTGAAGAAAGTCTAGATGTTGTTGTCAAAATGTGTATAACAAGGGACACGCATGACTTGGTTTCTACCTCAACTGTCTACCTGGGATCCCACAGGAACAACTTACCTGTAGGCAACCATCTCCCCCTGGGGCTGGTCCCACCGTTTCACAGCTTCTCCCTGGAAAAATAATACTCCATAAACATTTACTGTCATATGAACAGAATGTATAATTTCCAGTATGAGCACGTCTTAATTAAAAATGGCAGCTGTTTGAAATGAACCGTCCACTGTCATAATTATTGTTGCTTGTCTACACTTGGTTTTTACTTCTTTTTAATGTTGATTTTAAGCTTCTTCAACAAATTAAAAATTGTGAAAGAGGAGCTACTGGTACCGCAAATACACAGTTGACAGTGAAAACAGGATGAGAACAAGCTGCTTCGAAGGAATGGATTAATGAAGATGAAACCATCGATAGTAAGTGTCCCAGTGTACAGATATACCAACCAGATCTTCTAGTATCTCCTGCTGCGTGAATTCCTCGATCGTCCACGAGCTGTCTGCGTCACTCACTAGGTGGGAGATAATGCCGGCCGCAAAGTAGCTGACATCTATGTGACTTGACCACAGCAGCTGTCTGCAATATCACACGAGAAGACTATCAAAACTGTGTACATACACACACTGATACCCAAGCATGATGTTGTCATGTCACGAATACTGAAAACTGTTCGACATATTTTATGACCAATGACACATTATCAAAGTTGGTTGCTAAACAATGGATGCAAATTTATAATTTTAAGCAATGCCACTGTTAAATATAATTATTACATTATTTTAATGCATGTCGTCTAATTTGCAGTATTGGATTATAAGCATAACTATGTGCCTACTTATTTACTATTCTGTTGTAAAGTTCATTGATCTGTATAATAGTATTATGGCTGGGAATCAAATCATTATCAAAGTCATTTGTGAAATGCATGTGTTCTTATTTACATGTTTGTGGTTGAGCACTATCCAAGTAGTTTGTGCGATTATCGCTGGTAGAATCACATAAACGAAAAACATTTTATTTAGCAGGACTTAGTTACAAAACAATTACAAAATATGTATGATTTTGCCCCCTACCTGACTGCAGTGAGTGTCTCCACCCTCATCAGTCTGGGGCGCAGAGGAGCCACCTCCGCCAAGTTATTCTGCAACACACAAACATAGGAACATATTAAAATACAAAGACATAAATAAAATAAAACAAAGAATTACAATGTGACTCTAATGTTCTGATTTCAAGAGAGCTGACATATAATTCCATGATATTTATATATAAATGCTCTCTGAATTTACAAATATATATATATATGTATATATATATCGTATTCAACCTATTAAGCATACATGTCCTAATTAGCGTACACCCCTTCATCCCTTCTTTAATCAGCAGGATCCTTAAGTATTGTAATTTCACTAGTGTGGAACAGTGCTGCCATCTCGTGTTACACAGTTGGCACCACTTTTCAGTTGTTCTACACTAGTCACCAAATGATATCACTATTGCTACACAGTCACCTTATTGTCTAGAGAAAAAAATGTTGGTGTACGCTTATAACAGATTCTTTGACATTTTCCATAGCGCATTTTTTTTAAGTCGAATACGGTATGTGTGTTTCGGATAATTTAGCACTGATCCTCTATATTCTGAATATATGATTTTGGCAGCCATAGTCATATTTTCATTTATGTGAGAGGGTGATATTGAAGTGTGATGAGATCATGTACAACTTACAATGAGTCCGAGAACCTTGGTTTCCACCTGCACCCGATCGTCGTTGGGAGTGTCTTTGTACCGCTATAGGAAGATACACAACATTACTCTCATTGACAGTGGCTGTCACAAACATAACTACTGCACATTAGCCACGGCAAATACATTCAGCAACAAGAGATATAGCACTTTGACTGATGCGATGTTTGTGATGCCCACAGGATTATATACCGAATGGTTTTTTCCATTAACAATGTAGATGCAGATGTAGCGCACTATTATTCAGTGGCAAAATGACAACCAAGTGGTGCTACTTAAAAATATTCACAACAAAATACTTTATAGCGTAAAGCATACACTATGAATTTTTTATTATTTTTCATTTACCTTTATTTTTAAATAAGTTGTCAAGTGTGTACAATCTGTGTAATCTAGCCCAAATCACAATAATAATCTGCTTCTAGAAAACTGCTTCCAAAGTCACACCATCATCAAAGGCTTTGATACATGAATTGGAAGAAGTGATTCACTCAAACAGTAGATATGTAAACAAATTGCTGCATCAGTTGCTGGAAGAGACAGGCACATACCTGAAGAACTTCGAGGAAGAGTTCCAAGCCACCTTCATTGAGGAACATCTCACATGTGAGAGGAGATTCATCTGTGCAAACAAATCAATGGCATACATCAAGAAAACTGAACAGCGATGTCACTGACGCTACATGGAGAAGTGTATATCACCATCGTCATCATCACTAGCTTCTGCAGTAGGCTTAGAAATGTTTATCCATCATCACCAGGTTCTGCAGTAGGCTTAAGCCTACACATCTTTTCCTTATTTGCACTTATTTTATTTTTCATTTACCTAGTAAATGAAAAATTTATTATAATTATATAAACATCTTTTAAAAATATTTATATATTGTTAGTACTAATAGTTGCATTATGAATAATTTATTTATTTGCTCAGTTTATTTACTCATATGTTTATATCCATTGACCTGGTGGAGAAATATTATCAGCTTGTGGTAGCTGGTGAAAATTCTCTCTCTATCTCTGGCAATGACAATAAGTTGGGAAATAAAGATCCGTGGTCTAAATAAAATGATGGCACCAATGGGGACTGTTTGAGGACAACAGAGCTGAAGTATCATTACGTGAATTTCCCCATTAAGCCACAGGGAAAGTCCCTGACACTACTGTGAATGATTGAAGATTTAGTGGATCAAAGATTAATTAAATTTCTCAATGAAGGACTGCACTAATTGGAAGCTACACAATTCATGGTCACAACCCCAGATGTTGAGAGTGTTACTTACCAGTGAGGTTCCAGAGGGCAGATAAGGTGAACTTCATGGTGATGTCAACCGACTGGTCGTTAGCTTTCCCTCGTACGATGTTCAACAGTTTGTTCATATAGCTCTGTTTTGCACCGAGTCGTGACGTCTGCTCTGTCGGAATCTGTCACACATTCACATTTTAAGTTACATATGTAAGATCCTTTATAATAGTCCCATACAGGACCAGTGTTTACAATGATTTACTGGAAAAGTTTACATGCCTCCATTTTATTAATTTATTTTACCCTCAAACTATTAGCATATGGAACCCGATCCCATCAAAAATCAATGAAATAAAGCTATTAAAGCCCCAAATCTGTTCAAGAAGCCATTATGAAGCTTCCATTCACTACTCACATCCCTGAAAATAAGAACACTAGATCAAGAAAACTAGCTCTGGTGAGTGGAAGAAGCTGATGTCGAGAGCATGGCTCTGTGCAACCTCCAACATACCAGAGTGAGTCTTCATACACCAAACAGCTTAGATGAACACTAAATTATACACCTAACTGATTCATTATTACATAAATGACCACCAACGCATGCACATAAACCTTAAAATAATAAGCTTAAGAGCAACACACTGCTGACGTCAAACACCAACCTTTGCAGCAAGGATGCCACAGATGGCCACTGACATTCTATTCATTGACGCATCATCGAACGAACACAGACACTCCATGACCAGTTTCGCACAGCGGAATCGGTCAAATGTCTGAAAAAAGAAGACATTTGAAAGGATGCATAATCAGTGGAGTAAATACGACACAATAACTTCTACTGCGCAAAAATCATTCGGAAACCCAAGCTCAGACACACATGAAAAAACAAAAGGGATAGGCAAGTCTGTGAATGAGGCAATATGGTATCGTGATTGTAAGATTAGAGGGATGCCACTCGAATGCATGCCAAAAATTAATATAACACTTCAAATCAATTCAGGAGTATTATCATATGATGTCTGATTTTTAACATATATTGAAAGAGTATGCTGAATCAACTGACTGTACCCATACTGCAACATGAACAGGCTGACTACTGTGTCATGTAACCAGAAAATATGCTCATTAGCATAATGTTGGAATTCATATGATTTATACTGTGGATCACTTACTACGTCTTGTAGTATTCTGTCGCTGCACAGAGTCAGCAGGGCATTCTTCTGTAGCTGCAAACAAAACAGAAACTATAGTCAATATTACTGCAAAGAATGTCACAATGCTATTTTGAACAACTGCATATATGGCAAATAATTATTGAATGTAAACTGAATATCAGAAAGTATTAATTCTCACATAAATAAAACTACTGATTGTGTAAAGGCCAGTAGCATGAATATCCCAGAAAGGTGGGTTATACAAAGGCGAATAATCGCTGGATTCTCGATTCTGTTTGTTGACACCCCTTGTTTGTTGAGCCTCCTTGTTTGTTGAGCCTCCTTTTTGTTGATCCTCCTTGTTGTTCACCCTCCTTGTTTTTTTACCCTCCTTGTTTGTTGACCCTGGTTATTAGTTGATCTTCCTTGTTTGATGATCCCCCTTGTTTGTTGAGCCTCCTTTTTGTTGATCCTCCTTGTTGTTCACCCTCCTTGTTTTTTTACCCTCCTTGTTTGTTGACCCTGGTTATTTGTTGATCTTCCTTGTTTGATGATCCCCTTGTTTGTTGACCTTCCTTGTTTGTTGACTTTCCTTGTTTGTTGACTTTCCTTGTTTGTTGACTCTCCTTGCTTGTTGACTCTCCTTGTTTGTTGACCCTCCTTGTGTGTTGACCCTCCTTGTTGTTGACCTTCCTTGTTTGTTGACCCTCCTTGTTTGTTGACACGCCTTGTTTTTTGACCCTCCTTGTTGTTGACCATCCTTGTTTGTTGACCATCCTTGTTCGTTGACCTTCCTTTTTTGATCATTCCTTGTTTGTTGACCCTCCTTGTTGCTGAACCTTCTTGTTGTTGACCCTTCTTGTTGTTGACCCTCCTTGTTACTGACCCTTCTTGTTGTTGACCCTCCTTGTTGTTGACCCTTCTTGTTGTTGACCCTTCTTGTTGTTGACCCTCCTTGTTACTGACCCTTCTTGTTGTTGACCCTCCTTGTTGCTGACCCTTCTTGTTGTTGACCCTTCTTGTTGTTGACCCTCCTTGTTGCTGACCCTTCTTGTTGTTGACCCTTCTTGTTGTTGACCCTCCTTGTCCACCTGCCATCTGGGGTATTTAGTTTGGGTGGCAATCGTGTTACATCTTGTTAACTGTTTAATTCATTATCATGAAGAGGAAAGTAACATTAGTTTGAGGACTACCTGCTGGTGATTAGGGAAGTTCTCCATTGCATTCAGGGTGCAGTGGATGATCCTACTGAGCCAGTAGGGATGCACCTTCTGTCCCATCTCCCCACGGGAGAGATTGTAAAGGCAGGCGGTAGCTGCCATCTGGACACCAAGCTCCATCGGATGTTCTTCCAAACCCAGGAGGATCAACTGAAACAAGTGGAAAACAGTATTGAAGAGGTGCAACTTATTTAAGATTTGTGGTGTAAATCAGGCATCATGGAATGTTGTTACAGAGAACATACTTTTGAGAGAAGGTATGAGAGGTAATCCAAGAGCGGCCACAGGTCAAAATGTCCCATTAGTCAGAACCGGGGAGAGGGCTGTGAAAAAGGTATATAGCCAGCCACCCAGCCAGCCCAAAAAGTTCCTAGATGTAACAGTCTATAGCTTTAGTAACCAATCACTGTACACCAAAAGTCAATTAAAAAAAATTAAATAAAAAAGGCATGCACCCATGACTATGGTTAGGCAAGTCAATGTATATATCATTTGACACATTGGTGAGTATTGAGGTAGTGCTTAAATAATGTCAGTGATGGAATCTCCCAAAGAGAAAGTGGCAGTTCATTCCAGAGAGAGGGGCCAGTTGTTCCATATGAACGTCTTTATGGAAACTTGTGGGACAGTCAACTGCAGATGGTTATATAGCTGCCAGTTGCAAAGAAAAACATGCTACAAGAAGATCACTGTTACCCGTATGATGTCCGTCCTTGGATGGTCGTAATCCTGCGTCAGACTAAAGAGGTTGTAGAGGGACCTCTGTACATAGGTTGGTCGTTTCTCTGAGCTGTACCTCTTCAGCGCCTCCACCACCTGGGATTCTGTCGCCTCCCCAGCAACCTGCAGTCAGTCAATGAGTGGACACTGTTCTGACACTGTTCATGACACAATGATATCTTTATGCATCTACAATTCTGATCACATCAAATTGACTGAGAAAGATGCACTATGTACCGTGAGGGTGGGTTGATAGCTGTCATTTGTCTCATCCGTGAACAATGGTGCTGTGCATACGTTTGTCAGGGCCAGGCCGAGGAATCGCAGCTTTGGATGTGTCTTCAAAAATGTTCTACAATTAAAACTCAATTATTACATAAACTTCAACTAATTTAGTATAGCCTGGGTTAATACTTTACATCTCTTTCACCATTACAAGGACACAATTTAAGCTGAAATTGTGAAATAATTGGGCACCTCAAAAAACTAATGTGTTAATTATGTAATATAAGCTGTAAAGACATTTGGTAAATTCGTCAAACTAACAAAGAATAAGTGCTACAAAATACGTTTAAAATTTAGATTTTAAAGTGCCAGCCTATTTGTTTCTACATTTTACTATGAAGATCATCCATCATATGATCAATATTTCTTCAATGATTCAACATGCAGACAACCCCAACTTAGTATCTAGGGGCCTTGAACCAGAAAAACATATTTCATCTAAACTCAGTTGATGTTTTGTTCAAACTAAGCAGGAGAATTGCTAAACTTTGCCTAGCAGTAGTACTTGTACTTGAACATATATAAACATGTATTAAGTACATGTATACAAAGACAGTCAAATACCATAGATGACCACATAGGGTAAGCAAAAAATAAGACAACATTTAGTATACCGAATATTATGCAGTGGTAGAATAATAATAAACGAAACACCTCCTAAAACACAGAGAATGCCCGATCAATGGAGAATGAATTTAATATAAAATATGGAAAGTTAAGTATGATTTGCATTGGACCTAAATGGACACTCCAGTCTAGTGTTAACCACAGAAGATACAGTACATTGCCAGTGTATGTGACACTCCAGTCTAGTGTTAACCACAGAGGATACAGTACATTGCCAGTGTATGTGGCACTCCAGTCTAGTGTTAACCACAGAGGATACAGTACATTGCAAGTGTATGTGACAGTCCAGTCTAGTGTTAACCACAGAGGATACAGTACATTGCCAGTGTATGTGGCACTCCAGTCTAGTGTTAACCATAGAGGATACAGTACATTGCCAGTGTATGTAACTATATAAACTATTACATCAAACTGATATATTATATCAAATATTATATTACATAATACGCCAGGTCTGCTGGCTTGTACGATCAATGCGACATGTGAAACAGAAGCAAAACTTATGACCACATAATTAATTCACATTTTGCTCAAACTAAGATACAGGTACTAATTAATAAAGATATATTTACCAATTCTTCAAAATATATGTGGCACAATCAAAACTGAGTCATCATCAACAAGCAAAATGTTTTCACTGATTAATTAAGTGAAATTATCTAGTCAACCAGAGACACATTTAATATATGCTCAGTTACTTTTTTAACATTCCAAATATTTTGGCCAAACAACATTAGTCATTTACCAACACATAGAATCCTAGGAAAACAAGATGGAAGATGTAGATAGAAGACACAGATGAGGGTATCTGTATGTAAGTTGATACCAGACTCTGTTAGATTCATACTGAAATTTGAAAATAGTACTAAGTATAGAGCTATACCTTTCAGAGTCTCGAGTGTTAGCTCGACTGAGCTTTCAAGACCACCTCAGTCCCTTCATCAACATCAGTCTTAACTCCATCGAGCTAACTCTTTAGACTCCAGAGTGCAGTGGTTGACATTTAGAATTTCCCAGCACCCCAATCATGTAAACTGACAATGATGACTAGAGTAGAGAGTATTTAAAAAAATGCAAAGTATTTTAAGGTCCATTACTGCTGCTTGTGGAAGGAAGTTAATAAAGGGGAATGTATCATAATGGGAGATTTTAACCATGGACACATACCATGGAAATTTCTAGAGAGTACATGGGGTGACGACGAACAATTTCTATTTTTTATTCTGGAGAGCTTCCTTGCTCAGCACGTACTAGAACCAACCAGGGTAGCAATTGTATTAGATATAGTTTTATCATCACAAAAAGAATTAGTGGACAATGTAAAAATACATGAACCATTGGGTAACAGTGACCACAATCAAATACATTTTGACATCAATGTAAAATCAGAAAGTAAAAATAAAAAAACGTATAGGAGAAACTTCCACAAAGGTAACTATAAAGATATGAGAAAATACTTAGCAAAGCTAGATTGGAATAATATGCTGATGAATAAGACCGTTGGAATATTCTAAAATATAAAATTGAGAGTATCATCAATAAATTTGTTACCTTGAAAAACATGGAAAACGGTCTAGAAAGAAACACTTGTCTAAAGAAGCTATTAGAAAAATAGTGTTTAAACAAACTATGTGGAGGGTTTATAGGTGTACCAGAAAGGATGAAGATTATGCAAATTACAAAGAGGCATTTAACCTAGCTACAACTGAAATTAGAAAATCTATAAAAAAAAATTGGCAGGTAATATAAAAAAATGACAGCAAGAGTTTCTATGCTTATGTAAGGAGTAAACAGAAAATTTGAGATAAGGTCGGACCACTGGAAAACAACAGTGGAAACATAATTTCAGACGGGTTTCAAATGGCAGAGGTCCTGAATGAGTATTTCAGCTCAGTTTTTACCACAGAAGATATCAGCTCACTTCCAGTTCCATTTACTAAATTTGAGGGCAATACATCAGAACATTTCGGGCAGTTATTTGTAACTCCTGAAATGATAGCAAAGAAAATTTAGAAGATGAAAGATAATAAATCACCGGGAGTTGATGGGATACCACCAAAACTGCTTAAGGAAATTGTTGAGCAAATTAGTGCACCACTTGCAAAATTGTTTACCTTGTCACTAGAAAAAGGATTAGTTCCTTCAGAATGGAAAGAGGCAAACATTACGCCGCTATTTAAGAAGGGATGGAGGAACAAGCCAGAAAATTACAGACCAGTGAGTTTAACATCAGTTGTATGTAAATTACTCGAAACATTAATTAGAGACCACATGGTGGAATTCCTTGTAAAACATAAATTAATAAATACATCTCAACATGGGTTCCTAAAAGCAAGGTCATGTCTAACTAATCTCTTATGTTTTTTTGAAGAAATTACAAAGTGGGTAGATGACGGGTCACCAGTGGATGTTGTCTACTTAGATTTTCAGAAAGCTTTCGATAAAGTGCCACATTAAAGACTGTTACTTAAACTAAAAGCCCATAGCATAGGTAATGATATAATCAACTGTATACGAAAGAGGCTTACCCACAGAAAACAGAGAGTAATAGTAGATGGTGAGATTTCAAACTGGAAATCTGTTCAGAAAGGTTACTAATGATACAGATAAATAAAGTTTACAGGATGATCTAGATAAATTAGTTAAATGGTCAGAAAAATGGCAAATGTTATTCAATTTTGGGAAGTGTAAATGTATACACATAGGACATGGAAACCTGTACGAAGAATATAAAATGGGGGATGCTGTAGTAGGTAGAACCACACAAGAAAAGGACTTAGGAGTAACATTTAGTGCTGACATGAAAGTTTTAGAGCAATGTGGAATTGCTGCTTCAAAAGGAAATCAAATTCTAGGGCTAATTAGGAGAATTATCATGTATAAGGAGAAACAGCTAATTGTATCCCTGTACAAATCAGTAGTTAGACCACATTTGGAATATCGTATTCAAGCATGGAGGCCATATCGTAAAAAAGACATAGACAAGCTAGAAAGAATACAATGAAAAGCAACTAAAATTATTCCAGAATTGAGAGACCTTAGTTACAGAAGTCACTTATTACAATTTGGTTTAACAACACTAGAGACCAGGAGCCTAGGAGGAGATCAAATAGAAGTGTTTAAAATAGTGAATGGTTATGAGGATGTTGACAGGAATATGTTCTTCAAACTTAAAGAAGGCAGTAGAACCAGAGGACACAAAGCAGATCCATACAATTTACTTTTTCAATTTCATTCACTGTCTATATGGAAGAAAGTTTTTAGGGTAAATTAAGTTTTTTGTCTTTTAAGATCCATACAATTTACACAGGACTTTTTGTCAAATTTGGAAAGAGCCTAGCAACTGGAGGGGACTGTTTGGGCAACATTAGGCTCACACAGGTCTCAACTATCACAGAGCCACTCTCAAGTCAGTTTTAAAATTTTTTTCCTTGCGACCTTTATAACATTATTGCAGACAACAGCAATGATGTTTTAATAATGACATGAACTTTTTTATTTATTTCAACATATATCTAACATATTAAAAAAATAATAAAAAATTATTTAAAGCTTAAAAGTACAAAGACAACTCACGTCAATGCTTCCTCCTCGATCCCCTCCTTCCCTGAGATGTCGAGTGACGTCAAATGTGACAGCTCACATGTTTTATGCAGAAGATCCTCGACCTTAAACTTGACTGGTTGCAGTGGCAGAAATTGCTGGAATGAAAAGTCATCAGACACATCGAGATGCCGAATGTTCGTGAGCTCACACAGTACTGGCACGACCATGTCACTGTTCATTACACGCAGTTTATATATCGACAAGGACTGAAGGCGGTCCTTGCATTTGCGCAATGGACACAGGTCCTTGACATGTGTGTCGGAGATGTTCAGATTCTTGAGCAGTTTCAAGTCCTCGACAACAATCTCAAGTCCGAGTTCGTTGAATTCTGTGTGACTCACATTCAGACTGTGTAGATTGCGAAGTTTCGACAGTGACACGACAACGCTGAACTTAGCGCTGTTGACAAATGTGCTGCTCGACACGTTGAGCATGTGTAAGTTCGAGAGACTCCACTCGCCCAGACAGCCAATCAGGTCGTTAACAGTCATGTTCTTTAGTCCAATTGCCTCGAGTTCGATGAGGTTGTGTACACGCAGCGTGCGCATTCCCCTCATCGTGAGCGGCATGTCCCTGAAGCGGACGTGTTTAAGGCTGGTGACATCACGCGTGAACAGCGTCATCGTCCGGTCTGTGAGGTGGTGTTTTTGACACAGACATGAAAGCAGCTTGTCGGAGAGGTTGCCATGGAAGAAGACGTCGTCGGAACGGAATGTGAGACTGTCTGAAGGTTCGCCCTCTGGACCAACTTGTGGTTCACAGAGGGCGCTGATGTTCTCACAGATGTAGTCGAGGCACACATCCTGCAAGCTGCTTGGACTCTCGTACATCTTGCAATACCACCTAAACAGACATACACACAATATCACAGTAGTATTTATATGTTTATTTATACAATTACAAAGAATATAATTAACAAATTCTTAACCATAGTAACATTTTAATCATTGTTCTTGTTAGTAGGTTTTTTTGGCAAACAAGCATTGCATTTATAATGTATTCAGGTTATTTCATTCTTAGGCACTGTACACTTTATGCTTGGCTGATGTAGTCAAATGTTCCAACAGTCTTAACTTCTCCAAGATGTATCCAGGAATGCTATCAGTGTGAATTGAATAGATCAATTCCAATTCATTTTGGAATTGCCTCCAGCACTGTTCTATACTTATACAGACACCATGTTGCAAAGGGTAATTATCATATTACTATGCGCTGTCCTCCATTCTGTGCTAATACTATATAAGAAATAGTGCGTAGAAGCCCACCATACAAAAGAGTCCTGTATGAACTTCCAACTGATAAAACTGTCATAATCAAAGATACAATTGGTCAAAAGTTCAGCTTTACAAGTAAGAAACACAGTTTTATAGCTGCTTTTAACATATGAACTTCAGGATGCTAATGTTAGTGACTGATGCTGTGTTTTAGCCCGGCAGTGGGTCATAATATTGAATATGTTTAACTGAATGAGATAGAATGAAAGGTTGTGATTGAAAATTGTTTGAATGTAATCAATCTATATATTTATTTTTCAACAACAAATGTACTCATAGAATTATTCAAGCAGTAATCTAAATTTATAACATGCTTTATAACGTAATATCAATAAAAAAAATTAACTTTTACTTGTTGGTGTTTCAAAAAAAATTGTGGGGCCTTTGCCCAGTGTGGCTTTTGTTCTTGATTCACATGTAGTGAATGCCATGTTGGCGAAAAGTGTACACATAGAGGACTTTTACCTACATTTTATGCCTGCATTGCATAGAATTGGTTTCTTTGCAGACTGCATGATATACTTGACAGCAGCAATGCCAACAGCATAAAATACACTCTTTCTACTGACTGTAATCTTCAGTGGATTTACTCCATACAGCCCCTTCAGGGACTAACATAGGAATTCGACTGTAGTCTACCTGTATAGATGTACGTAGTAAATGTGTAAGACTCATATTAAAGCTTAAAAGTCATATTAATGTATTTTATACATTAACAAGTTGCACTAATCATCATCACAAAAGACGTTAAAATGGAAAAGTGTTGATCATATACACGTAGCATTATATTTATGCCACTGTTTGACATTCAGGGGGCATTACGAAAGGCAAACTTCAAAAACGAATATCATCACTGAGAAGCATCAAAAACAGCTGGTCAACAAATCAACAGGAAGAAAAACAAGTCGCAGTCACTCAGCAAAGCCAAACATCCGTTTGACAAACGCCTGTCAACTCTTTGGAAAATATGCTTAAATACCAGTGATCATATCTGATCATTATTACGAGTTAGGATTTATATATACGCACCTGCAATTCTATTGATGATAGACGTAATACAAAAAGGTCCGCAAGAGCGGTTAAAACCGCAAATTCATATTAGTTTTGCGTATTCTACGGTCCTATTTTACTCGCTAATAATCACTATCCGTAATAGTTAAAGATGCCGCTGCATTATTGGTTCTAGCTAGCTGGTTATATTTGGTCCATGAAAATGTTTACATCTATCTGTGACAATCACTGATTAAAATGTCAGTTTACGCACGCACATATCGACTTGATAAAATTTGTTTCGTTCCATATGAATAGCAATGACATTTATGTGCCATTCGTCTATCAACATATGCATGTTTCATATAGCTCCATCTTCTTTGTCTTTGCTAGATAAAAAGATATATATATATATATATATATATATATATATATATATATATATATATATATATATATATATATATATATATATATATATATATATATATATATATATATTATTGTTATCTAGCAATGGCAACAAAAACTTTTGATTTGTAAAAGGTTCGTGCATACATTTTTAGAATATGACGAACATAATGTCCCAGTTAGCAAAATTTACTGGGCTGTCACTAGTTCAACCATCATTGGCTTGTCACGAAAAAAGCATGATTGTTGAAATGATGATTGTCAATCATTGGCCCAATCAGGTTTTGTTAGCTGGGGTCAGTAAAGGACCAGTGATGTTTTCATTGGCTTTTGGCATGGCCTAGTGTGCAAATTCTCTTTGGGCCAATGGAAAACTAATGAAAAATGCACGTTTGACCTTCATTTGTCCAGACGCAGTGACAATTGTGACATGTGCACTTAATCGTACTGATCTAATGATAGCTTTTCTGTTTGAAAGATTGTATCTTGGTTGCCTTCATCTTGGTCTTAAAAATTGTATTGCTATACTTTATGTATGTATTACTACCAGCAATACATAGACAGTGTGCATACAGTTGTCTGAATGTCTGATGTGACTGATGTGTCTGATGTATCTGATGTATCTGATGTATCTGATGTATCTGATGTATCTGATGTATCTGATGTATCTGATGTATCTGATGTATCTGATTTGTCTGATATATATCCAATGTGTCTGATGTGTCCGATGTGTCCGATGTGTCCGATGTGTCTTATGTCCAATTATCCGGTGAACACCAACATAACTTCTGTGGGAAGCATTGATTAAACCACAACGTAATCACTGGATGAATCAAAGCTCCTAATTCATGGAAATTCATCATTAAAATCCCACCATTGCATATCTGTTGCCAGCTGATTAAATGGAGACAAATTAATGGCAATAATTTAAGAAAATTACTATGTAGCCACGACTTGCAATAACACATTGATTTAATATTAAAATAGAAACTCACATAACTACACATAGCTACTACATTTTTGTTGTTGATTTCCCACGTTTTATTGCAGTACATGTATGAACATAACAACAACTGTCAATTAATATACATATATATATATATATATATATATATATATATATATATATATATATATATATATATATATATATATATATATATATATATATATATATATATATATATATATATATATATATATATATATATATATATATATATATATATATATATTTAAATTGACAGTTTTTGTCATGATCATTCCTATAGCACAAGCATGAATCGGTCTAATCCAAAATTTTCTCGTTCGCGCTTCCAAAAACCCTTATCTGCGGGCAACCAAAATACAAATAACAGCATTCAACTTGCTATTTTTAAACAGGCAAGACAAAGTGGTCAGTTGAACCTTTCTAACAGGAGCCTCACCGAAGGTACTAGTCCTACTTATGTGTTTGTATGGCGATAATAGGGTGTTTTCTCGCTACCAGTGACTCGGACATGTTTATTTCGTTCTTATACAAGTAAACAACCACCATTGGGGAAGACAGTGTTAGTTGAGCCAAGAGCAGCTGCAGTAGCCAGTGCGATAACATAGGCATAGGCCATAGCTGATTCAAATAGGGTTGGTAAGCTGGCTCAACTAACACTTGCTTGGTGAGTTGAGCCACAGTGTAGCGTAACTGTGTAAATGCTTTATTTGTATAATTTAGGTAGGCCTTTAAAAAAAAGACAACTCGCCAACACATTTACCCAATGGGTATAACACATCTCTGACAAGTCTACGTGCTTAATTAATAAGTCGACACAATTAACATAGACTTATAGGCCAATCGCAACCAGTGTAACTAAATGCCACTATATCCGATGTCCCAATTTGCTCGGAAAAATTATGTATTTTGGAGTAAAGAACATTCGTCTTCGTTCTTTAACCTCTGCTGAACTAAACCTCCCTTGGTCCTTGGGTGGTTCAACCAGCTCCATTTTGACAATTAAGCTTATTTAATTAACTTCTCATTAATGCGTGGAGTGATGTAAATAATATTCTTCTCAGTGCATAGTTAAACCATTTGTAAGTGCACAAACAACAAAGTCTGGTCGCGTATGTTGATAGTTTACTCACCATCAGACATTAATCACAATTACCAAAAGCTTTTTTAAATATCAAAAAACATACTTTTAGCTCACATGTTCTGGCCGTTGTGACAAATGTAGCCTATCATACGCCAATCATGTTCTAATAGCATGTTCAATCACTGGGTGGTGCCATGTAAGTGTTGCTGCTGTAGTTTCCCAGGAAACACCCAGTGGCTCAACCAACACTGCCTTCCCCTATTATATAAATGACTATGCAAATCAAAGATTAAACTAACTTGTTCTCTTGGAAGTGAGTGTATATGCAAGTGGGTGCCCATGTGGGGTACCTTGGCTTAGGTGTGGACATCATTCCAACCTCTGGGTTATTTCACAGTTTATACAGATGTGAGAGAAAGCCCACATACCCGTAGATCTTATTTTTGTACTGACCAATTAATGATGCAATATCAACTCACAAATAACTTTATTCTGATGTATGTCATACATGTCATAATGTTAAAATCAATCTTTCATACTTTTTCTACCTATGATAATCTCTTGCTACATCTTCTATAGATAAGACCTTATTTAGCCACATATGGATTCATCTTTTTCAGTACCAGATTCGGTATGGCACATCAACGTAGAACCAGCAAAGGGCCAGGACGTGTCATGGGACAGCAAATCAGATGACAAATGGTGGGACCAGGTGGACCTGAGTAAACTAATTCTGGCCTCCAACCAGCTCGTGCAGTTGTCAGAAGACATTCGAATGTTACCAGCATTAACTGTGCTAGATGTAAGTGTGCCCAACTAATAGTAATACATTTTTATTTTGCATAAATGCAATTTTTGTGATTAATATTGATAACTTAAGAAACAACATAATTTTTAAAACTTTCAAGGTGCTGACTTATAATGTCGTTTAGAGATAAAGGTATAAACACTCAGGATTAAACATAATTCACTATTGAATAAAAACAGTCTAGAAAACTATGTCTGTAAATGTTGTTAAAATATTGTGGAAACCGTCCATTAAGTATTATAATTCTGTTTCCCCAATTCCATTATCAGTGTGTGGTCTGTGCTTATTTTATGTTATATATATATAAATATACATGGTATATATATATATATATATATGGTATAAATATACATGGTATATATATATACCTTGTATATAAAGGTAAAGGTATGTTCTTATATAGCGCGGTATCCGGTCCATAGGACTGCTCAAAGCGCTTTACACTTCACCCCCTGGCAGACCTGTTCATTCCAAGGCCATCTCAACTTCTCTGGGAAGTATACAGCCATGCTGCAATTGCTGCGCGAAGGCTATTCGTTCACATATCCACCACTGTCTGTATTGCCAGGTACTCATTTATACAGCTGAGTGAACTGTGGCAACTTGAGGTGATCAAACTTGCCAAAGGTTCGAAGCGAATGCAGTGGGATTTGAAACCGGGTTCTCTCGATTGAGAGTCCGGCATTCTAACCGGTATGCTATCGTGCCCCACGATATATGTGTGTGTGTGTATGTGTATTGATTTTGATGGGGCAAAACATTTGTTATTTATTAGTTCATTTTCGAAAGAAATTTAAAGAATTATAATCAATTAATTGTGTAACAACAGCTGCATTAATGAGCGTGAATTATGTAAATTGTTTGATGTCTTATTTGAGCTTTTTGTGCTTCTACAGGTACATGACAATGGTCTGACCAGCCTCCCAGATGCTCTGGGCGAGTTGACTAACCTACAGAAGATTAATGCCGCGTGAGTATCTTAGAGACTTCTCTACATTCTGTAGACAACAACATGTTTCATCAATGACCATAGCATAATAAAAGATATATAGATATATACATGTCTCATTTATCCATACACTTTAGTACCCAAGTTAACAAAGCATGAAGATTTGTGAAGCGTCTTATTATCGACCATGCTATAATCATTGTTACTGAAGGTATCCCCAGCTTGTAACATGCTGGTTGGTTTTATAGCAGCCTTGTTGTGTTAAGCTTGACAATCTGTTATTTTCCATTGACATTCAATATTCTGCATTTAATTATACTTTTAGACCATAATTATTTGTTTTAATTGTTCAGTGTTATTAACCCATAGTAAGTGGATCAGTATGATTTTCAGTGCTTCCAATTTCTCGAAGGGAACATCACAACATTAAATGTGCTTTGATTGTTACATCTTAATAGAAATGCACAGAGTTCAAGATGTTTTCACAACAAAAGTTGCTTAGTTGATTGTGATATCTGTCAAGTGTTGGACATTAATTACTGCTCACCATGATGCCGGAAGATGGTTGTTTTGTTGAACGCAATATTGCAGTTATCTTACAACAACATGTCATTGATAATTTAACATATAAAATATGCTATCACAAAGATAAATCTGACTTACTAACTGAAATATGAACACTCCCTGATTTGTTGCAGCCACAACAAGCTGCAGTCTTTGCCGGAGAGTCTTGGCCGACTTGCTAATCTGCAGTTTCTGCATGTAGAACACAACGAACTTGCAGAACTGTCTGAAGCTGTGTGCAGTATCACTCTTCTTGATGACCTGGTGAGTTAGACAACTGGGCAAGTTGTATCATTCTGGACATATTTCTGTACACTGTATTGCACATTTGGGATGAAGTAGGTAAACTAAGTCTAAATGCAGAGAGTGATCAGAGTGGGGTACAGGGACAGGGAGTGATCAGAGTAGGGTAGAGGGACAGGGAGTGATCACAGTAGGGTAGTGGGTCAAGGAGTGATCAGAGTGGGGTACAGGGACAGGGAGTGATCAGAGTAGGGTAGAGGGACAAGGAGTGACCAGAGTGGGGTAGAGGGACAAGGAGTGATCAGAGTGGGGTAGAGGGACAGGGAGTGATCAGAGTAGGGTAGAGGGACAAGGAGTGATCAGAGTGGGGTAGAGGGACAAGGAGTGATCAGATTGGGGTAGAGGGACAAGGAGTGATCAGATTGAGGTAGAGGGACAGGGAGTGATCAGAGTGGGGTAGAGGGACAGGGAGTGATCATAGTGGAGTAGAGGGACAGGGAGTGGTCAGAGTGGGATAGAGGGACAAGGAGTGATCAGAGTGGGGTAGAGGGACAGGGAGTGATCAGAGTAGGGTAGAGGGACAAGGAGTGATCAGAGTGGGGTAGAGGGACAAGGAGTGATCAGATTGAGGTAGAGGGACAGGGAGTGATCAGAGTGGGGTAGAGGGACAGGGAGTGATCATAGTGGAGTAGAGGGACAGGGAGTGGTCAGAGTGGGATAGAGGGACAAGGAGTGATCAGAGTGGGGTAGAGGGACAAGGAGTGATCAGAGTGGGGTAGAGGAACAGGGAGTGATCAAAGTGGGGTAGAGGAACAGGGAGTGATCATAGTGGTCAGAGTGGGATAGAGGGATAAGGAGTGACCAGAGTGGGGTAGAGGGACAGGGAGTGATCATAGTGGAGTAGAGGGACAGGGAGTGGTCAGAGTGGGATAGAGGGATAATGAGTGATCAGAGTGGGGTAGAGGGACAAGGAGTGATCAGAGTGGGGTAGAGGAACAGGAAGTGATCATAGTGGTCAGAGTGGGATAGAGGGACAAGGAGTGATCAGAGTGGGGTAGAGGGACAGGGAGTGATCATAGTGGAGTAGAGGGACAGGTAGTGGTCAGAGTGGGATAGAGGGACAAGGAGTGATCAGAGTGGGGTAGAGCGACAAGGAGTGATCATAGTGGAGTAGAGAGACAGGTAGTGGTCAGAGTGGGGTGGAGGGAAAGGAATAACACGAGGAGGGACAGGGAGGAAATGTGGAAGAGGGAGGGAAGGGAGTGAAGTGGAGGAACAGAGTGGGAGAGAAATGGACAATTATGCAGTGTGATAATTAATGGTTGATTATACTGTCATTCATACACTACTTGTTTTATTAATGTTTTGCAAATGTCAGTTGTCTAAACATAGACCATTTTGTTAGCTATGTATCATACATTTACCAATGTATTTTTCTTTGTGTTTTGAATATTGTAGTGGCCTCATACTGTGTTACACAAAATGGTGGCTCTCAGTGTTACTGTTCTTTTCAGGATGTGTCCCACAACAAACTGTCGAACCTCCCCAGAAATGTCAGTGCCCTCAGTCGACTGATGCGCCTTAATGTGTCCCACAATTCATTGCAAATTCTGCCACATGGTATTGGTGGATTGAGCAGTAAGTTTCTGTTACGGCGTTCTGCTGCCTGTCATCTCCTGCCACACTTTTTTCTTCTCTTTCTGCTTGGGGGCTTTCTACTCACACAAAGTTCTGTTGGTCTTCAGTTTCCTCTCCAAGGTGCTCTTGCAACAGCGTACAGGGCAGACCCGCAGTGTTTGCTTCTTTGGTTGTTTGTTTCTTTATTTTTTCCATTTACCTTTTCATCATTCTAACCCACATTACATTTTGCCAAGTGGTTCTCTTTTCTGATTTCTTTTCATTTTAGGATTATTTTTCATAGGTTCTCTTTTTTTCTGTTTTCTTGTTGCTCAATTATTTTTCATCCTTAATCTTTTTACTTATTGGTTCTGTTACAGACAGGTTCAACAGAATTTAGCTGATAGACAGATCAATTAATGGCAAATAAATTAAATAGCCATTTCATAATGAAGCATTAACACTAACTTGCTGTCTTGCTGCAGTCTCAATGCCACTGTTGTGGGTCACATTGTGATTTGTTTATGTACTGTGTAGGCTTAAGGATACTGGACGCTACCCACAATGCACTGCACAGTGTACCTGACGAGATCGGTCGACTGATCCATCTTGAGCAGCTGTACCTGAGACACAACCGCCTCACTCACCTGCCTGTGCTGGAGTCCTGCCCGGCACTTAAGGTAACCCATGCTTAAGGTAGACCATTGAGACTATGGATTCCACATGCTGACAGCTTCCTCCTCAATTAATATAGTCCATCGTGTTTGTTGATGTTCAGATCTGTAGCGAATGAATACAAGTAATATGCGCAGTCGGGTTAATAAAACACTACTTTTATTAGGATCATCAAAAGAATTTAATTTAATCGTTAGATTGGGCAGTGCATGTGAATAGTCTTATGTCACTGTATGTAGATAATTAAATAATTTGTCTGATGATTTCATCAAAACTAAATAACACATTTGCGCAAATGAGCTAATATGCCATAGTTGATACCAGAAAGGTTTGATTTTTGGCAAAATTAGTTTAGGGAAAAATTTTATTGAGGAAGGACCTTCTGTGATTGATTTTCAGGAAGTGCATGTTGGCAACAACGCCCTCATCGGATTGACGAAGGAGCACCTTGAAGGAATGCGCAGTGTTACAATGCTTGATCTGAGAGACAATAAGATCTCTCAGCTCTCCAATGATGTCACACTTCTACAGTCACTGGAGCGTCTCGACTTGACCAATAACAGTCTCACTACGTACGTTTCTCATTTCTTAATTGCATTTTATAATGTATGATGACATTGTGTAGATTTGTTTCTTGTGACTTGTCAGAATATGTATAAATTGGATTAACCAAGAACAACATTTCTTCCAGCTAGTGATTCCAATATTACACAGCAGTCTGTATAATGCATGCAGATTGACAATATGATTTGATTTTAAATGAAGTGTTTACATTTAACTTGTCAGTAGAACATTTCATAGGTACAATTGGCAAATTTCTTACAATTATAAAAAAGAATGTTACAGTTTGTTTAATGTGGGAGATGTGGAATGTGTATGTCTAGTATGTGTCAATGTCATGATTAATAATTATCTTTGTTGCATTCTTAAGAGGAAGAATATATTATGGAGCTTTTGGTGTGTTATTGAAATGGCTCTCAATATAGGAAACTAACTAGAACTAATTGCCTGGTTTCATATCATAGTCTGCCACCAGAAATGGGCCTTTTACCGAACTTGAAATGTGTTGTTCTTGATGGAAATCCGATGAAAGGAATACGCCGGGATATCATCATGGTGAGTTTGGCCAAACAGGCAAATGATTCCTGATCCATTTTGTCCATCATCTAGGTTTTAAGTAATAAGCGCAGTTGTTTAATAAAAAAGAGTGCACTTTTGTTAAAATCATTGAAAGAATTTACTTTGATCATTAGAACTGGTAACTGGTGAATGCGCTTTATGTCATAGTATATACAGCTGGACCACTTTTTCACTGAATATTGACCGGATCCAGTCAAAAATAATTTTATGCTTTGTTCGATGATTTCACTGAAACTAAAGAACAAATTTGTACCAACAATCTAGCATGTCATAGTAAATACTAGATAGGTTCGATTTTCCACAAAATTTTTATTCAGGAATGACCTTGAAATATACATTACTTGTTTCCTGTGTTTCAGCGAGGCACCAACGAGTTGAAGACATATCTACGCAGCAGACTGGCAGAGCCACCTAGTGACCAGGCAGGGAAACCACAAGGATTAACAACGACGGGTGGGAAAAGTGGGATTGTTGGGGGCACGGGAGTGGGTGTGGATCCCTATAGTGTCAGCTCAACCAAGACACTCGACTACAGGTAACTCAGAGCAGGACCGTAAACAATCTTTCGTGTTATTCATAATTATGCATGACTGGTGAAGTCTAGTATCCATCGATCACCAGGTGGCATTGTGGGATTAGTTCAACCCTGATTTAATTGAGTCTGTCCATCCCCGTTCATCCACTTATGTAAAGCACATCGAGCTTTCAAGGAAACTGCGTTATGTGAAAGTAAATTTGTTTATTAATTATTTATTATCCCTGGGGCAGACGTCGTTCATCCAGGTGGTATCCTTGATCAACCTTTCCTGTCCCAATCATTCAGTTGTCAAGGCAGGGACAATTACATTAGTAGTGTAACTGAGCATGATTACTGTAATGATTACTTGTCACAGTTTATGATTATGGTCACTTAAAATAGCAACATATACTGAATTATGAATATGTTTTCCTAAAATTTTATGACATTAAAGCATTAACCTTTGCTTCATGTGGCTATTTTGGAGATCTAGTGAAATTAAGTAGTACAACACTTATTCCTGCTGACTGATATGTGAATCATTGATATTCTGGTGTCATTGCTGTGAACTTCTGGCAGTGAGAAGAGGGCAACAGAGATCCCAGATGACCTGTGGGCAGTGGCTGCAGATGCTGGAGTGACCACTGTCAACTTCAGTAAGAATCAGCTCTCCACATGGCCAGACAGGTAACTGGTGACCCATGACATATACCCACTGATGTATAACATGTAACTGTTGATCTATGACATACAACTACTGACCCATGACATACAGCCACTGACCCATGACATACAGCCACTGAACTGTGACATACAGCCACTGACCCATGACATACAACCACTGAAGTGTGACATGCATCCACTGACCCATGACATACAACCACTGATGTATGACATACAGCCACTGACCCATGACGTACAACCACCGACGTATGACATACAGCCACTGATCCATGATGTACAACCACTGATCCATGACATACAACCACTGACGTATGACATACAGCCACTGATCCATGACGTACAACCACTGACGTATGACATACAGCCACTGATCCATGACATACAGCCACTGACGTATGACATACAGCCACTGATCCATGACGTACAATCACTGACATATGATGTACAGCAACTGATCCATGACATACAGCCACTGATCCATGACATACAGCCACTGATCCATGACGTATAGCCACTGATCCATGACATACAACCACTGAAGTATGACATACAGCCACTGAAGTATGACATACAGCCACTGATCCATGACAAACAACCTTATACATCACTTATATACCTTCCACCTATTTTACAGGTTTTTCTTTTTGGACCATTCCCAGTATGGAAGAAATCTATCAGTGGCACTCAGTTGTGTGTTTTAAAACATTCAATCATTCTGTTGCCATCTTAAGTTTAAAATTTTGTATAATTTTTTTGTGAAATTGCAGCATAATTTAGTGAATGGTCTATCTTATTAGCTTATTAAGGTATATGATATTGAATGTTGGAATATTCTAAAATATGAAATTGAGAGTATCATCGATAAATTTGTTCCCTTCCGAAAACAAGGAAAACGGTGTAGAAAGAAACACTTGTCAAAAGAGGCAATTAGAAAAATAATGCTAAAACAAACTATGTGGAGGGTTTATAGGTGTACCAGAAAGGAAGAAGACTATGCAAAATACAAAGAGGCACTTAATGCAGCTACAACTGAAATCAGACAATCTAAAAGAAGCTATGAGCAAAAACTGGCATGTAACATAAAAAATGACAGCAAGAGTTTTTATGCATATGTCAGGAGTAAACAAAACGTACAAGACAAGGTTGGACCTCTAGAAGACAGTGCTGGAAATATAATATCACAGGGGTTTTTAATGGCGGAAGACCTAAATGGCTACTTCAGTTCAGTGTTTACCAAAGAAGATATTAGTTCATTACCAGTTGCTGATGCTAAATTTCAGGGGGCTAAATCTGACTATTTAGGACCGTTAGTTGTAACTCCAGAATTGGTAGCTAAGAAAATAAAGACAATGAAGGATAACAAATCACCGGGAGTGGATGGGATTCCTCCAAAATTACTAATGGAAACAGTAGATCAAATCAGTATACCACTTGCAAGAGTATTCAACTTGTTATTAAAAGAGGGAGTTGTTCCGTTTGAATGGAAAGAAGCAAACATCATACCATTATTTAAAAAGGGTTCGAGAAATAAGTCAGAGAATTACAGACCAGTGAGTTTAACGTCAGTGATTTGTAAATTATTAGAAAGGTTAATTAAAGACCATATGGTGGACTTCCTCGTTGAGCATAAATTATTAAATTCATCTCAACATGGATTCCTTAAAGCGAGGTCATGCTTAACAAATATGTTATGTTTTTTGGAAGAAATCACTAAGTGGATAGACGTGGGATCGCCAGTAGATATTATCTACTTAGATTTTCAGAAAGCTTTTGACAAAGTGCCACATCAAAGATTACTACTTAAATTAAAAGCCCATGGTATCGGGGATAGCATAACTGACTGGATAGAACAATGGCTGACTGACAGAAGACAACGAGTTGTAGTAGATGGAGAAGTTTCAAATTGGAAATCGGTTTTGAGTGGGGTACCTCAAGGATCAGTATTAGGACCTATATTATTCTTAATTTATATCAATGACTTGGACGACAGTATAACAAGTAACGTACTGAAATTTGCGGATGACACAAAACTGTTTAGAAAGGTTAATACTGATGGTGATAAGCAACATTTATAAAACGATCTAGACAGATTAGTGAAATGGTCTGAGAAATGGCAGATGCTGTTCAATTTTGGGAAATGTAAATGCCTACATACAGGACATGGGAACTTGAATGTAAACTATAAAATGGGAGATACTGTTCTGGGTACTACTGTAAAAGAAAAGGACTTAGGAGTTACAATAAGCGCTGATATGAAAGTTTCAGAGCAGTGTGGTGTTGCAGCTTCAAAGGGTAATAAAATTCTTGGATTGATTAGAAGAAACATAACATACAAGGGATAAAAGTTAATTATACCTCTTTATAAAGCAATAGTTAGACCTCATTTAGAATACTGTATACAAGCATGGAGACCATATCGTAAGAAGGATATAGATACGCTTGAACGCATACAAAGGAGAGCAACTAAAATGATTCCAGAACTTAGAGACCTTAGTTATGAAGAACGCCTGAAAGAATGTGGTTTAACAACTCTAGAGACAAGGAGGTTAAGAGGAGATCAGATTGAAGTTTTTAAGATATTGAATGGGTATGAAAATATTGATAGAAATATGTTTTTCTCACTCAAGAAGGATAGCAGAACTAGAGGACATGAGGTAAAATTAGTAAAGGATCAATGTAGATTGGACATCAGGAAGCACTCGCTCTCACAGAGGACAATAAATGAATAGAACAAACTGTCTACAGATTGTGTAACTGCTAGCAGCGTGAATATGTTTAAAAACAAGGTTGACACATATATCAGGAGGGCGGGTTATAAGTAGGTGAACATTGTTGGACTCTCGATAAGCCAATGGCTTCCTTGTCCACTTGCCATCTGGGCCTTTGGCTTGGATGGCAAATCTTGTTAAATCTTGATATAGATTGTCAAGTAACATTTGGTTGTGCTGCAGACTTGAGTTGCTGGCAAGCAGTCTGCAACATCTACAGCTACAGTGTAATAGACTGTCCGTGGTGCCTCCCAGTGTGGCAGCCTTCAGCAAACTCACATTTCTTGATCTTAGGTAAGTCACTGGTTCTAACTAGTGCTGTTGGCTCTTTTTGTTACTGGCGATGTGTATAATTACTGCATTATAATGCATAAGGACGTGATCAGAAATTATCCATTAATATGCATGTTAGCAAAAAAGATTATATGTGGTTTGTGTACACAGTGGAAATAAGTCGGATTTAATTTAATACCGTAATGACTATTCTGGGGAATTGCAAACACAAGAATGTTAACTTTAAATATAATGCCGAACAACATTCCTTAGTGTAAACCCATTGAACCAAGATGATTTGTTTAAACTTGACAGATTGTTTTCCATTCTTCTGCTGTTATTCCAGGACAAACTTACTCAGCAATCTCCCTCAGGACATGTCCTCTCTTGTGAACATCAGAGAAGTCAACATATCTTTTAACAAGTAAGTGAAAACATATATAAATGATTAACTACATGGCTGCCCTGGTTGCATTCTGACGTGTGATATGTTTGTTCAGTAATAATTGGTGTCTATTTTATACTACAATTTGCATATGAAAACATGTACCAGACATTTTCATTACATCTTGGTTTTATATTAGATATTTTTGACACTAATGAACAAGATTTGCCTAAAATCATCCCAAGAATTCTGTGCTGCTTGACAGATTTCGAGAGATCCCGCCAATATTGTATTCACTTGGCAAGCTGGAGATCTTGATTGCTAGCGACAATCAGATACAGCCAATTGATGTCGACCATCTGCTGAAACTCGAGTCACTCGCGACCCTCGACCTCCGTAACAATGACATCATGCAGGTACCCCCTCGACTGGGCCTCTGTACACAACTCAGGTGGGTATGGGAGGTGAGGTGAGGTGTATATCTGTGAAAGTTCTTAGAACTACTATTTATTGTTAGTTATAAGTTAATCTGTTTTTTGTGTAGCCATAACTAGTGTACATTGTTTGGGTATAAAAGAATTAGGTACTTTGATGTCTTGGGTGCACTAGGGTTTACTTGTAACGTAATGTAAAGTGGTTGTGTGTAGTGTTTATTTCTGTGAGGTAAAGTGGCTGTGCATATAATGCAGTCACCCTGGGCTTTATGTCAATTACAGTGGCTGGGCATATAATGGTCGCACAGATCTATGTTGGATAAGCATAAGATATTAAATTGAAAATAATTTCTAAATTGTGTTTAATTTTCCAACAAACTCCAGCATAAGGACCAAATGTCTGTGTTGTTTAAATGTTACTTTTGAAATTGAAAATGATTTTGTATTCTTTTAATTTAAAACTTTTTAGTCGTAGATTCCTCAATTTGATAAGCTGCCAGAGTGCAAACCCTGGTTAAAATATAAGGTGCAGATTGTTCACATTACAAGCATGTGTGCACTAGCATTTTAATACAATCTCCTAATTATGTTGGTAGGCTTGTTGGGGCGCTTACCATACCAGATACGTTTTAGAACGTCAGACTGTCGAGTCCAAGACAAATCAAGTTTGGCTCAAGGCCTATTTCGTTCACTCAGCAGAGCAGAGTTTATATATATATATACATGAACAAATAGTTTTTGCACAGTAATCACAACATTGCTGAATACTTCTCAGAGAAGTCGAGTAGGAATAAACAGGTCTATCTGGGGGTAAAGTGTGAAGTGCCTTGAGCCTCAGAAGGACTGGATACAGTGCTATATTAGAACTTAACCTTTCATTATCTTATATAAGTTGTACGATCAAGACTAACTTCACTCTCTCTGTTCTACCCAGGTCACTGCAGCTGGAAGGAAACCCCTTCCGTCAGCCACGTCCCGCCCTTTTAACAAAGGGAACTGTTGGGCTTCTGGAGTACCTCCGAGACCGCATCCCTACCTCATAGCCTACTGGGTGTACAGTGATCAGGCTTCCCACCAGAAACCACGGGTCCATTCTTGGACAGGAGGATGCGCACCGAAGGACTAACTGAATGTTTAAAACGTAATAGTGTGAAACCAGTGACTTTAACTTACACCAAGTAGTGTAAATGTGGATCAGCCTTGATCAGTAGACATTATGCGTATTAGATGCACACACAATTAAACGCTGCTGGTTAATATTCTCTACTGCACAATACTGTAGCTGATCTTGAATTTTGACCATTGGACAATGGTCAAATGTTTAATGTGCCATGACCATTGCGGTGCTTGAAAAGTAATTAATGTAAACAGACAGTGTCTTAAATAGTGAACTTTATATATGTCTGTATAGCTGAAAGATGTGTAGTGATATTCCTAAAATATTAAACTTTAAATACTTCTGTCTGGAAATTCTTGAATGTTTTGAAATTTATGAAAAGGGTTTCTACTTATAGGCAGATATGGAATATGTACCACTTGGCAGTTTTGGTAAAAATTATTTGAGAACTCAAGATCTTTCCAAAGACAACATAGTAGTCAAAGAAAGTCATAGCAGTCAAAGAAAGTCATCGTGTTTTAAATTAAACCATATCATATCACCAGCTAACAGTTTCATATTTCTGAAAATAAGTTGGAATATTTTTATGTCAGTCAAAATGCAACGTGATGTATGAGTAGAGGTTTGCCTGATGTGTTGCTGTTTGTTGTGATTCAAGTGCCTCGTCTTATTGTGGTCTGTTGCAACTTGTTATTGAATAATTTTTTAGTAATACACCAGTGAAATTGACTGTTGCAAAATAAAGTTGTTCAACTGTTAATTTGTCATATCTTTTCAGGTAAAAAAGTATTCGTTAGATTATAATTTCATGTATTATGCCATAAAGTATTAATTTGTTATGTATATATATGTTATTCTTGGCATTACATAAACACTAGTCGTGGCACACAGGACGGTGAATTAGTTTGCACTAGTGTGTGTGTTATCACTATCAAGACTGGGATTGGGGTACATTAATGACAAATCCTTTTTGGATTATTGTTTTCAAATAGTTTAAACTGATCTGATTATGACTAGGTCATAATAGGATTGGTAGAAGGATATTGTGCTGATTAATAATATGTGCAAAACCATATAAGAAATGTGTGCTTTGAGAAATTCACTTACAGTCGAGTCAAGACAAAAGTTAAATAAGTGTATATTTACCACAATGCCATTTCCAGAATTTATGTTCTATTAAATATATTTTGTGTAACACACCATGCCGGGCTGTTCCACATGCCATGTGGGATCTGGATGTCTCAAGATCTGGATGCACTGAACCTAATAAATGTGTATTGCATGAGACTAGGTGTGTGTTTACTGTGCTCCTACAAGGAAAAGGGAAGAATCATTACTGTCATCAAATTGCGTTGTTTATTTTGTTAACTTCAAGCACACAGGATAACATTAACTTTTATAGAAAAAGAGGGTGTGTTTCTATTGCAACAAGCTCATGTGTCAAAGGCAAAATGACATGGGGAACCCCACTTAGATTATCAAGACGTTTATTTTTTATTATTTTATTTTTAAGTTATACAACCAATAACACTGGTGATATGTAAATACAGTTAAACAGTCCAAACACGCCATAACAAGAAATAGTCATATGCAATAAATATTAATGAACAAACATTTTATTATTGGTAAAACATGTAGCGATATAACAATACCAAGCCGACATTTGAAATAGAATAATACTGTCAGCAAAATATCTACCATATAAATTATTTGAAATATTATACACAACTTAAAGCATGAATCTGTTTTTTTACTTTCGAGTAGAAAAGACAGATCACAGTAGAATACTTCAGGTAAAAATAAATAAGATTACAGCAAATTGGTTTAATATAGATAATAATAAATAAAATAATAAATAACTCGCAGCAAATTAATTTAACAATAAAACATCTAATTTTTCATCACAAAAATGTCACTATGAACACATCACACGTGTATGTAAACATAAAATAACCAATAACTGTGCAACAGTTCAACATAAAACTATATATAAATTAACCAACAGATTTTGCAATATTTTAATACTATTAAACCTATAAACAGATTTTCACATTTTAAGTTGCTACACATTAGTAGTTAAAACTAGTTATTATTACTCATTTCATTGCAAGGTTTAATCCTGTTAGTTGCTGCAATTCTGACAAGCGATTAGCATCGCCTTTATTAAACATATCCCCCTATGAAACAATACCTTGGATGGAGCTATTTGGCACATCACACACCAATATGCATTGGTTTGCTCAACACGTCTGTTTTATGACTGGATAAAGCATATAGGTGAGGGTGATGACAACATATAGAAATATACCTACAATTCAAGCAATATACAGACGTGTATTTGATACCAAATCCACTTCTCTCCAAACCAAGAACAAACTGAAAATATGCAGGTGCCTAAGAAGAATTGTGAGAATACGGAGGGAGCAGCGAGTGACAAACAAAGATATCACTGAACACACCAACATCAACAACACTGTAGATGAGGGAGCAGCGAGTGACAAACAAAGATATCACTGAACACACCAACATCAACAACACTGTAGATGAGGTGAAGCAGAGAAGGCGGAGATGACTTGGCCAAGTTCTCCGCATGGACAGCAATAGCCTTACACATGCTGCTCTCAAATAGACATCACCTGGAAAAAGAGGCAGACCACTGGGCAGCTGGAGAAGGACTGGAAGAAGAGGTAGATGGCTGTGAAGACTGGCTGGCTGGCTCGCCCAAGACTGCTGAAGATTTGTTGGTGCCTTATGCTCCAGTGGGAGAGAAGAGGACTGAGTGAGAGAGTATTTTATACCAGCACATTAGCGTGTTGAGGGTCATTTCACAATATTTAAGAAGCTCCTTGATGGATTTGATACACAAAAACTTTATTTAATAAGCTCCTTAAATGTAAATAAAATACTCCCAGATAAACTTTCTGTCCTGTCTACACCAGTTGTCTACAGTTGGTTTGTCAATATCAGAATCCGTAGATATTTATTTATTCTTTGATTTAGAAGGTTGGTTAAAAAAAAAGATTTGTGAGATGATCGTTCAGAGCAATTGTTGACCCTTCCATGCGGGTCAAAACAAATCCATAAGATCACAAATGAACCTGACGAATTATGATTATCTACTTCCACTGGTTTGCTGGGCATGTATAAAAGTAGATTGACATACAAACTGGGATATATATTGATTGGATCTCGTGAGATTTTGGTGCCTCTGACTATGCACAGCTAAAACATTTGCAAGAGTTACTACTCTTCAGAAGTGTTTTGTTATTTGCACGCCAATTAACAAACACAAGCTGTATCCCGTAATACAATGATAAAAACATACCAAATTATATGGAATGTCTCCTATGCTGGTAAAACCAGCAAATTTAAGAAAATCTTTTAAGTCTTACAGGTAAACCATAAGGGTTAGTACCTATGCTCTTCAAAGTGTACAATTTTGTTCTGCTAAGATCTTACACAATTAACCCAATATCAATGTATCAAGTTAGTTTTGTGGTGTTTCGGTCTTTCCTGCAGCCATTTCCTTCCCCCCCTGCTCATTGGTGTCTTCATTGGTCATAAGTCTGTGGTGGTGCGTCGAGAACGTCCCAGGTTATGGGGTTGTTCGCCAGTCGATTCTTGTTGAGCCAGTTCACCAGCGCCATCTGGTAGGTGTTAGCTTCTTTGTCCTGATTGGTTGCCTTCATTTGGCTGATGAGCATCTCACAACAGATGTGGATCCACTTTATGTACATGCCTCCACAACCGTCTGGTACACAGAACAGAGAACGTGCTGATAAATCATTTATAAATTATAATTACAAAACACCAAAGTAATTGTATTGTTCTGAATATTAAAGTAAGCTGGTTATAGAGGTAAAAAAATTCTTTAAAAATAACGTCTTTTTAATAATAGTTTAGTTTATTCAGTTGCAATCATACAAGGAATAATTCATTTAATTAATTACTACATTTAGAGGCAACTCAACTTATCCCTGTGAAACCATGCATAGCTTATAGCCAATTTTTATTACAATAATAATTTTATAAAAACATCTAATTTTAAGGTATTTGATGTAAAACAGAACTTTTAAAAGTAGAGAGTAAATTTTTCAACGTATATAAAATGTTCAGTCATGACCAATATCATTGTTTCTAACCAATTCCCCTTCTAATGTATACTGTGCAACATAGATTCTATAATATATATAGGTGTCATTAATGAATAAGACAATGGAAACACTAGTTAGCCAGGAAATAGCATGGATTTTTAATGGAGAAATTCCCTTCACCTCCATTTCTACAATCTGATGAAAATCTGCACTACAGACCTGAGTTGTCTATGACATCCTTCAGCAGTTGAATGGCGTCCAGTGGTCTGCCAATGGTCCTGTAGAAGGTCCCCAGTGTGGCCTTCATCAGCTGCAGATGGTAGCTGTTGGCCGGGAGAGTCTGGCGGTGGAGGGCAAGACTCGTCAGCAGCATCTGCTCAGCTTCCTCCCATCTATAGAGACAGCCAGAAGATCACAAGTTGGAGAAGCACTAGCAATACACTCTCAGAAAGTGTGGCACCATAAAGGTCAAATGGTGGTCAAATAATCCAGCTAATAACACTGCCAGTCACCAAAGGCAACAACTGCCCTGGACCAGATATTCTAGAATAATAATAATGTGTTGTCTTAATGGGAATATGTGTTGTCTTAATGGATATATGCCTAAACAAGGCACTCGCACCATTATCAGAGCAAGTGTTTTGGTAGCTACCAATGCATGCCCATATGGGATTTGCAGATCGAGACTATTGGCTCTGTGTGTCCACAACAAGTTTTTCCACATGTGTGTGCAACCTTATAATTAGTGAAACAATGACTATCCTTCAGTAACGTATCTGATTGTTTTCATGTAGAGAGAGAGAGAGGGGGGAGGGAGGGGGAGGGGAGGCAGAGGCAGAGGCAGAGGCAGAGGCAGAGGCAGAGATAGACCAATGTTTGAGTTTACCTGGTCATCTTCGCATAGATCTGCGCCATAAGATTGTGAGCCTGGCCAGCCCTCAAGCTGTTGGCTCCCCACGATGTCTTGAAGGTGCTGAGAGCTGCGCGTGCCTCTGTCTCAGCCAAAGTAAGACTGGCAATGGCATCCTCAGACGTCTGCATCATCGATCGCCATTGCAAGCACTGGGCTGAACACATAAATACTGGTTTAACATTGGGAAATAACACAATATGTGGCGGTCCAGTATCTTAACTCTACAGTTAAGAGACAAAGTCCAAGATCCAGTGGCAGCAAGTGGATATGATGTTATGTTCAACAGAATGTTGGATTATTTTCTAAAGAAGTTGTTTATGATATAATTTAGTTAAACAACATTTAAAGGAAAGCAATGCATAGATTAATTTGAATTGGAGTGGGGTGGAAGTGTCAGCACAGCGTAGCTATGTAGGTTCTATGTACAAATGTTGGCGGGAAAATCATCATGTGTAGGACTGTCAAATAACATGTGTAGGACTGTCAAATAACATGTGTAGGACTGTCAAATAACATGTGTAGGACTGTCAAATAACATGTGAGCATAAGGTGTATTTAACCCTCTGGATGCATGGTTTACACAAAAATGCACATAGAGCTGGCAACATTGACAACTGAATCCTGAATCACTGATGCTGGATACATCAGTTGATGAAATCACTTGGATTGATTGTTTTCCAGGATAAACATCCATATAGAGCCTCACCTAGAGTGAACCTGAACAAGGCCAGGAGAGGATGGTTGTAAGGCAATATTTCTCTTGCCATGTCCAGTGCAGTCACAGCCTCCCTATAATGTTCATCGCTGCCACTGGGGGTGTCTGCGTCCAAAACACGCAACGCTCGCGCTAGTGCCTGGTGCGTTTGTGCTAGCAGCAGAGTAGTGGCGCCACCATATAACTTCTCCGCAGTTGCCACAGCCCTCTGGAAACAACTCATATCATTAATAAAACAAGATGAAAATTCAAAAAGTTTCATAGCAACCAGAAAAATTATTTGTAGGTGTCTGATTCAAGTTGCATCCATGAATTACTCATGGAATTGGTCCTGTGGCAGGGCAGAATTCTCTATTGACAATACGTTACTGTTAGACATGTGGGAGTTTTTGGCAAGCATTTTTCATTCAGTCATGTCCTCGATCATGCGAGGTAGTTAGCAGAATTGATTGAGTTATGTAATGGATGCTTCTGCTGTGACTCGTGGTTGAGAGACGGGAGTCCACAGGAGGTTACACATTTACCCAGTGTGGGATGTTTTACTTCACTTGACAAAGACACCAGGTAGAAGGGACCAATAACCTTTAGTCTCTTCTGGCAAGTGTGAAATGTGTTGGTTGAACGACACCCACCCTGGCTACAGTCACGCCCATGGCGTCCTGGAGAAACTCATTGGAGAAGTGGCAGAAATGTAGCAATGCCTTCACATACAGTGGGTGGTGTGTCCCAAAATGTCCCCTGTAAAAACCAATGCGGTGGAAACTTATACATTAAGTGTCTTCAAACATGAGCTATTTCATTTCTACCATAATGTGTTTTTCTTGCTGTTTCTAAATGTAGCCACCTTTACACTGCTTTTTAAAGTGATGGGCCACTGGTTGGGTTGTAACTTTGATTCCTTCAAATATACATCTTTCCTTTGTTAAAAAAAATCTCTCATTTTATCTATGTACTATTCTAACGTCAATAATGACAACAATACTATCATGGCATAATTTAAACAAGTAAAGTTTATATCTTCTAGAACTAGGAGGTGCCCTGTCTCTAGATTAGTACTTTCTGGGTAGAGTTACTCACTTGGCGAGCCTGACAGCTTCAATGACCAGCTGTGCAGACTTCTTCAACTCTCCCTGCATCGAGTTTACCAGCGACAAATTACACAGAGCCTCAACGACCCCCTGGTGGTTGTCAGGCTCAACTTCCTACAACAACAGCAATAGTATTCAATATCAAAAAGTAAAATATTTTGAATACAGTAAAACATTGCTATTGCTGATGAAGAAACCTCTGAGCTAAAAATATAAAATAAAACAAACCACATCTAGCCCACCAGAATCCTGTACCTGATACTTCATGCACCAGTTTAACAAAAGAACTGCCAATATATTGGTAAGGTTAAGGTTTATATATTATATATATATATATATATATATATATATATATACATATGCATACATATTGCTGAAGAAGATGAGAAGATGGAAGAGATGTGAGAAGGCAGAGAAACAAGAAGTTTGTGATGCTACCCTCTATGCCACAAGGAAGACAAATGAAGATGATACCTTGAGTGCCTTCTCTGCCAGAGGCACTGCCTGCAGGATGCTGTCATGTTCCCACATCATCACGCTCTGCTCTCGGTGTAGCTCCGAGTCATCCAGCAGGTGTCCCCCAGTCTTGATGTGGTGCGAGATCTTCTTTGCCATGTTACGACTTTGGTTCGCCTCGTGGTACTTCACATTTATATTACTGATGTGCATCATTTTGATATACGCCTCCCACATCGCGACCCTCGTCTCGAGACACAGGTGTGTCGAGAGGTACCGAGTGAGGGCAAAGAGTAGTAGCTCCGACTGGTAATACAGGCCAAATTCAGACATGAACCGGAACAACTTGAAGGCCATCTTTACAACCTGTTCACGCAGTTCATCGTTGCGTGAGTCCTTCAATCGCTCGAGAAATCGAACAAATGAGTTACCGACATCGGCCATCATGCTGATGCTGTGTGTCACCTGGATTTGCTGAAAGTACTTGAAGTACAGATGATACACGCTGGGGTCGTCGAGTACACCTTTCATGGCCATGCTGAGACACAACTCCACACCGTCAGGAATTTGCCCTCGCCTGTCGAGAACAAACATCACCTCCAAGTTGCGCATCTTCTGCAGAACGTCCCTCTCCTTCTCCAGTTGTGCCGCATCCTCTGGGTCACCAGATGACTCCAACCTCCTGAAATGCTCCTGTGGTTCCTTGATGATCGTCGCAAAATTCTTTAAATTTGGCACTGTCGAACTGTCGGGTGATTTCGTGCTTGGGTCTGCGTCTTTGCTATCACTGGACATGTTTCCGTTTGTGTAAGGAACCTGGTAAGGCGCAAATGAAACATATGATCCTGATCGAGTCTTGACTATTGCCTCTGAGCTGACAATGTTCGGTAGATGGGGTAGCCTCACTTCAGCTACTGGATAACCTTCGACCTCACTGGGTTTCTGCGGTGTTGGTATGATGGTGTTGTCCAAAAATGCAACAAGGATTTGATATTTCTTTCTGGTGTCAGCGCTGTATGTATTTGGACATATGAGGGCTTCACGAAACACACCGTACCAGTCGACAACACGCCCCTTCTGGGGGAGTAAGTCTAGCAGACGACGGGTTTTGTTGTGTGTGGTTTTAGCTGCAACGATTGCCTTCCTGTCGTCATCAGTGATGACACCGGACTTGATGAGATGTGGTAGAACATGTGCAACATTCAACTCCTGTATGAGAGCAACGCGATTCACACGCAGACGCTGCGACTTTTGTAACTGAATCGTTGACATGCTGGGCAGGTCATTCTGGGTAAATGATGAACTGAAACAAATCAATTGATTGAATAAAAAGGCACCAAATGGTCACAAAAACAAACAAGAAAATAAAAACAATTGCATATTGCTAAGATATTCAAACTTTTATCTTTCTTGAAGATTGATTCACTAGATGGAGCTGTAATATATTGATTTACATTGTACTAACATTTCCCATTTGTAAATGCACATTTAACAAGACAAGATTTAACAAGATTGCCATCCAAGACAAAGGCCCAGATGGTAACTGGACAAAGTATCAATTGGCTTATTGTGAGTCCAACAATTTTCATCTATTTGTAACATAAACATATTCACGCTGCTAGCAGTTACACAATCTGTAGATAATTTTGTTCCATTCATTTATAGTCCTTTGTAAGAACGAGTACTTCCTGATATCCAATCTACACTGATCCTTTACTAATGTTACCTCATGTCCTCTAGTTCTACTATCTTTCTTGAGTGAGAACAAAATATTTCTGTCAATATTTTCAGACATTCTTCATAACTAAGGTCTCTCGGTTCTGGATAGGGCTGGGTCCAATTATGTAATTGTAATTGCAACTGTAATTGGTTACAGCAAAATGCTGAAATTGTAATTGACTTCGGTTATGAAATTCTGCTTTAATTGTTACTGAAATATGTTGTGTAATTACAATCAATTACAGTATCTTTCCTATAACAAACTACGAGAAAAAAACTCTACAAAAATATTAATACTCTCTCACACAAATTGAAAATCATGATCTTAATTATAACACCTGCAGGACCTGCTCATATAATCAAAGGAATATACAGATATAACAAGTGCACCAACAGAATACCTCTGGCCTTCCTAAGCAATGTTTAATTGCAATCTGCCAACAGACAGTTCACACCTAGCTTCCCAAGCACTCCAAATATGTCAAAAGGTATCACCATTAGCTGTTTTCAAGGTATACTCCAATTGGTCATTGGTCTGATGTTTCTTTAATTCTGTAATCTTCTATCAGTATACACAGTGAAGGGCCATGTGGTGGTTTCTGTTGATACAGTACTTAGATCATGTAATTAACATTGCCCAAGTCAGTAAATAAGCTCAGTTGAGAGTGAGCAACAGCCCACAGGTTTATTAAGTAAGAATACTGACCGGGCTTGAAGCCAAGAGACTCATTGTGGGCAAACTAGGGTACAACTTCAAAACACAATTGCCAAGTAAACCAATCTGGGTATAACACAGTAGACAAAATGGGTGTACACCAAAGAGTATACGCAAAACCCCTTGGGATGTATCTTGATGTGAACATTGCTAATGTACTGGTATGAATTATTTGTTGTTACATTTTATGCGTAGAATTGCTTTGAAATGACTTAGTAGATTGGAGACTCATTACGATTTCAAATGGTTGTGGCCTTTGTTTATAGTTGTACTGTCCTCCATGTAATTAATGAACCAGGCAAACATTACATTATAAGGACCAAAAAAATAATATTTATCTAGCTAATTGTATATGAAATCATGAAGTAACGGGTCAACAAAATGTACAAACATCCCCAAGTTCATTATATTTGTTTATCAATCATATTATTTGTACGCACAATCAGCAACACACGCTACATAATTAACAAATGGTTCTGCATAATATAAATTTAATTGTAATTGAAACTGAAATGGTGTAATTGTAATTGTATTGAAAATGTTAAGAGTGTAATTGTAATTGAACTATAAATTTGAAAGTAATTGTAATTTATTTGATTTTTTTAATTGGATCCAGGCCTGGTTCTGGAATCATTTTAGTTGCTCTCCTCTGCATTAGTTCAAGCGTATCTATATCCTTCTTACAATATATTCTCCATGCTTGTATACAGTATTTTAAATGAGGTCTAATTATTGCTTTACACAGACGTGTAATTAGCTTTTTTCCTTGCATTTTATATTTCTCCTAATGAACCCAAGAATTTGCTTACCCTTTAAAGCTGCAATACCACACTGCTCTGAAACTTTCATATCAGCACTTATTGTTACTCCTAAGTCCTTTTCTTTTACAGTAGTACCTACAACATTATCCCCCATTTTATAGTTTACATCCAAGTTCCCGTGTCCTGTGTGTAGGCGTTTACATTAAAAAAACTTAATAACATCTGCCATTTTTCAGTTCATTTAACTAATTTGTCTAGATCGTTTTGTAAATGTTGTTTATTACCATTATTGTTAACCTTTCTAAAACCTTTTGTGTCACCTGCAAATTTCAGTATGTTGCTTGTTATATTATCGTCCAAGTCATTGATACTGATTTATATATAAGTGCCAAAGATTACAAAGGTTTCAAACTGGAAATCAGTTTTGAGTGAGGTACCACAAGGATCAGTATTAGGACATTTTTTTTTAATATAGATATATATATATATATATATATTATTTTTTTTATATAGATATATATATATATATATATATATATATATTTAAGGTTAAATTAACAATGCTCATGAATAGTAGGGAAAAATTAGCCTTATGGCCAGATATTCAGCATTTGTTTAAAGACAATGAATTGGTGTGTTCTCAAGAAACTTGGTTCACAAACCAGGATTTAAAAGTTATTAACAACCTGCATGAATCGTTTCATGGATTAGCGTGTTAACAACAGACTACTCAGATGGATTAGTCCATGGTCACTCCCCAGGGGGGAATTACAATAATGTGGAATGTTGAATTTGAAAAATACATTAAACCTCTAGACCTAGATCTTAACTGGTGTGTCACAGCTGAAATTATAATAGGGACAAAGAAATGTGTAATATTTAATGTATATATGCTGCATCAATGCAGCGATAGTGAACCTTCCTATTTAGAAAAGCTTCGTGTTATCAAGGCAATTACTGATGAACTGAACAATACTTGCTATGCTATTATTAGTGATTGGAACTGGAAGTAACACATGCGATTAAAAAGATTGATGTTGATAAAGCATGTGGATCTAATGGTGTGTATTCAGAGCATATAAAATATGCATCCAACATACTTGTGCCATTGTTAAGTATGTGTTTTACTGGTTATGTAGCTCATGGTTTTCTGCCGGAGTCCATGCTGTCAGTTGTACTTTTACCAGTAATTAAAAATAAAGCTGGTAAAATTTCATCTAAAGATAATTATCATCCAATGAAGTTAGCTAGTGTGTTTAGCAAACTTATTGAAATATTTATTTTAGACTGAATTGAAATGTACATGGATACTAATCCGAATTAGTTTGGTTTTAAGAAGAAACATGGAACTGATCAGTGTATATATGTATTAAAAAAAGTCATTGATTTATATAGATCTCTTAACAGTAGTGTATTTGAATGTTTTCTTGATGCCAGTAAGGCATTTGACAGAGTAAAGCACAGAACACTGTTCAAGAAACTCAGAGAAAGGGGTGTTCCAGGATATATATTACGTATATTGACTTACTGGTATAAAAACCAGACCATGTGTATTAGGTGGGGTGATGTATATTCTGTGAAATTCAAAGTAACTAATGGTGATAGACAAGGGGGGACACTATCCTCTTACTTATTCAATGTCTATGTAGACAAATTGAGTGAACAACTTAAATTGTGTAATGTTGGTTGTAATGTGAATGGACATTTGATTAATCACATACTGTGTGCCGGTGACTTCATATTGATATCACCATCTTCAGCTGGACTATGTCAATTATTGCATAAATGTGAGAAATTTTGAATAAGTCACTATGTTAAATATAATGCAAACATTTAAAGAGGGCTATCATGATATTCAGGTAAAAAATCTTGAAAGGGTGTACTATTCTTGACTTTAAGTTGAATGAGTTTATTCTTAATGTGGTAGATACACATAAATATATTGGGCATTATATCACAGACTTCCTTGTGGACTGTTACCTTGTCGTGGTAAGGAGGCTTGTGTACCCCGATGACCCTCTGAGCTATACCGGTGGGAGGCAACTCCTGGCAGGTCCAACCATACCGGGCAGGTCTGGGGCGAGTGGTCAGACAAAGCACAGTCCAGCCACATCTCTTGATCATGGAGCCCGGGAGGAGCCACTGCGGAAAACTTGTGGGCATGGCGGCTTGGGCTAATCACCCACTCAGTTATTATTGAAATCGATTACAGAAACCGAAACCATGAATACTCAACCACACCTCGATCTGAGCAAAGCAGGCTGTCCTGAAAGGGTGCGTATGAATCCCTTGGGTGAAAGCCGACAGGAAGCCCAAGGGAGGAAGAGTCTGCTACAGCTCAAGTCAAAAATTAGAATTGGATGTTGGAATGTCAGGACACTGTACCAGGCAGGAAAACTGGCACAGCTCGCCAAAGAAATGAGAAGATACAAGCTGAGCATCATTGGAGTCTGTGAAAGCAGATGGAACACCTTTGGGAAGGTTACAACTAGCTCTGGAGAAACTTACTTGTACTCTGGGAATGAGAGAGAAGAAGATGCGCACACACATGGAGTAGGGCTGCTCCTCTCAAAGGATGCAGCAAAAAGTCTCATCGAATGGGAACCAGTCTCGGAGAGAATCATCACAGCCAGATTTACATCAAAAGGTCGGAACATTACCATTATACATTGCTATGCACCAACCAACTCTGCTGAATTTGAAGAGAAAGAGACCTTCTACCAATATCTACAAACAGTCACCCAAAAACTACCGAAGAGGGATATCCAAGTTGTCATGGGGGATATGAATGCCAAGATTGGAAAGGATAATGACAATTGGAAAGGCACAATGGGGAAAGAAGGTCTGGGACAGATGAATGAGAATGGTCTCCTGTTTGCAGATTTCTGTACTCTCAATGAACTGATAATCGGAGGAACTCTCTTTCTACACAAGCCTACACACAAAGCCACATGGATATCCCCAGATCTAAAGACGGAAAACCAAATTGACCATATAACAATCACAAAGAAATGGAGGAGAGTGCTTCTAGACGTCAGAGTGAAAAGAGGAGCTGACATTAACTCCGACCACCACCTCCTTGTGGGTGAATTTAGGATGAAGCTAGCAGCAAAGAAGAAGACGGATAACAAGGTACAAAGAAGGTTTGAGATAAGAAAACTTCAAAATACTAAAATATGACAGGAACTGGGAATCACACTACGGAACAGGTTCCAAGCATTGGAAGAGGGAAAAAACATTGATGAAAAGTGGGCAAGATGCAAGAATGCAATTACAGACACCTGTGAACAAGTCCTAGGCTGCTGGGAAGCTAGGAGGAAGGACTGGATTACAGACGACACCTGGGAAGCTATTGAGGCAAGGAGGGAGACAAAAATGAAACTCAACAAGGAAGCAGATGACACAAGAAAAAAAAACTGCAGCAGGAATACCAGGAAAGAAACAAAACAGTTAAAAAGAAGACAAAGAGGGACAAGAAAACATATGTCGAAAAACTAGCAAACGAGGCTGAGATCGCAGCTAGGCAAAACAACTCCAGAGAGTTATACAAGATCACCAGACAGCTAGCAGGGAAGAACAAGAGCACTAGTCGCCCCATCAGGGACAAACAGGGAAACCTTCTCACTAAGGAATCTTTACAGTTACAACGCTGGAAAGAATATTTCCAAGATATCTTGAATAGGCCTCCACCAGATTCAATCCCAAACATTGAGGAAACAAATGAAGACCTTAACATTAATTGTGGTAGGATATCCAAAGAGGAGATCAAGAGAGCCATCAAAAAGCTGAAGCTAGGCAAAGCACCTGGAATTGACAATATACCATCTGATGTCTTAAAAGCTGATATTGGGGCAACCACAAACGTTTTATACAGCGTGCTAAATGAGATCTGGGATAAAGAGGAAATACCAACTGAATGGAAGACAGGCGTGCTAGTTACAATCCCCAAGAAAGGGAACCTCAGTGAATGTAAGAACTGGAGAGGGATCATGCTTCTATCAGTGCCCAGTAAAATTCTCTGCCGTATCATCCTGGATAGGATACAAGAAACAGTTGACAAGAAGCTAAGAAAGGAACAAGCTGGCTTTAGAAAGGATAAATCCTGCACATATCACATTGCTACTCTCAAGATTATCGTTGAACAATGCATTGAATGGCAGACCTCCCTTTACATAAACTATGTGGACTTCGAAATAGCATTTGATAGTATAGATAGGACAGTTCTGTGGAAGCTCCTGAGGCATTATGGTTTACCTACAAAATTTGTAACCCTAATAAAGAACATGTACGAAGGTTTCACTGGTCGTGTCATCTTTAATGGACAAGTTTCAGAAGGCTTCCAGATTGGAACTGGAGTACGACAGGGCTGCTTGATATCTCCACTGCTCTTTCTGATAGCCATAGACTGGACTATGAAAAGATCCACAGAACACCATCGTACTGGGATCCAGTGGAACTTGTTCTCACAACTAGAAGACTTGGATTTTGCAGATGATCTAGCACTACTCTCAGAAACCCATAAACACATGCAACAAAAAACAGAAAGGCTTCAAGAAAAAAGCAGCCAACTGGGTCTTAAGATCAATGTGGGAAAGACAAAGGTGATGAAAGTCAACAGCAGATCCTCCGAACCCATCTCACTAGAAAGTGGTACTGTTGAGGAAGTACAAGACTTCATCTACCTCGGGAGCAACATCAGTACAAATGGTGGAGCTGACAAAGATGTGGAGCTACGCATCAATAAAGCTCGCCATGCCTTCAGAATCCTACGCCCTGTATGGCTCTCTTCCCAACTATCCATAAACACTAAGATCCGCATTTTCAACACCAACGTTAAACCAGTTCTTCTCTATGGCTGTGAAACGTGGAAAACTACTCAGTCTCTCAACAACAAACTCCAAGTCTTCATCAACAGTCGCCTCCGATACATCCTTAAGGTATGGTGGCCTAACAAAATATCAAATAAAGAGCTCTGGAAGAAAACCAAACAGGAAGAAATAAGCACTACAATCAAGAGGAGAAAATGGAGCTGGATTGGCCACACACTCAGAAAAGATCCAACAAATACAACCAAACAAGCACTGGACTATAACCCACAAGGAAAGAGAAGACAAGGAAGGCCAAAAATCAACTGGAGACGCTCAACACTACAAGATCTTGAAAAAGTGGGGGTCACCTGGCAAGAGGCCAAAGCTATAGCCCAGAAGAGAGTGAGGTGGAGAAACATGGTTGACGCCCTATGCTCCTGAAGGGGCCAAGAGGATTAAGTAAGTAAGTAAGTAAGTTATATCACAGAGGATCTTTCTGATGATATGGATATCAACAAACTATGCAGAACTTTATTTGTGCAAGGCAATATTATTGTATGTAAATGTTACATGTGTTCCATAGATGTGAAGCTTACAGTGTTCCATACATATTGTTCACCAATGTATTCTGTTCAGTTATGGTGGAATTACAAAAAGTCTACTATAAATAGATTATACATTGCATATCATAATATTTTAAAATTATTTCTTGGTTTATCTAAATATGAAAGCACCAGTTTTTTGTGCACTCTGTTTGATGTACAATTTTGTAAATTTGCAATAACAAACTTAATTAGTGCGTTTTTCATCAAGAATTTACAAACATTAGTACATATGCTGTTATAAATTATGTGAGGCACTGACAAAAACAACTGTATATTATTGTTTACTGCAGCTCGACCATTACTATGTATTATTTTAATGGCTACTTTTATTTTGTGCAATAACATATGGAACTCGGATCGCATGTATGATGTATATATTATGTGCTCTGTTGAGTCCAGAATAAAGACACTGAATTTAATTGATCAAGTATGCATGTACACAGAATAAAACTTGATGAAATGCACTAATGTCATAATGAGGACAACATCAGACTAGATTAGTGAAAGTAAACAACATCTTCTTAATTTTCATAAAATAAATTTTTACGAAGTCATGTTTAATTACATGTTTTAAACCATCCAGAATTTGATGTCTTGAAATGGCTTTGCGCATTACGTGTAAATATTTCACACCTGACTGACTCTAACTTGGACTTAATTTGTCCTTGGTAACTGCATCAACAAAGTCAAAGTGTCAAAACAAACCTAGTCCAACAGACGAGTACAGTAGTCAGTACTACAGACAAGTGTTAGTAGACAAATCAAACAGACACATATTACCTGAAGTAACTATGCACATGTCACATGCAGCTTACCTTACTGCTGTATTTAAACTTCGCTTCTGCATCAACGCCATTGATTACACTGAGTGTAAACGTATATAACGATAAAAGCCGACATAAAGTTTATCAAATCAGCCTCGGCAGAACTCATAGTGTGTAGCACCATCTACCGGATAATTTGACACTAACCGGTTCGCACTCTGTACGCATGCGCACAACTGTACGTATGTTGCAATGAAATGTTTATGGTAAACATGAGTTATCATAAGTCAATCAGTGAACAAAGTTGCTGGGGCGATAATACGGGGAAATAACATAACAACAGTTGGCATTGTGGAAAGGGTTTGTCACTTTACAGCGTACATGCGTTATCTGCAGCATGAAGCATAAGCAGTAAAGTGAATGTAAGACTTACACTGTAAGTGGAGGAGATGATTGATAAAGAAAGAGAACGTTAACAGCATATATTGCCATTTTATTATACGTGTAACGTGGTAGATTAGTCGGGTCGATTTAAATAGTGTCTTTCTAAGGGCTAGGCTAAGCCGACTCAACAACGCTGTCTAACTGAAATTCGATATGTGATTATGTGACTGTAAAAACTAAAAAAACAATGAAATTGAGAATATGCCGTACTATCAAAATTATCAAAGACAAAATTAAAACATTTTGTTCGTATACTGGGATTACTGCCGACATCGAATCACACCAACAACGTATAACACTGTTTTGACATGGTCGTTCTGTAATTAGTAGATTGACTGATACAGTTTACACAAGTTATACCAATAGCAATACCAGTTAATTACTGTGCTCTGTTTTAGCCTCCAAAAGAACGATGGCAGAAGACACCAGCACAAGTCGTGAGGCAGAATGCACGGAAGATGTCTGTAAACATAATCCCACTCATGCTCATACGTTCAGTGAACTTCTTGACACTATCCGGTCATTCAGAAAGATGGACATGCTACGAATACTGTCTGACAAGACACTTGACGTCTGTCACCCGCTCAACAATGGCACAACGCCACTGATAGTTGCTGTAGAGTCTGACAATGTATGGGCAGTGCGAGTCCTCATCGAACATGGCACTGATGTGAACATCTGCGGTAGTACGGAAGATACAAAATATGTCGGCTTCCCTGTCAAGCGCAAGGAAACGCCATTGATTACAGCAGTGAGACTTGGTAAGGAAGAGATCGCACGGGTGCTAGTTGACAACGGTGCGTTGATGGAACCACCAGGCTGCGACATGGCTGCATTGTTGTGGGCGTGCAACATTGGACGGATCGAAATAGTCCGCTACCTGCTTGATCACGGTGCAGATGTTGACGTTCGGGGGGATTACTCGTTCACAGCTCTATTAGAGATTGTCACTGAATCACAAAGTGTTGAGATCCTGCAGCTACTGCTGGAGAAGGGCGCTGATCTAAGCATGACCAGCGACACAGGAAACACTGCATTGATGATTGCCTTGTTACTGAGTGCCGAACACATGGCTGAGTATCTGATCCGTGCTGGCAGTGACGTGAACGCGGTCAATGACACTGGGCTGAATCCATTGGCTATTGCCATCGGGGACCTTAACTCTGACCTCTGTGAGTTGCTGGTCATTGCAGGCGCACGAATAACCCCGGAACACATGGTCAGTCTGACTACTGGCCACAGTGCCAATGCAGAGCTGCATGAATGGATGATCTCAGAACGACGTCGGCCTCCTAGTCTCATGCGCCTGAGTACTCTGGCAGTGCGTAGGCAGTTGCTGGTTGTCACCAAGCAACGTAGCTTATTACAATTGATTCCCCGTCTGCCGATCCCAATGCATGTGCATGAGTATATTGTGTTTAACACATTTTGAGGGTTTCAATGCATCTGGTATGAACCCGTTGGTGCTCAAATGAATCATAACCTGACTAACCTGGTAGACGTCAACCATCACTTAGTGACTGGTTTGTTTATTAAGCAACGTGTTTTGATGTATACTGGATGAAGCTAATATAAATTTGTGTTCAGAACACAAATTAAGAACTTCTTAATCAAATCAAGCAATAATGTAATAGTTTTTGAAAGTGTTAAAATAAATAGGTGTTCACAAATGTGTGTAATAATGCCAAAAACAATTTTATATCCATGTATATGGTCGTTTTTTATTGCATCAACAAACACAGTTTTTTTTAATTATGCTCATTTAGCCACATCAAACACATGCATAGCTACTACACGATCAATCATCAATTAACCAAGGTCAACATTTTAAAATGTATCAATTCCATCCTTCTTTGAACAAAATGCTAATTTTGCCTATTTCAGTACAAACAGGCATACATGATTATAAGTACAATTTTATTTATATAAAAAGTTGGAAACTTTCCAATGAAATGATTGAATAGTTACATGTAATATAACGATCTATACCTTACACAGTAACATGTCGACCTGCTTAAATGTTATGTCACTTGCTGATGTTATTTAGAAAAGTATAAAGACCATAACAATAATTATTTTAATATACCCATTAACACCTTTCTGTCAAGGAGTTTGTCTCGACTACGCAGTCTAGTATAATTTTTATTTGTACACAGTTGTTTGTGTGCATGCTTGCACCCTTCTGTACATGCGCACGTACACATTCACACAAATTAAATAAAAACGCGAACTTCTTTGTGTGAAGAAGTAAAGTTATGCATAATGTTCAATCATATTCAGGGTAGTTGGTAGTAGTATTACATTGTAAGTTATTGACCATAGGACATTGACCATTATGATTTACCAACCATTATACCCTATCGGTGACCATGTCGCATTTAATGATATGACTTGTTTTTTCTATATGTTTTGCAACGTTATTAATAACTATTTGGCTCGTTATCGCAATGCCAATAATTGATAATCGATTATTATTTTACTTCTGAGTTGATGACTTGAATGGTGCCAATGGCAATGATTTTTAGATTATACCCACTTTTTGAGGATTTTTGCATGCTGAAAAAATTAACAAGGAAAAGGGCACATTTGCAGACTACAAGATTTAACAAGATTTGCCATCCAAGCCAAAGGCCCAGATGGCAAGTGGACAAGGAAGCCATTGGCTTATCGAGAGTCCAACAATGTTCACCTACTTATAACCCGCCCTCCTGATATATGTGTCAACCTTGTTTTTAAACATATTCACGCTGCTAGCAGTTACACAATCTGTAGACAGTTTGTTCCATTCATTTACTGTCCTCTGTGAGAACGAGTGCTTCCTGATGTCCAATCTACATTGATCCTTTACTAATTTTACCTCATGTCCTCTAGTTCTGCTATCCTTCTTGAGTGAGAAAAACATATTTCTATCAATATTTTCATATCCATTCAATATCTTAAAAACTTCAATCTGATCTCCTCTTAACCTCCTTGTCTCTAGAGTTGTTAAACCACATTCTTTCAGGCGTTCTTCATAACTAAGGTCTCTAAGTTCTGGAATCATTTTAGTTGCTCTCCTTTGTATGCGTTCAAGCGTATCTATATCCTTCTTACGATATGGTCTCCATGCTTGTATACAGTATTCTAAATGAGGTCTAACTATTGCTTTATAAAGAGGTATAATTAACTTTTTTCCCTTGTATGTTATGTTTCTTCTAATCAATCCAAGAATTTGATTACCCTTTGAAGCTGCAATACCACACTGCTCTGAAACTTTCATATCAGCGCTTATTGTAACTCCTAAGTCCTTTTCTTTTACAGTAGTACCAAGAACAGTAGCTCCCATTTTATAGTTTACATTCAAGTTCCCATGTCCTGTATGTAGGCATTTACATTTCCCAAAATTGAACATCATCTGCCATTTCTCAGACCATTTCACTAATCTGTCTAGATCGTTTTGTAAATGTTGTTTATCACCATCAGTATTAACCTTTCTAAACAGTTTTGTGTCGTCCGCAAATTTCAGTACGTTACTTGTTATACTCTCGTCCAAGTCATTGATATAAATTAAGAATAATATAGGTCCTAATACTGATCCTTGAGGTACCCCACTCAAAACCGATTTCCAATTTGAAACTTCGCCATCTACTACAACTCGTTGTCTTCTGTCAGTCAGCCATTGTTCTATCCAGTCAGTTATGCTATCCCCGATACCATGGGCTTTTAATTTAAGTAGCAATCTTTGATGTGGCACTTTGTCAAAAGCTTTCTGAAAATCTAAGTAGATAATATCTACTGGCGATCCCTCGTCTATCCACTTAGTGATTTCTTCCAAAAAACATAACACATTTGTTAAGCATGACCTCGCTTTAAGGAATCCATGTTGAGATGAATTTAATAATTTATGCTTAACGAGGAATTCCACCATATGGTCTTTAATTAACCTTTCTAATAATTTACAAATCACTGACGTTAAACTCACTGGTCTGTAATTCTCTGACTTATTTCTCGAACCCTTTTTAAATAATGGTATGATGTTTGCTTCCTTCCATTCAAACGGAACAACTCCCTCTTTTAATGACAAGTTGAATACTCTTGCAAGTGGTATACTGATTTGATCTACTGTTTCCATTAGTAATTTTGGAGGAATCCCATCCACTCCCGGTGATTTGTTATCCTTCATTGTCTTTATTTTCCTAGCTACCAATTCTGGAGTTACAACTAACGGTCCTAAATAGTCAGATTTAGCCCCCTGAAATTTAGCATCAGCAACTGGTAATGAACTAATATCTTCTTTGGTAAACACTGAACTGAAGTAACCATTTAGGTCTTCCGCCATTAAAAACCCCTGTGATATTATATTTCCAGCACTGTCTTCTAGAGGCCCAACCTTGTCTTGTACGTTTTGTTTACTCCTGACATATGCATAAAAACTCTTGCTGTCAGTTTTTATGTTACATGCCAGTTTTTGCTCATAGCTTCTTTTAGATTGTCTGATTTCAGTTGTAGCTGCATTAAGTGCCTCTTTGTATTTTGCATAGTCTTCTTCCTTTCTGGTACGCCTATAAACCCTCCACATAGTTTGTTTTAGCATTATTTTTCTAATTGCCTCTTTTGACACTTGTTTCTTTCTACACCGTTTTCCTTGTTTTCGGAAGGGAACAAATTTATCAATGATACTCTCAATTTCATATTTTAGAATATTCCAACATTCAATTGCAGTCTTATTCATCAGCATGTTATTCCAATCTAGCTGTGCTAAGTATTTTCTCATATCTTTGTAGTTACCTTTGTGGAAGTTTCTCTTGTACGTTTTCTTATTTTTACTTTCTGATTTTACATTGATGTCAAAATGTATTTGATTATGGTCACTATTACCCAATGGTTCAAATATGTTTACATTGTCCACTAATTCTTTTTGTGATGACAAAACTATATCTAATACATTTTCTCCCTGGTTGGTTCTAGTACGTGCTGAGTAAGAAAGCTATCCTGGATTAAACATAGAAATTGTTGATCCTCAATCCCTGTGCTCTCTAGAGAATTCCATTGTATGTGTCCATGGTTAAAATCTCCCATTATGATACATTCCCCTTTACTAACTTCCTTTATAGCGTTTTTTATTTTTGTGTTGTCCTCTTCGTTTATGTTTGGACTTCGGTAAACTAATCCAACAGTTAATTTTGAATTTCCTGAAACAATTTTGCACCAAACAGCTTCATCGCAATCTGCTTCCCTTTCTAGTTTTATTTCATAAGCCTGAATAGATTCTTTAACATATAAAATAACTCCCCCGCCCCTTCTTCCTATTCGATCTTTCCTAAACATTACGTATCCTGTCAGTCCTAATTCAGCATCTGTTATATCTATGTTGGCCCATGATTCAGTTATACCAATTATGTGACGGTCAATATCTTCTACCATAATGTTTAATTCGTTTTTCTTATTTACTATGCTCCTTGCATTTAAACATACGCATCTATAACCTTTTTCAGAGATGTTTTTCGGATGATTTGATATTGGTTTATCTGTGCTAGTGGTCTCTTGTTCTGCTTGAGACACCTCTAGGTAACCCCCCTGCACTTCTAGTTTAAAGAATGTTTACTTCCAAAAATATTTGTCATTGTACCCAAGTCGCTATCTACTGCTGCTGAAAGTTTGTCCGCGAATACTGCCGCCCCCTTTCCACTTAAATGAAGCCCATCCTTCATGTACATATCACCCCTCCCAACAAAACTTTCCCATAAATCCACAAATCCAACTTCCTCTTCCCTACACAGCCTCTGGACTAACATGTTAATTGCCATCCCCCGACAATTTCGATATTTATGACCCCTCCTGCCCATCACAGGTAAAATCCCTGACAGTATTACCTGCTCAACCCGCGTCTGTTTTAGTGTTCTGACCAACTGCCTATATTTCCTAACTATGGCAGTTGTACCCTCCCTCTCTACGTTATTTGTCCCTACATGTACTAAAACAGATCCACCCTTACCCGAGCCTACGATGTTTTTTTACCCTCTCAGTTATCGCCTCTATTTTGGCTCCAGGCAAGCAGACCACCACATCATCTCCCTTGTTTAAGACTCTGTCGGTCTTCCTAACTATCGAATCCCCCACAAACACCCTCGCTCTCTTCCTCACCCCCTCTATCACTGCTGCAGAATAACTCTTCCTTTCGATCCCCTCCATCGCATTCTGTCCTGACCCCTTCCCTTCCGTCTCCCCCACTCCCTTCTCCTTCCCTCCTGTCTCCCCTACTCCCCTCTCCTTCACTCCGGTTGTTTTCCCTCCCGTCTCCCCCACTCCCTTCTCCTTCCCTCCTGTCTCCGCTACTCCCCTCTCCTTCACCCCGGTTGTCTTCCCTCCCGTCTCCCCCACTCCCTTCTCCTTCCCTCCTGTCTCCCCTACTCCCCTCTCCTTCACCCCGGTTGTCTTCCCTCCCGTTCCTTTCCTTCCCGTCTCCTTACGTCCTGTCTCCCTATGACCTGTCACCTTCCCTCCTCCGGAAGGTGACTAGGCACTTCTGTCGTGCACAGGATAAATTTATTGCGTTACTTGGCAGTAAATGCACGTGTCAGGACGGAAGGATCCCTGTATATGAAGATAGAATCCAGTTTGTTTGGGCGGATCGTTGTTATTGGCCGTGGATATTGCACCGACAGTCGGTCCATTAACGAACGACTATTGCACCGACAGTCGGTCCATTAACGCACGGGTATTGCACCGACAGTCAATTAATTAAAGCACGGCTATTGAGTAGTGAACCGACAGTCGATTCGGGAAGGTGCGCGCTAGTTAGTAAATTGCAAAGATCTGGGCGATAATGCATGATTAACGATGTTTCGCTGATAAATAAAATTATTATTATAGTGATCTCTATACTCAGCGGCAGAGCTACGTGGTAAACGAGCTATAGTGGATCACTTCATTTGTTGTGTATTTAGCCATTTTAAGGATGGCCTTCGTTTAAGGATCGTGTCTGCCCATGTAAAATGATAGTTGTCCGCAGGGGTGATTAGCGTGACATCCGGCCTGCATGACACCCGGCCTCATGTCATAGCAACAACCCTTGGCGTCTGCGTCTGTTGCATATAACCAATCCACTAACTACTATATGGAGCAGTAGTCGTCATGGACTTAGCCTTTTCACACACATTCACTTTTGTTATTTAAATCAATACCAAATCAATAATTTTATGTACTAGTTTACATGCTAGATACTTCGTTTGGAGTAAGGTAGATTAATATCACGTCTCAGTAATTAATAAAATAGTATATCTGGAATTTTGTTACAATTACTTGTTTGATCACCCCATATACATGTGTATAGCTTTCTGAATATATATACGAATTATATATATATGTATGTATATATATATATATATATATATATATATATATATATATATATATATATATATATATATATATATATATATATATATATATATATATGTATATAATCTATGTACTGGTATAACAACATTGATTAAATGCAAGGCAGTACTGTAGTAAAACATCAGAGTAGTTTTTGTTAACTTATAAACATTATACAGTATGAAACAGCAGTAGATACATATCTCCATAGAAATCACCAAATGTTAAACATTTGTGGAACATACATACATGCATGGAACTCAATAAATATAAAACGTGTACAGGTATATATAAATGTAAATAGAAAGATAAACAAGTTTCTTTACACAGCACAAAAAACATCTGATCATAGCATTTTTTTCAGGTATATTCTATACAATGAGCAGAAAATAATACACAAGTTGTGTACATAGAACATGCTAATGACTGACTTGCGTAAATAAAAAAATGCACCACCACATTCTAAATAATACTGTTAAATATTAGTAGATAGGCCTACGTGTACTTCCTGTACTTAACTTACTGGAATCATTAATACAGATGACAGCCTCAATACAAATTGCACGATACAATCATACATATACTTAAATTTATCATAACATCACATCTTCTGCAGATATTGCACGGAACATATTTTTACACAACGTTGTAAAAGTTTCTTTACACAGCACTTTACATCACTCTGATCATAGCATATTTTATCAGGCATATTCTACACAATGAGCAGAAAATAGTACACAAATTGTGTATGTAGAATATGCTTATATGACTTCGACAATCACTTGGCGTCAAGACGCAGAATGCCAGACAGTGCCTTGTACACATCCAGGTGTCAATGTCGGCTTTCAGACATCTCAGTTTTGCACTGCAATTCGCCTAGCATGTTTTCACTTTTCTTTGTCAAAATCTGATACAAACACTTTTTTGTCGATTTCAAGTTAACTGAAAACAACTGTGCGCTTCACGAAATAATTTCACACTAGAAATTAATACAATGGTTGCAACAAAATGTCCAACAATCACACTAAACACCATCTTTTACACCGAAATTGCAGCAGTGGCCCCACCTGGTGGGGTGCCAGTGATCGATGCCGATTCGACATTTGTTTCACAAAACACAGCACACACAACCACGCCTCGAGGAAGGGTCGACGGTTGATTGGTACCTGCGCCATCTATTGGGTATATCTCTTCATTGTCCCCCTTTGATAGGGAACACAGAATTTCGTTATTGACAATACAGATGTAGCCATCACCATCCGTCTTGTCTTGTTCCTCAACATTCGCAAAGTATAGGTTTCCTGAAATGGAAATTCTGATTATCATCTATGCAACATCAAAAACATTTTATTTGTTAGCAAATTTGTGAGGACAATTTAAGCGCTTTGCTCTTTTAACCTTTTATCAAAATATTGCGTGTTCAAATGAAATGTAGTTTGAATTTGTTTAAAAGTTGGTCTGTCAAACAAATGTTTTCTTTTTCAAAAATCTTACCAAATTTGCTAATGAAGAATACAGTGTGCTAAATCCCAGATGTAAAATAGTTGCAATAGTAATACTCCTCCATGAATCTGAACGCTGAAACAAATGTTAAACAGTTAAAACAGAAACAATTTTACGAAAATAATACATTTACCAGAGAATACTTTACATATTTTAAATAGAAGCATGGAGTTCCCAAAATATACATTGTCAATTAAATTTTGGGAGTTACATTTTAAAAAGGCTTTATTTTGTTTTCTATGTCATCATAAAGATAAGAATTATGGCTGCCTTTTTTCATATCGATACCAGCATTACACAAACTACTGTCCTGTCAGTACAACAGCTTATATTAAATGTGTGGCCGTGGTGAGAGTCCTTGTTGACCACCACTGTCTCCAGGCCTGGGAAGCTCTGGTGGATTCTGATTCATTCAGCCTTGATCTCAGTTTCTCGTCCACCAAACGGACTTTCTGCATCCTCTAGCACCATATCTGTAAAAATCAAACATCTTTTTCCTCGTAAGGTTGCCAAGTACCGAAGCTTTCTTGTCATCACTGTTCTCAATAGTCAACAATTGTTTTCGATTTTACTTACATAGTCATTTCTTTTCAATCCAGCTAATAACCAACAATCTTCTATAGCATCGCACTTCAATAGCGGCAACGCGCTTTTTGCCTGCCCTTTTCAAAGTTTTACACCACCTACCTACGTAGCATATCAATCCGTTGTTACCACCCTGGAATAGATTATAACCCAACCGTGTCATACCTTGTCATTGGAACCATGTTCTGTATCTACAACAGAACAGAAATATGTGCAGTTTTTGCACATTTCTACCGGTTTGATACATTTCCTCTGCAGAAGCTGAATGAATGATACTGCATAACACAGTATGGTATTAATATTTTCTGACTTTCTATTGTAAAAAGAGCATGCAAACTGCGTTTTATTTATCTGATGACTTGCCAGTTCTGTGTCATGGCATGCGACACCAAGACCTTGCCTATCTTGCTGAGTACAGCCACCATGAGATAATTACCTGCCAGTTTTGTGTCATGGCATGCCACACCCCGACCTTGCCTGTCCTACTGAGTATAGCCACCTTGAGAGAATTACCTGCTAGTTTGGTGTCATTACATAAAACACCCCGACCTTGCCTCTCCTACTGAGTACAGCCACCTTGAGAGAATTACCTGCCAGATCTGTGCCATGGCATGCCACACAACAATCTTGCCTCTCCTACTGAGTACAGCCACCGTGAGAGAATTGCGTGCCAGTTCTGTGCCATTACATGCCACACCCCGAATTTGCTGTCCTACTGAGTATAGCCACCGTGAGCGAATTACCTTCCAGTTCCGTGCCGTTTAATGCCACACCCCGACTTCGCCTTTCCTACTGAGCACAGCCACAGTGATAGATTTAACTGCCAGTTCTGTGTCATGGCGTGCAACACCCAGACCTGTCATGTTCCTGAGAACAAAAAGAAGAGTTGTGGTTGGATCTGGGTTGTCGGAAGAGTTTCCAGTTAACATCGGTTAGAGGCAAGGAAGTGACCCTTTACTGCTTATCATGGTGCTGGCACTAATCACCAGGAAGATCAGCATAAAGGATGTTCTCAGGTAGGTGTTGTATGCAAATGATCTAGCCATGACAGCAGACAACAAACAAGAACTACAGGAAGCGTTGGAGGAATGGAAGGGGGTGTTCAAGAAGCACGGACTGAAAATGAGCCGGGAGAAGACAGAAGTGATGTGGGTTGGACATCAGAGAGATGACTTGAACATTAGTTTGGATGGTAAGGAGATCAACCAAGTGGATGGTTTTGTCTACCTTGGAGGAATGGTTAATGAGGATGGGCATTCAGAGGTAGAAATGCGATGTCGGATACCACAGGGAGCGAATGCTCGGGGAAAGGTAGATGGATTCATGTTGGACAGAAACATTTTGATAAAGCTTAAAAGGAAAGTCCCGAGAGCTTGCGTTACACCAGCATGCCTGTATCTGTATCTGGAGACGGTGGCGTTGACAGAACAACAATAGCAGCTGTAAGTTTGGTTATGGGTTCGTCGAATAACAAGAACAAAAAGGGTTGACGAAAGAAGGATGAACAACCTGAGGAAAGATGGGATGCAACAGGGCAGCGGAACAGGAAGATTGGCGAGAAGCAAAGTGATATGGGCAGGCCACATGCCACATGGTAAGGATGGATGCAGACAAATTAGTAAAGCGAGTGGAAGAGAGAGAGAGGTGGAAAAACATCAAGAATGCAAGAAAAGGGGAAGCGAACAGCTAAGATGGAAGGACTGCGTGTGGTGGGATACGAGAAGATCGGGGGAGGATGAAAGATGGAGAGGGGGCGGCCGATAAAAAAGTATTGAAAGAAACAACAGAAAGAGTGACTCGACAATATTTTACCTGACCCTAACCCATGTACAGCAGGGAACAAAGAGGAAAAGCACTGTTAGTTTGGTAAAAAAAAGTTATGTTTAATAAATCCAAGAATATGATCAACATTTTCATAAACAGTGTATAAATTGCTTATGAGAAAAAACATTTCAATGCAACATTTGCTCAATTTTAGCATTCCTCTACAGACATGGTGTTCTGTGATTATGATGCACCATTTAGAAAACTGGTGCCCATGACAGTGACATGATTCTCTCCAGAGCCTTTTTCTCATGACACACCTGACTGACTTATCTCACGTGTGACGAGGCTGCCATCATTGTTGACCATAACGCTCCACAACTGGATAGTGGACTGGAATGTGGCGGCCACCATTCTGTGGCTCCTATGAGAGCGACTTCTTTAGTCTTAATAAGAGTCTCCCAAATCCACGTTGTACTAAATATATTAATTAACAGGAATTACAGTTACTGTAATACTATGTACAAATGGATAAATAAACGATTTTGTCTGTCTGTCTGTTACAGTTCTCCTGGCCAGTGTTGAGTACCTTGGCTTTGAGGACCACCTTATCTATCAAATCCATCAGAAAAGTTACATAGATCTGTAGATCTGCTTCAATGAAACAGTTCGCACACCCACACTTTGATATTCTGCAAAGAACAACAATCTATCATATGTATCTCTGTTTGAGCAATATGCATTTTCCCAGGTGGTTGTATTCATATAAATTACGTACTTTTCTTGACCACATAAAATTTTTATAACATTTAATCAAGATTTAACAAGATTTGCCATCCAAGCCAAAGGCCCAGATGGCAAGTGGACAAGGAAGCCATTGGCTTATCGAGAGTCCAACAATGTTCATCTACTTATAACCCGCCCTCCCGAGATATGTGTCAACCTTGCTTTTAAACATATTCACGCTGCTAGCAGTTACACAATCTGTAGACAATTAAATTTTGTTCCATTCATTTATTGTCCTCTGTGAGAACGAGTGCTTCCTGATGTCCAATCTACATTGATCCTTTACTAATTTTACCTCATGTCCTCTAGTTCTGCTATCCTTCTTGAGAAAAACATATCTCTATCAATATTTTCATACCCATTCAATATCTTAAAAACTTCAGTCTGATCTCCTCTTAACCTCCTTGTCTCTACAGTTGTTAAACCACATTCCTTCAGGCGTTCTTCATAACTAAGGTATCTCAGTTCTGGAATAATTTTAGTTGCTCTCCTTTGTATGCGTTCAAGCGTATCTATATTCTTCTTACGATATGGTCTCCATGCTTGTATACAGTATTCTAAATGAGGTCTAACTATTGCTTTATAAAGAGGTACAATTAACTTTTTTCCCTTGTATGTTATGTTTCTTCTAATCAACCTAAGAATTTTATTACCCTTTGAAGCTGCAATACCACACTGCTCTGAAATTTTCATATCAGTACTTATTGTAACTCCTAAGTCCTTTTCTTTTACAGTAGTGCCCAGAACAGTATCTCCCGTTTTATAGTTTATATCCAAGTTCCCATGTCCTGTATGTAGGCATTTACATTTCCCAAAATTGAACAACATCTGCCATTTCTCAGACCATTTCATTAATCTGCCTAGATCGTTTTGTAAATGTTGTTTATCACCATCAGTATTAACCTTTCTAAACAGTTTTGTGTCATCTGCAAATTTCAGTACGTTACTTGTTATACTGTCGTCCAAGTCATTGATATATATTAAGAATAATGTAGGTCCTAATACTGATCCTTGAGGTACCCCACTCAAAACCGATTTCCAATTTGAAACTTCTCCATCCACTACAACTCATTGTCTTCTCTCAGTCAGCCATTGTTCTATCCAGTCAGTTATGCTATCCCCGATACAATGGGCTTTTAATTTAAGTAGTAATCTTTTATGTGGCACTTTGTTAAAAACTTTCTGAAAATCTAAGTAGATAATATCTACTGGCGATCCCACGTCTATCCACTTAGTGATTTCTTCCAAAAAACATAACATATTTGTTACGCATGGCCTCGCTTTAAGGAATCCATGTTGAGATGAATTTAATAATTTATGCTTAACGAGGAAGTCCACCATATGGTCTTTAATTAACCTTTGTAATAATTTACAAATCACTGACGTTAAACTCACTGGTCTGTAATTTTCTGACTTATTTCTCGAACCCTTTTTAAATAATGGTATGATGTTTGCTTCTTTCCATTCAAACGGAACAACTCCCTCTTTTAATGACAAGTTGAATACTCTTGCAAGTGGTATACTGATTTGTTCTACTGTTTCCATTAGTAATTTTGGAGGAGGTTATATACATGTTATAACGAAACAAATTTCAATAACATTTTGTAGATGTAACTAAAATGTTATGTAAAATTTCTGAAACATCATACAAATGTTTTTATGAGAACGTAATTTTACATTTTTCAGTGACGTTTTTAAAACATCATTAAAACATTCCCAGCAAACACAATGTTTTAAAAACATCAGACATTATTTTTCTCAAATGTCATAATAATGTTTTTGAAAATGCTATAATGATATCAAAATGTGCCATCAACACAAGAAGGGCATCACAGGGGTGTATCACCTTTCCTTTAGCTGCATAATCTGGACATACTACATGACTTTCCACTGGACTACCTCCACCAGGTTTGTTTGGGTGTCACGAAAAAGCTACTGCTTACTTGGAATAGAGGACCAAGAGCAATGTGTAGAATTTCAGCTACTCAAAGTTAACAAGTTAGTGCCAACCTAATCAATATTCGTAAGGATATTCCAATGGAATTCGCTAGAAAGCCCAGAGGACTGGATAAAGTTGAACGGTGGAAGAGAACTGAATTTCGAAATGTTTTATTGTACACTGGAAAATTTGTATACTTCCCCAACACAACTATGACTACTTCATGGCATTAAGCGTGGCCATGTGCATTTAAGTCAATTCCAAATTGACTACACAGTATGGCAACTATGCTCACCAATTGCTGCAACATTTTGTTAGCAAATGTGCACAGCTGTATGGAAGGGAGTTCTTAGTTTATAATGTGCACACACTTGCACACATTGCAAGAGAAGCACAACATTTTGGGGATCTAGATAGTGGTGCATCAGAAATATGAAAACTATATGCAACATATTAAAAGAAAGTTGAGGTCTGGTCGAAATCCTGCTGCCCAAATTGTGAAAAGACTCTTCGAAGAAACACATCATGAAGAGGAGTATCAAACTCTACAATATTTTATGGAAATGTTTTTATGATGTTATATGTATGTTATAATAAAACATATTTCAAAAACGTTTTTACAATGTTTCCAAGAGTCAACAGTTTGATAATCATTATAACATTGTAATGATATTTCAGGGAAATGTTTTTATGATGGTTATATATATGTTTTAATAAAACATTTTCAATAACGTTTATACAATGTTTCTAAGAGTCAACATTTTAACATCAATATAAAATTTTCAAAAACATCATGGATATATATTTTGTTGTTATAAAATTGTTGTACGAATTAATACATGTATGCATGCTTTATAAACAATAAACATCCAGCTTTCTGTTCACATTCTTGCTTTGTGTCGTTTTGATAAGTTAAGTTGTGTTTAAATAGTCACATTTAAATTGTTTTTAATTTAAACTGGTAACTTATGCCGTCATTAAATATTATTCAGGAAATGTCAAATAAACAAGGAAATTACTCAAATATAATAATGGCTATTGATGACCACACACAGCCATATTATCAATCAACCCCCCCCAATGGAGCAACCATTACATCTCCTAAAGACGGGTTTATAAGTTAACTAAGGCCGAGATCACCATGACATGAGTAACCCACTAATTAATGTAAGGCCGCCCACTAGGTGATGTTCAATAGACGGAACAGCCAAAACATGGCCGCCGATCGTCAATAAGTCATCGTTCCGGGAGCCCAAAACATATCTTAATGTACGTGTAATTAATTCCCACTTGGTGGAAAGTTGCATTGTTACGTTATCTAACTACACATTCCAGTGAAATCAGTATATAGATCACGCAATCCACGCTATTAGCAATTCAATCTCGTTCCGGGCTCGTTCCGGCTAATATACAGGCCCATCTTCTGATATGGTAATCTTTTTCTTCTATTTAATGACCACCTTCGTTTGGTTGAAGATGTTGGGGGTAATCTTTGGCAGCAGGAAAGAGAGAAGAAATGTAGTAGTGCGATTTAGTGGAGATAGGGGATGTAGAAGGGGAGGGGGACAACCAAATAGGCCACAGCACTTTTTAAAGACCCTGGTTCCACAGTTAGTTGATCAAATACGGGAAACCAGAGACCTGTACGTTCACGCATGATATGCAATGTATTTTCTAGACTATCCGCCAGATCGCGCCACGCCAATAAATCGAAATACGTTGCTATTTTGGCCTGGCGTTGGCTGCATCGAAGCGTCAGTCTGGTTTGGACAACTTCATTACTAAAATAAACCAGGCTGCACAAATTGTCGAAAATACGTATCAATATATAGATGCCGAAACCGTTTGTGATGAAAGTAACAAAATACTAAATGTGTGTCTTAATATAACGTATTCAATAATAAACATGATAATTATATGTCATGCAATTGTCATCACAAACATTGAATCGAGCTATATATGTCAGACCTCACTTTCCCGGATGTAGTCAAGTAAAACCATGGCAATTTATTCGCTTAGTTAATGTAGCAACTGAGACAAAGTGAAATAAAAAATCCCAAGGTATCTCAATGCAACTTATATACCATATAAGTTAAACTTATCTTATACGTAGCCATAATTTAGTGTTAGGTCCTCAAAAATGGTGGTAGTTTGACCTCAACATTGGTGGGAGGTTGGATTGGTGGTAGATGGTACTCTCAAAACTGGTGGGACGTTGCCGCTCCCCCAAACAGGTGGGACTTAGGTTGAGACCCCTCCCATTACCGTTCTTAAAAGTATGAACGGTAGTAAAAAGTAGTGGTGTTCTCCCTGTCCTGCTAATAAATATAACTTAGATATCTAGCTTACATCGTACGTAAAACTTAAACATGTCTTCTTTGAAATAACGTCTGCAAACTGATAAGTATTCACTAATAGATACCATTGTATCTGTGTTTAAGTAGGAGTATCTCGGCGCGAAGCTTATGGAGCACAGGTGACCGACAAATCCAGTTGACGTGAGTGCCTATTAGCTAAGGAGCTAGCAAGGTAGAGCTAGCAAAGTAGAACTCTGCTGAAACTGTCCAATGCGTTAAGCAATGCTTCCCACCATTTTCTGCAATGACCGGAATAGGAGCGGCCAGATAAATGCATGTGTTTACCAGACCCACCGTGACACAGTAATTGAACGACCGCCACATTACTAACTTGAAATAGCCGCACCTCGTGTTCGCATTAGTTAGTGCTAGACATACTTAACACATAGACCAAGGTTACAAATAACTTTTAATTTAATTTCACAAATCACCAATCATATATGATAAAACATAACATAGCAAACAACTAGTTTCATGCTTATGATATACTAAGTACTTATTTAAGTATTTAAGTTTCACAGTATAACACTGCCTAGGCATACACGAACGACATTGAATTCAACAGGCGAGCTTCTTGCGACACTGCCACGACCGTAGCTGAAGGGCCCAATGGCAAATTCAAACACGTAATCTAAACTACAGTTTTACCTAGTCTACTTCATTAAAAGGCAAATATATATGTATATATGTGACAAAACTAACTCACCATGGTGTAGAAATGTAAAGCTGATCCGCGAGAAGGCCAACATGTCTAATGTAGAGTATCACCGTCTGCACACGTCTCCGGTCTGCGGTGGTCATTCACTAAAACCCGTCCATGCAGCTAGTTAATCTATGAATGCCTCTGCTATCCTAGTGGCCTCTAGTGAGTGACTCAAGGTACTAACCATGCGATATAATAGTGCACAAATTAGGGTTACTTTTCCCCACTTTAAAGTTTAGAAATCCGCTGATAAAACACATGACAGTGGATTACTTAGGGGTATTGGGCCATATGGCCCCTCTGGCTGAAATCAGATTTTTTCCGAGTGTAACCTGTTGCGCCGCCTCATAGAAGTAAGTAAAATTAATGAGTTACTATGATTGACTTGTCGAGATCCTATATGGGCTATTTGTGTTTTGTGTAGGGCCAGGTTACTCAGTTTGAACAGTGTTACTAGGTACAGGCAGTACCGGCGTCATGCTTACAAATATTGACACTAGCTGTCTCTGTGTTTCTCTCTGCGCCCCCCTCCCCCCCCCCCGGCGCTTACCTGAACTCAAGGCGACAAAATTCCCTTGTACGCAGCTCAGCGCCTCTGGAACAATCTACCTTTTGTCATGCTTGCCACAGAGTGCCATAACAGCTTCGAGATGCAACTTCAGACTATTCTTTTAAAACTGGACATGTTCTTATTAAATGTGTGTGCATGTTATGCTGGAAATTTATTGATGCCATTTTTGCTATTTACTTTAAACTTATTTAACTTTATTACTATTCACTTTTGATTTATTTTAATTAGTTATGTAAATTGATATATCTGCGCATGTGCAAGCAAGGGCGTGGCTGGTTATAGATCGTGTGTACGTATATATATATATATCATAATTAGCTGCACCAACGTGTGTGCATGGGGAAAACTATTTATAACATATATTTCCGGTTTTGCGTGTGTAGATGGGGAGGAATATATTTTACGGCCGAAAGTCGAAATTCATCCATTATTTCCCCTGGTTGAGATTATCTGTTATAATTCATTGTTATTATATACAGTACATATTATTGTAGCTATAATATATTTACGTTATTAATAAACTGATGTCAGCTACCGGCTCGTGGGCGAAGAGAACATCAGAAAATACCGTGGACGTGAATTAACTTATTTTGAAACAGAACTGTATTGGAAGTGGCTAAAGAGAAAGGTTCTATAGGGGTAGATTGTGTATCGTATGCAGGCTTACAGAAAAAAGAACGGTGTTGTTTGGATACAAGGTTAGTTTTCACGGAGAAGAATATATGAATGGAGCAACGTATCTACTAACTGTTTAAATGCTAGCACTCTGAATATGTTTAAAACAAAACTTAGAGATATCTCATCAGGGTGGGTTACACAAATACGTAACAATGTTGGTCGAGAAAACTAAATGCTATATTGTCCATTTGCCATCTGGATTGTATTGTTTTTCGTGGCAATCATATTACAGAACGCATTTAATTGCATCACCCAAAATGGTATCTAGGAAAATGATGACGAAACATAACATATATCTGCTTGTGGGACATAGCAGTAAAGGTTAAAGAGACGCAGAGACAACAAATCGGAGAGTTCCGGGATTATTTCTGAAAATGTCGCAGTTAAAAAACATTCTCTCAAAAGATGGTTCGTTCGTTCAGTTGCTACAATTAGTGAGATCACCATTCTTTGGTATTTTTATACAATGGTACCTTTGCACCAGTCATCGAAATTTTTATGTTTTCCATTCATATCTTCATGAATAAGGGTAAGAGATGTCTAAAATTCTGGTACGTTCCCATCATTGGCTACAGTCTACGTCGGAGGGTGAGTACCCATAAAGTATGTTGGTTGAAGTCACCCATTGTTCCAGCCGCTCACTGAGTTGGTTCCATTCAACTATTATCTTTACAAAATCACAATTCCTAGATTGGTGTGTTTGGACTTTAGGCGCTAATAAGTACCTGGAATTATTGATTTGAAGTTTTTCAACGATATTAACGGTCATAATTTATGGCGGATCCAGATTCTGAAAAAGGGGGGTGCCAAGTTTACCAGAAAATACACCAGATGGCAGTTTTTCTGCAGGATGCACGCAGGCACGCGCATAGTAGTCCGCCTTTTTATAATGCTAACCCTTTTGAAAGTGTACAATGACTTTATAACAGCGGTAGCCTCTCGTGAGGGGAAATTATCATGGAAAAGTCTTAATAACAAGTCTTAATAAGAACATTCTTCTTCACATAACGGGCGTGTCCAGTCTCAGAAAAAAGGGTGCCTTTGTTTTCCAATAATTTTTTTTTTATTACGTAACTCAAGAAGCACGGACTGAGAATGAGCTGGGAGAAGACAGAAGTGATGTGGGTTGGACATCAGAGAGAGGACTTGAACATTAGTTTGGATGGTAAGGAGATCAAGTGGATGGTTTTGTGTACCTTGGAGGAATGGTTAATGAGGATGGGCATTCAGAGGTAGAAATGCGATGTCGGATACAACAGGGAGCGAATGCTCGGGGAAAGGTAGATGGATTCATGTTGGACAGAAACATTTTGATAAAGCAAGGAAAGTCCCGAGAGCTTGCGTTAAACCAGCATGCCTGTATCTGTATCTGGAGACGGTGGCGTTGACAGAACAACAATAGCAGCTGTAAGTTTGGTTATGGGTTCGTCAAATAACAAGAACAAAAAGGGTTGACAAAAGAAGGATGAAAAACCTGAGGAAAGATGGGACGCAACAGGGCAGCAGAACAGGAAGATTGGTGAGAAGCAAGGTGATATGGGCAGGCCACATGGTAAGGATGGATGCAGACAAACTAGTAAAGCGAGTGGAAGAGAGAGAAGTGGAAAAACATCAAGAATGCAAGAAAAGGGGAAGCGAACAGCTAAGATGGAAGGACTGCGTGTGGTGGGATACGAGAAGATTGGGGGAGGATGAAAGATGGAGAGGGGGCGGTCGATAGAAAAATATGGAAAGAAACAACAGAAAGAGTGACTCGACAATATTTTACCTGACCCTAACCCATGTACAGCAGGGAACAAAGAGGAAAAGCACCGTTAGTTTGGTAAAACAAAGTTATGATTAATAAATCCAAGAATATGATCAACATTTTCATAAACAGTGTATAAATTGCTTGAGAAAAAACATTTCAATGCAACATTTGCTCAATTTTAGCATCCCTCTACACACATGGTGTTCTGTGAATATGATGCACCATTTAGAAAATTGGTGCCTATGACATTGACATGATTCTCTCCAGAACCTTTTTCTCATGACACACCTATCTCATTGACTGACTTATCTCACGTGTGACGAGGCTGCCATCATTGTTGACCATGACGCTCCACAACTGGATAGTGGACTGGAAGGTGGCGGCCACCATTCTGTTACAGTTCTCCTGGCCAGTGTTGAGCACCTTGGCATTGAGGACCACCTTATCTATCAAATCCATCAGAAAAGTTCAATAGATCTATAGATCTGCTTCAATGAAACAGTTCGCACACCCACACTTTGATATTCTGCAAAGGACAACAATCTATCATATGTATCTCTGTTTGAGCAATATGCATTTTCCCAGGTGGTTGTATTCATATAAATGACGTACTCTTCTTGACTACAGCATGCTCATAAAAATAAAATATCCTTTGACAAGAAGGATGTACAGTGAAATAATAAATAACAACATTAAACAAATCAAGCTGGTTACCAAAACAAAAGCCGTTACCACTCAGCGCTAATACTGATTTATTAGAACAAATGTAAAAGTTAGTTTCTCAATCTAATGTGACATTCTCCCTTCCCACACAATCCATCGTTACAGTTTTTGCAATGTCTATCCCATTCATAATCCAATGAATTTCCAAAAGGACCATGAATGGCTTGCTTCCAAGGCGGTTATGTCTACTTATGACACCAACCTGTGCCAATACACAAAGTGGGGATAGGTAAGAGCAACCGATTGAAGTGACCCTTAATATTGTTCACTCTTGGTCCACCAAAATTGTTCCTGGCTGCTGCAGCACCTGCAAAAAGACCTCAAGTAAAGGTATGTTTATGTTTACACAGCACTGTATCCAGTCCTTGGGATTGTTCAACGTGCTTAACAGTTCACCCCCTGGCTGACCTGTTCATTCCAACAGCTTCTGAACTTCTCTGGGAAGCATTCAGCAATGCTGCAATTACTGTGTAAAGATTATTTGTTCACATTTCCACACTTGTCTGTACCTGGGTACTCATTTACAGCTGAGTGAACTGTGGTAATGTGGTGGAACAAAATTGTCAAAGCTCTGGTACAGCAGCAATTGGATTTGAACACGGGTTCCCTCAGCCGAATCTGGCGTTCTATAGCAACCATGCTTACTTATAAACATTACATTATTAGGACGGCATGCATCTGCCACATCAACTTTTCCCACATACCATTCTCGTTTAAACAACTTTGTTTTTGTCGCAAAGACAAGTGTTTGGCCAAGAAATTCACCGAAAATATGACGGAATTTCAGGCAGCGGCAGCCATGTTTATTAGCTTAACGGACCTGGTTGCTAGGCAAACAGTCGTAAACGTAATGGGTTGGACAAGTGCGCTTCTTCTTAATTCCCATCACGGCCCTAGATAGCTGAAGTCAGTTGATTCCTGAAGGTCTGAGCCATCCTTGGTCTCACTTTTCCCACTGATATCTCAATTTGTTTTAGCCGTTATTGCGCCTGTTGAATTCCTTCAGACAGAAGTGCGATGTCATCAACAAAGTCGAAGTCTGTGACAACTGCCGGTCCAATCAATATACTTAATTCTGCTCCTTTCTATTTTAAAGCCTATGTCTTCTTCTTTTCCACAAATGGCCGCCCTTAAAGCAAAGTCGATGACTGTAACAAAGAGATATGGCGCAAGGGTGTCTACTTGTAGCCATACAGCCAGGATCTCAAAAAGGGCGGTTTTCCTACCACGCGTTTTCTGAATTTGTCCTAGCTATATTGGTTGTGGGTGGAGTCGAAGGCCTTCTTGAAATGTATGAACGTTATTGTGGCAGGTTGTTTGCCCTCATTCTCTATTATATTAGGGTAGATTACATGTTCCACTGTAGTTCTTCCACCTCGAAAGCCATTGTGGTTGCACCTTAGGTAGATGTCAAGTTCGGGGATTATTCTAATTAAGATCATTCAGTTGTAGCTTAATTTTTGTCCACGATGTGTGTTAATTGCACGATATACCTTTTGCAGTGTAATTACAGTAATATTATGCACAACGATATATCCGAGATGCAAAACAAATCTTTAATCACACAGTCACATTCACTGATATGCTTAACAGCAGGCCATGTTAGCAGAAGCAAATGGTTAAAGACAGCCTAAGGAATGAAACTTCACGCTGGATGAAAGAGGTCACCGGTATCACAGTTGACGGGGTGTAGACGGGTACGGGCCATAGTCACTTTTCCCATAGACCATTATAACGTTCTTGTGCCTCATTGAAAATGTATCCTACAATTTTTTGTCACAGCACATGAGAAACCCACTAAGACACCCTATGTGTGAAATTCGTGAAAATTACATACCTTCTTTTCGCACTAATTGTTTCAATGCATGACACCCCTGTATTTCTGCCATGAAATTCCCCGGTTTCCAAACTATGAGTACATCCTGCCTAATGGCCACTGTGTCCTTACGCAATAGGTATATCAACCGATAAATTGCATCATTTCAAATCTCTGATGCTACTGTGCACGAAAACATCACTTACACTCACACAATTTCTGATCTCACTAATACACCCAAACTGCACAATTATTTTTTCCTATGGACTCTTTTAATTTGAGAAGAACAGTTATAAAAAGTAATAGAAAAGTAACTGAAAATACCATTTATATTTTCACCAATTCCGGAATTGACATTCCAATTACAGTAACACTGACCTCAAGACCAAGTCTGATTGTGTCTGAATGCAAACAAAATATGACAAGAAACTAGAGATCGGCTTTGCGATAATGTTCTGGTTGTCTAGTAGGTTAATAGAAGTAATTTACAGATATTGTCATTAGGACATTATTGATAATTTACTTGGTATGCCAAAAATGTGCCTAGGAAATTTTAGATGTACAGGGTAGGTTTTATTTTTTTTGAAATGGCACATCAGATGGTAATTGCAAACTGTGATATGTATGCTGTGCTGAATTTCAGCAATATCATAAAAAATATATAAAACAAAATAGATCTGCGATGCCAATGTGAAATTTTCATTGATATCCCCAACATCAACAAGTGTCACTCACTGTCACTGTCCCAGATGGCGATGGCCTAGTATGCGAGCAATTGTTCGTTTGTGTTCTTACCTTGATTCAACGGTTGTCCAGTTGTATAACCGCGTCAGTTGTGAAGACTACATTACCAGGTTTAAGGAGGTTTGTAGTAAAAACAATAATATTCGAGAACAGTTTGCGTTTGTGTAGCAGATATGATGAAACACGGGCAACTGAATCAACTTGGGCCTTTATAACTAATATATACGGATGTTGAAAGGTCAGTGGTGTCATTCCATGTTGCATACCCTTTAGTATATATTAAGTTATAAAGGCCCAAGTTTATTTAGTTGCCCGTGGGATGAAACGCAATCGCATTGTCAACAGCGGTTTATGACGTCGATTGCCCTCTCACCGGGAAATCTAACTAGAGAGTTGGCGCATGCGGAGTCGAGTTACCGGATGCGTTGACGAAATTTGTAGCTTCCCCCTACTAGGTGGCGCTGAACGTCAATTTACAAAATGGCGCAGGTCGGAGTGACGCAGCTCGGTATAGTTACCGGAGCAGTTTTCGACCCACGCCACTTTTCGATCCATTGAAATCTCGCTTGATATCGCGTTAGAGATGTCACAGCGTCTGTTTACGACAATAACCATACAGAGTCTTGCCTGAGCAAAATATTGTGTATATATAATATGACATGGAACACGTTTATGATATACATACCTTGAAAAAAAAACCGACTTTGCATGCTTACCAGACAGTATTATTGAGCGTCTGCTGACGCATGTCTCGTTCTTGGCCACGTGACAATAATAGCCCTTTTTGTGGTAGATGTATGGCAAGCTAGTCTTGTCATAAAAGTAGGAATAATAAAAAAAATGTAAATATAGGAGAAAAAATGTACTACATTAGCATTATATATTCAATGCAAATATATGTGTATGTGTTTTATAAAGCGCTATGTCAAGCCTGGTTGATAAAAAAAGTTGACATAATTGGAACAAAGTGGTAAAATTAAAAACGATTGTCTGTACGGCTTGCCATAAATATAAGTCGAATTCCGGTTTCCTCGACTAGCGCGACATGGTTCAGACGTTCAATATTCGTAAGTTTTTCACTCAAAACAACTGTTTTAATACTTTGTTTGCATTGAATAAATGAAGTAGCTTTTGCTGATTTGGTATATCGATCTCTTACACAAAATGTTTCTTCACATTTTTTTTAAACGACATATTCTATTAAGTAGGTCGAAAACTACATCGCCCAGTATATACACTAGCTCTGGTTTTATATAAATAAATAAGATTTGTTAGGGTAAATATTCCACGATACAACGGCAGCAGCCGATTATTTCCGGTGGAAGAATATGACTTGTTAAATCAGAAATTGCGCACAAAGCATTAACATCATTCGGCAAACAGTTACAACAACATTCGATATGCGCATAAACCGATTATTCTCAGTACGTATACGTTTCACCAAATATTGCTATCGGTTTTGGGGTTACTTGTATATAAATAGCTGTAAACAATGTATTATCGCCCACTATCCCAAGTTTCCAGGTGTTTGAATTTGACTCCAAACACTCATTGTGTTTTTATTATATTTAGATTCGTAATTTAATAATTATCCATGTTCTTCTTCCAGTGTTAGATTTTTCTGTGGATTTTATAAGGGGTCTTTGGTCCCCACCCTCATATTTGTCATGACATTGGCATTGCCATGGCATGGGGTATTGAATTTGATTTGTATTTCATCATTCTTATGTCAGAACGTTTACACTGTCATTGATATTGTTATCTTTATAAGAAACATGGTATGCTTCCTTTTCGCAAAATTAAAATATGTTTAATGTTTTGATGAAGACATTTTTGAGAAATTTTTGCCTTACATATCAGTGCCAGTGGTAAAGAAAGTTCAGTCATATTTTTTATTAAACCGAGATATTATCTGATACATTCAAATCCCTCCTCAGTTGATTTAGTCCATCATGAATCAGGTTCTTTGATGTTCAAATGTGCTGTGTATGAATAGTTAAATGTGTCTTATCCATTTGAAGTAAAGTCCGAGTCTGAATGTAGCTGCTTCTTTCACAAAGAATTACCTTATTCTATTTACCATTGTAGTGTATTCTGGAAAGAGTCTGCATAATATAATGTTACTCTTCATTTTAGGTTTAACCTGCATTGTTAACATATGCATGTCTTAATATTGACAACTGCATCTGACTGCACACTGACTGCAGGCGATACATCGGTTGGTGAGAGTTGGCAGCCAACAGCAATGTCACATCCACACTGATGGCCGCCTGATGTCACCAGGCATGGTTCCTATTGTCATAGAGCAGACGGGCCGTGGAGAACGCGCCTATGACATCTTCTCTCGACTGCTCAAGGAGCGAATCATCTGTGTCATGGGGCCGGTGAGCTAGCTGTCTCTATGGTAGCTTCACAAATTAATTACTGTTATTAATTATTTTAATTACACTACAATTTTCAAATAAACAATTATACAATTTCTATTACAGATGCATTATGCAAGACTGTTTATTTTAAGTGTAGTCAGTATTTGTTAAGTTCCTTCAGCATGGTTTACAAAGAAATATATTGACATCGCCTTGAAAATGGTATTTATTACTTCTGTTATTTTTCTGCAGATTCACGATGACATGTCGAGTCTGGTTGTGGCCCAGCTGCTGTTTTTGCAGTCAGAGAGCAGTAAGAAGCCAGTGCACATGTACATCAACAGTCCAGGTGAATCTTTCATTACACACTAGTTCAGTGATCATGGACTGGGCATTGGTCACATAGTATCTGAGTGCGTGCATGGGTGTGTGTGTCAGGCATGGGGCAATTAACTTGTAAAGTTCATTAATTAAATTACAATTAACTCGGAAATTTCCCAATTAAATTAAATTAACCTCACACATTTATCAGGTCAATTAAATTTAATTAACCTCCCAAATTGTTCAATTAAATTAATAATTAACTTTCATTCAATTTACAATTAATTTCAATTAACTTCAATTAAATTACCATGTTGACTGGGGAGGTCATAAACAGGTGGCTTAGACATGGTGAACAGAAATACAGGTAGAAAATGAATGCCTTCAAAGATTGTTACTATCCCATAATCCCTGATCCCACTATTCAGCTATAGAAAACATCATATGATTGGTTTGTTTTACCAGATGGTCACTGCACTTGCCACCCATACAAACAGGTCTTGTGGGCACCATGTAAGTCACTACTCCCAAGAGGATTACTGCCAACAATTCCCAAGCAAGATAAAAAGACAAACAAGAAGCCACTATCTGCTAAAGGAGGGGGCACTCATGTCCCTGTCTGCAACATGGCAAACAAGTTAATGAAACATAATTACATTGCACAAATGTCTCTAAAACTTGAAAGCACAACTTGAAAGCACATTTCGAGAATTTAAGTTAAATATTGTATTGCAGGATTTCCTTAACTTTTTACATTTGTCCTGTTGGCTTTTGTGGGATTATGTCTAGAAAAACTCCAGACTCCAGTTACACTTTGTATTGCATTCCCTTGGATGGGTGATGAAAGCCATAAAAAAGCTAGATGAGTCAATACTCTTACACAATACAGCTGCAGCATCTGGCCAGGCAGACTCACAGTTCAACTTGTTCATTGACTGACACTGGCTGGATACTGACATTTTTCAAGCAACTGTCTGGACCTGACTAGAAACTTTCTTTGATATTGGTTGGGTGAACTTGGGTCATTGGCTGTCACTCAGGCTGTGTCTAATGCAGTAATGGACACTATGATCATCAAAGCTAATTCTTACTCCTGACAGCAAGCTAGTGGCAGTCACCACTGGATTGCATAAAATAATATACCCAATAAAAAGTTAATTGAAAGTTATTTGTGATTTAAAAAAAATAAAATTAACCTCTTCCAGTAAAGTTAATTAATTAAATTAATTTGTGATTTTCTAGGAAGTCAATTAATTGAATTACTTGATTGCATAAAATAATATACCCAATAAAAAAGTTAATTGAAAGTTATTTGTGATTTAAAAAAATTAAATTAACCTCTTCCAGTAAAGTTAATTAATTAAATTAATTTGTGATTTTCTAGGAAGTCAATTAATTGAATTACTTGATTGCATAAAATAATATACCCAATAAAAAAGTTAATTGAAAGTTAATCGATTAAAAAAAATTAAATTAGCCTCTTCCAGTCAAGTTAATTAATTAAATTAATTTGTGATTTTCTAGAAAGTTAATTAAATTAACTTAGTTGAGTTAATTGAATTGACAAATAAACAATTAAAATTAACCCTTGCCTGGTGCTTGTGTGTGTGCGTGCGTGCGTGCATGTGAGTGTGCGTGCACAGTCTGTCCTTGAAGATGGCATGTGTGGTAAAACACGAACCTAGGTTAATTTCTGTTGCTATGTGCTGTGGGTAACATTGCTTTTGTTCGGTGTAGATGTGTGCATGCGTGCCCAGTATATAGATAGGTCTCTGAGGGGGTGTGGCAAGAAATATGAGGTTGGCCCTAAACACTGGCAGGAGGTGGATAGGCTCGGTCCAGTTACACAACATCAAATCAAGTACAGTTACCTTTTGTTTTCATTTAAATTGCAATTACACTTAAACCAATTTCAAATCAGTTAAATTGCATTACTTCAATTTCAATTATAAATGTGTTATATGGATCTCCCCACAGAAAGGCACATACCAAAACAGCACATGCAAAAATGGCACATACCATAAAGCACAATTGAATTTATGACAAAAATGGCAAATTTGAGCATGATATATTTTAGATTAATCTATGTTTTATTTGTTATAACTTATAATCTGTTTTTAAATTTGTTTCATCCTTTTTGTTAATTAACTGGAGGACAGGAAGTCTTGAAGTTGCAAAGTGAGGTGCATTGAACTGAATAGATAAATAAAAAACTTAACAATTTAGTTTCTGCACATTGAATGCAGTGAAGCCACAAAGAGACTCCCCCAGGCAAAAACAGTTGCTCCAGTTGCCAAGAAGTCCATAATGAAAGGATCATTCGTCAGTTAGCCGTAACATGTCTTTGTTACGCTCACAAAGGACAGTGCCAGGAACTGCTAACTGCCTGTCTTCTTCTCACATCAAACAGCCAGCATGCACCAGTCAAGCCTGGTGTCAGTTTGCATTCTGGCTAAAGGACAAAGGGGATATTGAACCACATGACATTATCAGGTGCTATTTGGAATTGATTAAAATTATTTGTCTCAGGTCTGATGGCAGGTGTGTTGTTGAATTTGGATATTTTGTACAGGACAGATAGAAATATGTTCAGGTAAACTTTGTTATATGAAAACAAAACTGTAATTGTTGCAATTACATAATATATTATAGTTATAGCATAATTTAGAAACAATCAATTACATAATTTTGCTGTAATAAATTTCAGTTATGTAATTATACCCAGCCCTGGAGGTGGGAGGTTGGCATAAAAATATGTTGGAGATTGGTAGGAGGTGGACTCTCAAAATGGTGGGAGGTGAGAGATTGGCCCCACAAATAAGGTGGGAGGTTGAAACCCCTGTCATCCCCCTCGCTCTATTTACAAACTGTCAATATATTTTAGTCTTTGCCTGCATTTTGCTTTGCACAGTAGTAGTAGTAGTAGTCATTATATTTGTGTTTGTCTCAGGAGGCTCTGTGACAGCCGGACTTGGCATCTACGATACAATGCAGTACATCAGGCCCCCCGTCGCAACCTGGTGCGTCGGTCAGGCCAGCAGCATGGCGTCCTTACTACTGTGCTCAGGCACACCTGGCATGCGACATTCCCTGCCCAACTCCCGGATCATGATCCACCAGCCCTCGGGCCAGGCATCCGTAAGTTGTCCTAGTCAGTGTAGGTGTCAACCCACCCAGAATTTTATGATACATTTTTTGTAAATTCATGGTAGATTCTGGTATTATGAACATTACTTTGTCTACGAGTCTCATGGTTGTGTACAGTATGGTTTGGGTTTAAGGGAATCTGTCACTAAAGAACTATTAATATTTCAAGGGTTGATATAATAATTGTAGTATGTAATGATTTTTTCAAGATGTAATGATATTGAAAAGGATATAAATTTCAATAATGCTAAAAGTAAATAAAAGAATTGCAATAACGGATATTCTGTAACAATTCCAACCCTGATCTCATGCTGCAAATAACTTCAAGATATGGTGTTTTGGTTTATTTAAAGTTCTATCTAGCTATTAAGGGGAGACTTGGTCACTTACCGGTAGTTCTAAACATATTTTGTTTTATTATTTCATTAGTAGTGAACAGAGAGAGCCAACGTTTTCAGAGCTTGCGAGTCCAGCTAAGAGTATAGCTGTGAATTTTTTAGGGGATTTTCCAAAGGTATGGCCTAAGAAACTACCAGTCTTAGAACTTTGCATATAGTTACTGCATACAATCCCAATGAAAACTGTAAAGTTTAATTTTTATTTTCTAAAAGCAAAATAATTTTTTTTTAATTTTAACCATGCTTGGATTATCAGTTATATTTGATGTTATGTGGCAGGGCCAAGCAACAGACATCATGATACAGGCTGAAGAGATCATCAAGATGAAAAAGCTCATCAATGGACTGTATGTGAAACACACAAACCAGTCAATGGAAGTAATAGGTACGTCCACTCTAGATAAGTATGTCCAGTTCATGTTATGAGCAGGTGCCATAGAACACTACTACAAAGAGAAATCAACCAAACTGGCACTTTGTTTTTGGTTACACTTTCTGAAGCAGAAATTTTATTTTTATGGAGGTCTTTTCTAGAAGTTGTATATTGTTTATATAGTATTTTGTGGATGGTCAGATACTAAATAATAATACAAATCCAGGTTGAAATCATTCATGTAAAATAAAATTTTTATTTGCTTTGCTATATAAATAAATTATTGTTAGCAATTATGATGCAATGAAAGATGTTTTATTTAATTATAATTAGCACTCCAGCCATGAACTCGATATACATGTTGTATTTAGTTGCAAGAACAAATCTGGTCATTCTTTCTTTACATTTATTGTTAGTATTTATAGTTCTACGAATCTGCAGTTATTTACCTTTGTCGTTATTAATTTGTAGCTGACAACATGGAGAGGGACAACTTTATGACTCCTGATGAAGCAAAGACATTTGGACTGATTGATGAAGTGTTGCAACACCCACCATCTTCATCTGATGCCCCACCCTCCTAGTACTGCAGTTTAGTGATACTCATGTTGACAGCACGAGAAACTGCACACCACTTCTGATAAGAAATATCGACTCTGGCTTGTGAAAGGACTCACCATAATGTAATTTAGTTAACTTATGTGGTCAGTACATTTATTTGTTTTTTTTATTAAATTAGTCATTGACAAACCAATATTTTTGTTAATGTTTAACAATAAGTAATCTGGTGTCATCTTTTTTGGTTACTATAGCAACCAGTAGACCTGTAATCTTCTGGATGAAAATAGTCTTGGAGAAATATCACATTTATTATAATCAGACTTAACTGGCAACATTTATAACAAATAACTGCAAAGATGTTTTGTATTTATGTTATAAACTTGTGTGAATAAATGATCTACAAGACACGTGTCATGTCAAGTTAATGTAGTTCCCAATCACAAAACAGGAACCAAACTAAAGAACACCACTAGTCCAGCACTGTCAACAGTTTTCATTGTCTTCACTTAGTATTTTATAGCGATTTACTTATAGCATAAATGCCTCTTTGTTTCTTATAAACCATTGGTGCTTTATCACTACATGGACATTAGCTGCTGCATCTGTTAACACATGCCAATCAGTGTACAGTGAAATACTGTACTGATTCACAGGAAAGTCAGTCTGGTCTGTCCCCCCTTGTGACCTGGCACTGTCTCAAAGGTGAGACGTCGCTTCTTTGAGGGCGTCAGTGAAACAACCCCAGGGTGCCAAGGGTGGAACAAGGATGTTGCATCTGAATAATAACAAAATATTAAAATAGTAGCAATTTTAAGTGTTTGAAATGATATTGTTATGACAGAACACTAGTGTTAATAAATTATGGAAAAACTATGAAACTTTGTTGGAATCCAGCAGGTGTATTGTTGATAACAAGCAAGTTTACGTTTGGGGCTTTTCTTAATTTAACAAAAACTGTTAAATATGTTTTTTTTCTCTTCACTGACACTATATTGCACCCATAAATCATGTCATATTAATTGATGGACTAATATAATACATACTTGTTTCTTCAAAGCCCTTGATTTTTTCAAAGCCCTTGATGCTTTGACATATTCTAGGATCCTGTGATGGATGCATATTTTCTAGTCTTTGCTGCAATAAAATTCAAAGGCTTAAAAATGGGGCCAGCAAAGAATGTGATACATTGTTATTCGTCCTAGTAATCACAATGATTTGTTAAGAAGCTAAAATTAGTGTTTTCCATTTAATTAGATTTTAGGGAAGATGGTGACATTTACTGCCATTAATACATGGCATCAGGCAACTTTTTTCTCACCAGGTTGAGATAATAGCAATTCTACATCTTTATGTGGTAGTTAGGAACATAAGCTTGTACTGTTCACACAACAGCTTTTGCTGAAGTCCAGGCTAACTTCTGTGAAAGTTATAAACAGGATCTGGTGTTAAAATTTAAAGGTGACCTTTCTAGATAATCCTTGAAATGATTTACTCATAATGGCTTGAGGCTAACGTCTTATAATCACAACATAATCACCCAGGGCTTGCACTGAAACTGTTGTCTGCAGACTGACGTGACATTTTCATCTTCTGAGTCGAGATCCATAGGAGGCGAGTCCTTTGTCGAGGCACTGACTGCTTCACGTGGCAGCGTTCAATGTACAACAGAAACAGTTGTATTTAACACAAACATTTCTCCATATAAAGCATTCAATCCTTTTATAATAGATCAGTTCAGCATGCTAAATCTGTAATGATGATGTGAGTAACATGTACACGTCCCAACTGTCACAAGTTAAGAAGTTCAGCAACTTGCATACAGGTAGAACCACTTCTACAGATTTTACATGGATAAGAGCTGCACAGGGAATCCCCAGGAAAAGCCCCCATGTATCTAGTTCATAATTTCTATGTGTACATGTTACAAGGTTGGCATGCTGAAACTCTGTTATGCCTATGAGTATAAAACACAAAGCATTTACTCAGCCAATCATGTTTCGCATGCACACATGCACGCATACATGCACACACACACAAATAAATTTTACTACATTTATATATATATATTCTGAAAGTAGCCTTATCATTAACCTTACTACTTTCTTATTATTATAATGCCTGCTGAAGGTATTAACCTCCACATAGGATGAAAAACTGGCTGTACTGGGACTACTTTTTTACCTTGTGGCATCCCATTTCCACCTTCTTCTCCCAGTTTTAGGGCTTGCACTGGCCGACGGACACAGGGCGTCACCGGCGCAATATTGGGAGTCCTGTTAGGTGTGGATGATCGTCTCGCTGGCGTCTTTGACACTTCCCCCGAAGTGAGCGAAAGATGTCTGGTATTTAAAGGAGTCATCACTGCCCGGGCTCTCCCAGGGGTGGTGCCTGTATTCCAAGGTGAAGACCTGCCAGAGACCACAGCAATAGAGGAAGGGTATTGTGTCCCCAACTGTTGCTCAGGAAAACTAGAAGCGACTATGTTGTGTTTGGGGTTTCTCTCTGCGAGATGATTACCGGTATTCAGACTTGTGACTGACCTTACTGGCTGTGTGAACGAGGCTGTGTTTCCCCCAATTCTACAAGTCGATCTACCCCTAACATGATGAACATCACCAAACTCTGTCCACAGCTTCACCCGACGTATGCCTTCATAGTTCCTGTACTCACCACAGCCTGGTGCCTCTGCAGATTCACTGCGAACGGCTCTGGCATAACTTTGTCCATTTGCTGCTTTTGAATTTCTTGATGACTCTATTTGAAAAGCTGTTTTAGCTAAACTCGATGGAAAGACTGATTGTTTGTTCTCCACTGCTGTATCTTTGCCAAAGACCAATTGCTTGTTTCTCGTGGCTAAATCCTGCACAAATTCATTGGTGTCATCTTGCATACTTCGTTTGTTCTGTTCTTTATGTGCTAAGTTCTGCCTGATTTGTTTTGCAAAGAGATTTTGGTTTTGATCCTGGGGTTTCATAGTGTTTACGTATCTCTGCTCAGGATGATCAGCAACCTGTAGTTCCATACTTCTGTTGACACCGGCCACCAATCCTGTATCTTCTTTGTTGGCAAGAGTCACTGGGTTACATCTGCCGGCATGACCCATAATGAACTCAAGGGGTGATTGCAGCACTACTGGCTTGTTAGCAACAGCTGGGTTCATGTCATATTGCTGTGGATCATAACAACTCATGGCCTTCTCAATGTTCTTAGTTGGAATGTTCACAGACTGGTCTCTGTAGATTGGACTACTAACATCCGTGGAGATATACACGTGTTGTTGAGATGGCTCTGTTGTACTGTAACCAAATGGTCTGTCCTGTTCCTTTATGTGATCTGTGTCCATCTGTCCAATGCTGAACTCTGATGGACGACAGTGAACCATCGATGCCATTTCATATTCGTTTGGCATTTCACGTAGGCCATCCCTGTCTGGTGTCTTGTCAGATCTGTTTGTGTTGGACCTGTAGTCAGGGTACCAGGTGGGCACTGTTTGGTTGGGACTGTTCTCTTCCAGAATGAATCCAGCTGTGTCATTCACAGCATTCAGCTTGACTTTGAATCCTTGCTCTGGGCTGTCGGAATACAAGTCTGTTATGTCAGTTGCACTAATGAGTTCAGTGGTGTCATCTTCATGGACTAGACCAGGTTGTTCTGGCCTCTTCCTGGGATACGTGTCTGACCTTAGCATGCGTTCATCAGCAACATTCCAGACACGTGAACCTGGACTCATAATACATGTTTGTTCAACTGAATCCATTTCCATTGCTGGTTTTCCATGCAGCGATTCTGTTGCCACTCTGTCATAGTTATGTGAACTTGATAGGAATACAGGGTCTGTGTTGGCGGGGGCCTCGGCTGTTCTGTGCTCTGCTTGCAGGCCACTCTTCCAGTGGGTAAAATGATAGAACAACTGAAGCAACAAATAGGGATGTCAGTGGGTATGCAAAATTACCAATACAAAATAAGAATTTGCCTATTCATACTATGTGTGATGCATATACTTAATTATACATGCTTCGTTTTATTTAATATTTTTCAAACAGAAATATTAACCCGAATATTTTCTTTTAACATGACTTGTCAAATTGCATTGTAAGAACTGCTTCCTAACAAACATTATGGAAATAACCTGGATGGTTTTCTGTGGCAGCCATGGACACAACTGAGCAAGCTCTTCTGCAGAGACAGTCAGCAATGACTTCAGAGGTGCTCTAGTCAACAGGACCTGAGCACTGAAACATGTACATCAGCTTCATTCAATAATAAGGTTTCACGATAAAATTAGCAAAGTTTGGTAGCACTGTTCAGACTGCAAGGTTATGCGCAATTTGATCTAGATTAAATGTTTTGAAGGAAGGAAGTGCAGTTTCGCATGTTCGGAAAAGTCCACTTTTTAATATTATAAACTGGGTTCAAAGTTTGCAAGCGACCGTTAAAAGTTTAGGCAATTTATTTCAGTTGTCATAAATCATTTGCTCTTACTGCTTAGGGGTAGTGGTGTTAAGTTTTGATATATCTACACTGTATCCATGATGAACATAAATTTTCACTTGCCAAGGAAACTTGAATTAATCATTATCTTTATAAATGGCCCAGGAAATAATTTATCCCCTAACTTTATGCTGACATATTCAGAAAACAAAACTTTGTTACAGCAGTGATGTTGTTGCACTGTTAGTGTTTTATGAATGTTTGTTACGATCAACTTACTGTAGTGTCAATACATGTACAAACTCTGTTAAACAAGATCCAAAATGTTACACACAAAGAACAAACCCAAAACTTATGTTAAAACAAAATAAATTTTAAATAAAATTTAATCATTAGGTAAGGCATGTTAGAAAAAGAAAGTAAACTCAAACAATTAAATGTGACAAACTATGAAAAATAGACTATTTACAGTGAAGAAAGATCTATACATTTCAAGTGAATGGTGGTTGTTATGTAACATTACACATTCATACAAGTTACAGAGATGTCTTGCTGTATGTTAAACTTGGAATCAAACCTGAAAGAATTGAAGCAAGGGAACATCAAGAGTAACTTTTCATGCTGTAACAGTAAACGTAACAAGTGCATCAGCTGCTAACATGACAGCCACACATGTATTTATAACATGACAGCCACACATGTATTTATAACATGACAGCCACACATGTATTTATAACATGACAGCCACACATGTATTTATAACATGACAGCCACACATGTATTTATAATTATAACATAGACACAGGTGAGTCCAATTTGCATGCAGGTCACTATTCAAGAAATAAAGTGGTGTTGAAAGAACTGGTTGCTTGGCAACCAAAGCATGGACAGAGAAGACCATGGAGACCATGCTTAACTTATTCAAAACTACTTATGTCTAAAATTGGGATAACAGTTATTGAATGTGAAACAAGTTACTCAGGACAGACACCAGTGGAGAAGTATTGTGAACAACCTTTATGGGAGCCCATCCTCCAGACGACTGGATGAGATGATGATAACATAGAATTGCATAAAGGACTAAAGATGGAAAGCTTCCATCATGTACATATTACATAAACATGTTTAATTGAAGTATAGGAAGAACACAATAAATATATATTACATGAATGAACACATTAATTTTCAATAAAGATACTGACCTGACTGAGTTCAGGAGCGAGCCACAGCCTGTTGATCCATTCTTCCTGCTGCCAGACCCGAGTGGAGTCACACACCACATCTCCTATCTGACGAATCATGGCTGCCGTCTCTGCCTCACTGGCACACAGCAACACCTGCAACAGGCGGATACAGGCAATGGGTGGAGGAAAATAAAACAGACTCTAGTATAGGTTTATCTCCATAACTATGAAAACTTACACTTATTTTATGCTGCTAAATTCAGCAGGAAAGTACCAGCATCTGGGATACGCATTCAAACTTGCCAAATGCATTTTAACCATAAAATTGTTAAACTGAAAAGTTCACATATGTAAAGCCATTCCAATAAAAATATACATACATTTGTTTTTCGCAAAGGTCAGTTGTCCATCTTGGTCAAGTCTGATAAACTATACTGTTAACTGAATAATTGTTATCTCAACTATAACCTCACGACAGAAGCATCATTTGAAATGTCTATGTCAAAAAATCCACCAACAAGATAATTCTTTGTATTAATCTATCAAATTAATTATATATAAAATTTTGGCACTTAATAAAAATTTCCCTAAGTTCTTTGTTGGAAGGACTTTTGAACTGTCCAATAGCCTACTTTGTGTAAGTCTACTTAATAAGGAAGTTTTTACCTTGACTTTATAAGCATCAGTCTTGAAGGAGAAGAGTGAGACAGCAGCTTGCAGTTTTGCAATGTTGGACACAGCACAACCAGCATAGGGGTACCTGACAGACACAGTTGTGTTTAGATGATGTCCTACATTAATTGATGCCATCGAATACGAATATGGCTTATTCAGTTGGTAGTACAGCAAAATTGGATGTTAGAGTCAGCAGAAGGTAACTCTTTCAACGTATATTTTACCCACATGCAGCTTTCTATTTATCAGAAAATTATTTATTAAGAAAATGACTTAATCTCAGAAGTTTAATAAGTGAATCCATCATGCCAGAGTCACCACAATACAAAAATAATATTCCAATGTTTAATTTACATTTACTATTAACCAAGTTTTAAAAGGTCCACTCACTGAGTAGTGCCGGAACTGTTCTGTGAAAACAGCACGAGCCAACACATCTCGTACTTGACACCGAGTGCAGTCACCATGGCAACAAGTGGCTCCACCCGCTGGGTCCCTGTCAAACTAGCCAGGTTGTGCAGCACAATGCAGTTGCGTTCGTCAAGAACAACATCTGCGAAGTGTAGACCTGTGTCACGCTGCAATGCTCGATAGTCCCTCTCAAGGATCATAATGTTGTGTCTGAAAAAGAGCAATGTCTTTCCTTGGACTATGCTTCATCACTGTTGATTCCAATAGTAAATTACCCAAATCTTATTGTGTAGTTTAGTGACAGGTTGTGCATTACACAGAATGTTGTGTTTATTAGTTGTATCTTTGCAACTCATGTAAACAACAGGTGGAACAGGCAGGCAGACAGACAGACAGACTGACAGACAGACAGACTGACAGACATACATACATGTCAAGTTTCAGAAATGCAAATGCAGGAGATTTATGCGTAAATTGGAGGATCTCAGGGAACTGTGTGTAAATCTTATGGTATCAGATAATTGTGCGCAAATCAAGAGTATTTCATACCTTTGTAATGCATACAAATTACCACTAGACCAGCTTTAGATCCAAACACATTGCACATGTACTATTAAATGGTTCACTGATGTGTTAATATAAACATATTGGCAGTATAATTCTTTGTGGATTACCGGTAGTATAATTATAAAACATGTTTACTAATAAAATGTGTAGGCTACTGCCAGTCAGGTAAGGGATTTTTGTTGTACAGTAATATATTTCAGGAGTAGAAGAAATTGTTTTATTCCTAGACCACTACTCCTGAAATATATTACCGTAAAAACAAAAATCCCTTACCTGACTGGCAGTAGCCTATATATTTTATTGCACACACAACTAACATAATATTTACTAACAGGGCTAGAACTGAAAACATTCTTTTCTTCAAAGTTTGTGATCCTGTCTGGAGGCAATTTTTTATTTGTTAAATCTATTTTTAAAATATGCCTTTTCATCCATAATATGTGCTGATTATGACAATTATCAAACATATCTGAATTAAATAAAACTTGTATGAAGTGGAGATGCATGGATGGTAATTATCTGAACGGATATTTGACGGATTGCACATCGATGAACGATAACGGGGGGACTGTTCGTTTAACGTAAATTATAAACAATGCAACAAGCAAGGCACATGGATATTTAGTCAAGCCTCTGTTGTCCAGTCTGCACAAAACTTAACTGAAATAACCCATTGTTGCTGTCGGCATAATAAAAAGGAGGGACTGATGGTATTTTGCTAACTGAGGCCACATACAGATATTTTTTTTTATTTCATTGGAAATCCTGGAGATTTGTTCTGCCCAGCGGGAGATGCTAAGTGGACAAGGAGTGGTCAAGGAAGCCATTACCTTATCGAGAGTCCAATCATTTTTCATCTACGCGTAACTCACCAATATTTTTTTTCTAAACATATTCACACTGCTAGCATTAACACAATGAGTAAATAAGTTGTTCCATTTGTTTATTATCCTGTGTAAGTATGACTACTTTCAGGTATCCCATGTACACTGTTCCTTTACTAATGCTACTTCATGTCTTCTAGTTTTATCTTTGAGAAGTGGAGTGCGATGGCTCTGTCTTCCAGAAGAGACATTAAAAGCCGTTAGTCTACCCTTCTATGCCAGGAGGAATAAGCAAAAGATCCCACACAGGGGTAAAAGTGTAACCTCCTGTGGACTCCATCTCTCACGAGCCACTGTAGAAGTGTCCATGACACGGTTCAATCAATTCTGTTAACTACCTCGCAAGAGGGTACAACTCAATGATGCTGACCTTTGAGAAATGCCTTATATATCAGGTTTAGCTCCCTACGGTCACCCACCAATAACTTTAAATTTAATGGCATTAGTTCCAGCAACATGAAACTAGTGCTAGGAAAGATGTTTGCCTGACATTGCATCCACATCATCATAATCAGGAAAACTTGGTAAATATTTTATGATGAACAAACATTGAGGATTTTTTTGGTATAAGTAGTACAAATCTTGACGGCCAACACTTGTAAATATAGCTACCTGGTCTCCAGTAGCTGCAACACCTGGGTGTAGCCAGTGAGTCGATGGGAGCCGATGAATACAAAGGCGCCAGCAGCCTGCACATGAGTCTGCTTCATTGTGGCAAAACTGTCTGCAAAAGTTTAACCAAACTTTCTGCTACGCATAAGAAAGTGGATTCATCTACGTGTGTATCTCACAAGTATTAAAACATGTCTGTGAATGTAGTTTGGCATAAATATGTGTAGCATGGGTATATCAATTACCTCTAGCCAGGATAATGTGATACCACAAAGTAAAAATGTACAAAATAAACCATCTTGGGGTAGGCCAACTGTTGAGACCACTATTTAAAAATTATACTAGATGAACTCATCTCTCCCAGTTAAATGCCAATTCTGCAGAAGTCTCTATCGACCATACTGCACTGTCGTTATACACAAAGGATAGATTCTCATTTTATTGTAACTCCATTTCTCTCTCACAACTATACACCTTCAAAGGACCGCTGCAGAGTCGCTCCCGTCATAAGCATCTCGAGACCAATGAAACGGATGTGCTGTCTGTCACATGACTGTTTCCATGGTGATGCATCACTGCAGTACTCATACTCAATGACGAGAGAGAACTGAGCCCAGGGGAAGTCGCTAGCCAGTCGGGCTGCAGTCAACACCAAGCAGTTGTGTTTCTCCACACTGCAAGAGGAAAGGATTGCTACATTCCTTTAGGCACCTTTCATAACTGAAGTCCCTCAGTTCTAGAACCTGTTTAGTTGCTTTTCTTTGTATATTTTCTAGCCTGTTTACATCCTTCTTATGATATGGCCTCCAAGCTTGTATACAGTATTCTAAACAAGGCCTATCTGTTGACTTGTACAGGGGTTAGGGCACTCTCCAAACAGAGGCTCGCATCCGGTTCCAGTCCATCCCTCCAATTTTTTCTCTGCCACAGCTGCCTTTTTACGTAGATTTTCTGTCCCCTACGCATCTCCAACACAATATTTATTTATTTCTAAAAAAAGGACATCACTTCTTATTTCAAAGATTCTCAAATCATGCCACTAGGAATTATCAATCCAAAAACGTATTTATAGTGGTAATTTTATCAGAAAATTAGGTGATGATTTTATAGAAAATAGTTCCACGTAACTACATAATTCAGTGTGTGAGTCAGTCAATCAAGATGTCAGCCTCCAGTGTTTTAATATCACTGAACATTTGTTTATCTCTGAACAAATTTACAAAACACTCCTGATAATTACAATAAAACATTGCACCTAGAGGATAAACAACCACCTCACTTGAAAATAACAAATGGTAACACAAACACCACTGACCAAGAAGTGTCATAACAGTCCACGTCTACTTCACGGGCATGAGTGTACAGTAAACAAAGCAGATGCAAACAAAGCAATAAAAACAGTAGCACGTGTGTGCAGCAAAGTCCAAGTCAGTCTGAAAATAGTCTGGACCAGAAGTGAGCCTCTGTAAGGGTTAGGGGTATCATTAGCTTTTCTCCTAATGTTTTATATATTTTATATATGTCGTCAGCAGACAATATCTGGATATGATTCAAGACTTTCCACAGCCTGTGGCAGCCAAAGCACTTTTTACTACAAAACGTAATTTTCAAAGCTAGGCCGTTAAAAATTGCCAAAGAAAAATTAGAGTAGCCACCTGTCTAGAACAGCATGACAAGTGGCCTGCTGCTGAACACATGGATTAACACCAGCGACAAGTGATGCCGACTCTGCAATTGATTCCAGCAAACTTGACATGTCCCGTCTGCTCAGTATTAGTATCTGAAACAGAATGAAAATGTTTAAATTTTGCATAAATGAAAACAAAAATTAGTTTTTACTAATGCCATAAAATACAGTCATATGACGCACATTGAACAAAAAAGCTTGTTTATACGTTTAAAACATATTTAAATCATTATATCTATGGTTTGTTCAAGACAAAGTATTCTCTGGGTACGCATTCACAAATTTACTGGAGGTTTCTGTTTAAACACTCAGGGTCATTGTTAACGTTACTTAATAACCTCAGTTTAACAAGATTTGCCATCCAAACCAAAAGCCCAGATGGCAAGTGGACAAGTATCGAGAGTCCAATAATGTTCACCTACTTATAACCCGCCCTCCTGAGATATGTGTCAACCTTGTTTTTAAACATATTCATGCTGCTAGCAGTTATACAATCTGTAGACAATTTATTCCATTCATTTATTGTCCTCTGTGAGAACAAGTACTTCCCGATATCTAACCTACATGGATCTTTTACTAATTTTACCTCATGTCCTCTAGTTCTGCTATCCTTCTTGAGTGAGAAAAAACATATTTCTATCAATATTTTTATACCCATTCAATATCTTAAAAACTTCAATCTGATCTCCTCTTAACCTCCTTGTCTCTAGAGTTGTTAAACCACATTCTTTCAGGCATTCTTCATAACTAAGGTCTCTCAGTTCTGGAATAATTTTAGTTGTTCTCCTCTGTATGCGTTCAAGCATATCTATATCCTTCTTATGATATGGTCTCCATGCTTGTATACAGTATTCTAAATGAGGTCTAACTATTGCTATATACAGAGGTATAATTAGCTTATTTTCCTTGTATGTTATGTTTCTTCTAATCGACCTAAGAATTTTATTACCCTTTGAAGCTGCAATACCACACTGCTCTGAAACTTTCATATCAGTGCTTATTGTAACTCCTAAGTCATTTTCTTTTATAGTAGTACCCATAACAGTATCTCCCATTTTATAGTTTAAATCCAAGTTCCTATGTCCTGTATGTAGGCATTTACATTATAAAAAAATTGAACAACTGCCATTTCTCAGACCATTTCACTAATCTGTCTAGATCTTTTTATAAATGTTGTCTATCACCATCAGTGTTAACCTTTCTATTTCTAAACACTTTTGTGTCATCCGCACATTTCAGTACGTTATTTGCTATATTATCGTCCAAGTCATTGATATATATTAAGAATAATATTGGTCCTAATACTGATCCTTGAGGTACCCCACTCAAAACCGATTTCCAATTTGAAACTTCTCCATCTACTACAACTCGTTGTCTTCTGTCAGTCAGCCATTGTTCTATCCAGTCAGTTATGCTATCCCCGATACCATGGGCTTTTAATTTAAGTAGTAATCTTTGATGTGGCACGTTGTCAAAAGCTTTCTGAAAATCTAAGTAGATAATATCTACTGGCGATCCCACGTCTATCCACTTAGTGATTTCTTCCAAAAAACATAACATATTTGTTAAGCATGACCTCGCTTTAAGGAATCCATGTTGAGATGAATTTAATAATTTATGCTTAACGAGGAAGTCCACTATATGGTCTTTAATTAACCGTTCTAATAATTTACAAATCACTGACGTTAAACTCATTGGTCTGAAATTCTCTGACTTATTTCTTGATCCCTTTTAAATAATGGTATGATGTTTGCTTCTTTCCATTCAAAAGGAACAACTCCTCTTTTAATGACAAGTTGAACACTCTTGCAAGTGATATACTGATTTGCTCTACTGTTTCCATTAGTAGTTTTCGAGGAATTCCATCCACTCCAGGTGATTTATTATCCTTCATTGCCTTTATTTTCTTAGCTACCATTTCTGGAGTTACAATTAGCGGTCCTAAATAGTCAGATTTAGCCTCCTGAAATTTAGCATCTGGAGCTGGTAATGAACTAATATCCTCTCTGGTAAACACTGAACTGAAGTAACCATTTAATTCTTCCGCCATTAAAAACAGCTGTGATATTATATTTCCAGCACTGTCTTCAAGAGGTCTGACCTTGTCTTGTTCGTTTTGTTTACTCCTGACACATGCATAAAAACTCTTGCTGTAATTTTTTGTTACATGCTATTTTTTCTATTAGATTTTCTAATTTCAGTTGTAGCTGCATTAAGTGCCTCTTTGTAATTTACAGTCATCATCCATTCTGGTATGCCTATAAACTCTCCACATTTTGCTTGAGCACTGTTTTTCTAATAGCTTCTTTTGACAAGTGTTTCTTTATAGACTGTTTTCCTTGTTTTTTCAAGGGAACAAATTTATCGACGATACTCTCAATTTCATATTGTAGAATATTCCAACATTCTATTGCGGTCTTATTCATCAGCATGTTATTCCAATCTAGCTGTGCTAAGTTTTTTCTCATATCTTTATTTACCTTTCTGGAAGTTTCTCCTGTATGTTTTTATTTTTACTTTCAGTCAAAATGTATTTGATTATGGTCACTGTTACCCAATGGTTCGTGTATTTTTACATTGTCCACAAATTCTTTTTGTGATGATAAAACTATATCTAATACATTCTCTCCCCTAGTTGGTTCTAGCACGAGCTGAGTAAGGAAGCTATCCTGAATTAAAAATAGAAATCGTTGCTCCTCACCTCCTGTACTCTCTAGAAATTTCCTTTATATGTGTCCATGGTTAAAATCTCCCATTATGATACATTCCCCTTTACTAACTTCCTTTATAGCATTTTGTATTTTTGTGTTATCCTCTTCGTTTATGTTTTGGTAAACTAATCCAATAGTTAATTTTGAATTTCCTGAAACTATTTTGCACCAAACAGCTTCATAGCAATTTTCTTCCCTTTCTAGTCTTATTTCATAAGCGTGAATAGATTCTTTAACATATCAAATAATTCCCCCTCCCCTTCTTCCTATTCAATCTCAATCTCTCTTCCTATTCAATTCTCTCCTAAACATTATGCATCTGTTATGTTTATGTTGGCCCATGATTTGGTTATACCAATTATGTGAGGGTCAATGTCTTCTACCATAATGTTCAATTCGTTTTTTTTATTTACTATGCTCCTTGCATTTAAACACGCATTTATAATCTGTTTCAGAGATGTTTTCCGGACATTTTGTTATAGGTTTGTCTGTACTTGAGGCCTCTTGTTCTGCTTGAGGCACCTCTAAGTAAGTCCCCTGCATTTCTAGTTTAAAGAACGTTTACTACCAAAAATATCTGATATGCTACCCATGCCATTGTCTCCTGCTGCTGTGAGTTACCCACAAATACTGCTGCCCCCTTTCCACTTAGATGAAGCCCATCCTTCATGTACATATCAGCCCTCCCAACAAAACTTCCCCACAAATTCAACTTCCTCTTCCCTACATAGCTTCTGGACTAGCATGTTAATTGCCATCCCCTGGCAATTTCGATATCTATGACCCCTCCTTCCTATTACTGGTAAAGTCCCTGAGAGTATTACCTGCTCAATCTGCGTCTGCTTTAGTGTTCTGACCAACTGCCTGTATTTCCTGTTGCACTTATACCCTCCCTCTCTACGTTATTTGTCCCTACGTATACTAAAACAGATCCACCCTTGCCCGAACCAACAATGTTTTCTACCCTCTTCTTAACTATCAAATCCCCCACAAACACCCTCGCTCTCTTCCTCACCCTCTCTATTTCTGCCTCAGAATAACTCTTCAGTTAATCCACAAGTTCTTACTGCAACTCAAAACTGCAACCAACAGGGATGTGACCATTACAGTAGGAGCTACCTTTGGATCATGGCCGGGACTCTTGCGTTTCTTCCTGACGAGCCACTCTGCAATGTTCCTAGCCATGACAAGGAGCTTGGGGTGTTGTGTGTGGGTTTCTTGGTGGGCACACTGCAGGCGGAACAGGTGCTGGCGAACACCCTCAAGCTGACCTGGCACATACGGTGTGTGTGAATATGTGTGTGCGTGCGTGCGTGTGTGCGTGCGTGGAGTGGTGTGTGTGTTATATATATAAAAAGCACAGCGCCCACCCCCAGAATGGAGAGGGACAGCTGCCCAGGCAAGAAAAAGTCAACATAAAAAATTAATTTATTTGCATTGGCACATTTGTTTTTATATCTCCATTCTTGCGTGTTTCACTATCAGTCAGCTCAAAAGAATCCACTTATGTTCAAATAAATCTCCAAGCTATGAGAGCCTGTCATGCAAACATGTTACAGTTTCACATGTGCTGAGATATATTCAGAGTCTCTGTCCCTGGTGGTCATCTATCCATAATAGACACAAATACCCAGTTCCATCCACTGTACACAGGCTTTTTTGCATCCATCTGAGAACAGCCACAGAAATGTTCCAATTAAACAGTTATAAACAGATAAAGACTTGTATATGTACCTTTGAGCAGAGACTGGTGCTTCACTTGCAGTGAGCTCAGCTGTACAATGGCGGCTTGTAAACAGCCATGGAGCAGGACATCAGCGGCGGACACAAGACAATGCAGGACAATGACAGCTTGGTACACCTCCGTACAAGTGTCACTATCTGTAGGACACGAGACAGGACAATGATAGCTTGGTACACCTCCGTACAAGTGTCACTATCTGTAGGACACGATACAGGACAATGACAGCTTGGTACACCTCCACACAAGTGTCACTATCTGTAGGACACGAGACAGGACAATGACAGCTTGGTACACCTCCACACAAGTGTCACTAACTGTAGGACATGACACAGGACAATGACAGCTTGGTACGCCTCCACACAAGTGTCACTATCTGTAGGACACGAGACAGGACAATGATAGCTCGGTACACCTCCACACAAGTGTCACTATCTGTAGGACATGACATAGGACAATGACAGCTTGGCACACCTCCGTAAGTGTCACTATCTGTAGGACACGAGACAGGACAATGACAGCTTGGTACACCTCCACACAAGTGTCACTATCTGTAGGACACGTGACAGAACAATGACATCTTGGCACACCTCCACACAAGTGTCACTATATGTAGGATACGAGACAGGACAATGACAGCTTGGTACACCTCCACACAAGTGACACAATGACAGCTTGGTACACCTCCACACAAGTGTCACTATCTGTAGGACACGAGACAGGACAATGACAGCTTGGTGCACCTCCACACAAGTGTCACTATATGTAGGACACGAGACAGGACAATGACAGCTTGGTACACCTCCACACAAGTGACACAATGACAGCTTGGTACACCTCCACACAAGTGTCACTATCTGTAGGACACGAGACAGGACAATGACAGCTTGGTGCACCTCCACACAAGTGTCACTATATGTAGGACACGAGACAGGACAATGACAGCTTGGTACACCTCCACACAAGTGACACAATGACAGCTTGGTACACCTCCACACAAGTGTCACTATCTGTAGGACACGAGACAGGACAATGACAGCTTGGTGCACCTCCACACAAGTGTCATTATCTGTAGGACACGAGACAGGACAATGATAGCTTGGTACACCTCCACACAAGTGTCACTAACTGTAGGACACGAGACAGGACAATGACAGCTTGGTACACCTCCACACAAGTGTCACAATGACAGCTTGGTACACCTCCACACAAGTGTCACTAACTGTAGGACATGACACAGGACAATGACAGCTTGGTACACCTCCACACAAGTGTCACTATCTGTAGGACATGAGACAGGACAACGATAGCTCGGTACACCTCCACACAAGTGTCACTATCTGTAGGACATGACATAGGACAATGACAGCTTGGCACACCTCCGTAAGTGTCACTATCTGTAGGACACGAGACAGGACAATGACAGCTTGGTACACCTCCACACAAGTGTCACTATCTGTAGGACACGTGACAGAACAATGACATCTTGGCACACCTCCACACAAGTGTCACTATATGTAGGACACGAGACAGGACAATGACAGCTTGGTACACCTCCACACAAGTGTCACAATGACAGCTTGGTACACCTCCACACAAGTGTCACTATCTGTAGGACACGAGACAGGACAATGACAGCTTGGTACACCTCCACACAAGTGTCACTATCTGTAGGACACGAGACAGGACAATGATAGCTTGGTACACCTCCACACAAGTGTCACTAACTGTAGGACACGAGACAGGACAATGACAGCTTGGTACACCTCCACACAAGTGTCACTATCTGTAGGACATGAGACAGGACAATGACAGCTTGGTACACCTCCACACAAATGTCACTAACTGTAGGACACGAGACAGGACAATGACAGCTTGGTACACCTCCACACAAGTGTCACAATGACAGCTTGGTACACCTCCACACAAGTGTCACAATGATAGCTTGGTACACCTCCACACAAGTGTCACTAACTGTAGGACACGAGACAGGACAATGACAGCTTGGTAAACCTCCACACAAGTGTCATTATCTGTAGGACATGAGACAGGACAATGACAGCTTGGTGCACATTGCCACACGTCACTTATTTGTAGGACACAACGTTAAAGTGATCAATGACAGCAACATTTGGGAAGATTTACCTCAAGGATGCATGATTGATACATTACTTACAATCATGTGAACAATGAGATATATACAGACCCAAATTTAATAATGACAACAATTGTCGGTCTTCAGCAGCGTATCTACCCTGGACCTTTGATAAGAAACAGCTGCAGTAACCAATGTGGCCAATAACAATGTCATGCCTTGCAACGTAGAAAGAACATTTTCAAGCATGGCATTTACAACATAGGCCTATTATATATACACTTATTACACCACACAGAAGTACACTGCAAGTAATTAAGAAAACAACTTATTTGAACACCAATTATTATAGAATAATTCACAAACTTTTCTGAATTTAACTTCCAGCTGTGCAAAGTCAAAAAACTACATAAACAAAACATAACATTTACACGACTTGCATAAGAACAACTATCCTCACAGACACAAACTTTCTGCTAGTGAATCGCTCCTGGACTTCTCGTGTTGTTTGAGAATGAACCTGGTAACATCAGGTGTGAAGGCAGTGAAGTCGTGGCTCTGTGGAATATGACTGCCTTGCTTCAGTAGACTCAGGAAGGGTTGGGCAGCCTCCTGCAGGGTTCGGCGGATATCCAAGAACTCATCTGTTGGAATGGCAATCAAGGGATGAACCCAATGTGTACGGGCGGGAAAGCACTGTCTATTTTAAATTAATACGCTTTATTTCACACATAGCTGGATGTTGACACTACATTTCCACCTCATTCATAACTAATCAGATACATCTTGCTTCATGTCATGTGTGCTAAAACAACTAAAACATGCTTCGAATAAATAGAACAATATGTTGACTCTATGAGATCATAATAGATAATCACAATATGAAAACAGTTTCCTCTGGCATTTATGATATTATTTTCCCAGGTGCAGCTTAGGGATGACCTCAAAACATTGAATTATGGCGCTGCATGGAATTGCTATCCTTTACCCTCAGATCCTCGCCCCTGCTACAAGAAACTTTGAATTACATCGACCTGTGTGCACGAAAATAAACAATGTTTTTGAGAAAAATACATTGACAAACAATGTTAACCGAATCAGCTACTAACGCCCATAAGCCAATTTTATGTACTGTCACATGTCTTGAGATCAACCCTTAAACAGGTCACATATCTCCTGCTCTTTCACTTTACATATAAAAATAAAATGTTGATAATTATGGAAGTGGGTTACCTGTGAGTTGAACCTGTATGATCTTACACTTGGATCTACGTCTACCCTCTCGGCTCGGGGTGCCAGGTGTGCCAAGGATGGTGGGAGTGGATGGCTGCTTCAACCCCTCTATTGGTTTAGGGGGCTGACAACATGTCGCTGCTGCTGTTGCTGCTGCTGAAGACAAAGGCCATGGATTAATGGAAACAGGTATTTTACTAGGTTACTCTTTTCTTTGCCCACCCTTGGTTGGTTGCACATTTCTTTGTGTAGCAATAAATGCTGATGCAAACAATGCACATAACTTGTAAACCAATTATTAGTTTACTGACAGTCATTCATCAAACGTCATATGATGTTTGTGTGGGAAGATGTCCCCATGGTATGAACAGTCTAAAGAGAGTCAACTAACTTCCATTCCTTGCTGCCGGTTCAGCCACTGGACCAGTCCAAGAATCGTTGGACACTGGCCCACCCCTCAGCAAAATGAACTGGTCCAGGGGATCTTCAACCACAGGTGGAAATATCTCTTTGGTCTTCTCACTAGTATCTTTGTTTTGTCCCACCAATGGTTTTGATATGACCCCTGAAACAAATGGCACCACAATATATGATCACTGTTGAGAAACATTAACAAAGTTGTTAATAAAAGAAGCAGCAAACGATGTGTTTGTCAACATAATATTATGGTCTATTTACATATAAAAAATATATGTTGGTGGACCAGAATAGTTCCGCACAAAGTGAACAACCACTATGGAAATTTTTGCTTCAAGATAATTAGCCCTTCACTCATTGCTTGAGTTACTATAGAAATTGCCCACTGTGTTCTGGCTGATTCTTAATAAAGTTTAGAGATAATCATGACCTGACAAAGATAGGCCATCAATTGCAGCATCCAAATCAGTACCTTTCTTGATAGGTGGAATACCAGTATCGATACATTCATGTTTCTTCCTTTCATCATAGGTATATGTTGGACCACTTATTTCCTCATCTTGCATGTCTGAAAATATAATGTCATACAATTATTAAAAAAATTTTATTATACTGTTCAAAATAAAAAAAATTATAAAAAAAAACAAACATGCAGTGTCATCCATTGCTAAATAGTTAAGAACATGCAAAACAAATCAAAATATATGAGACTTCCAACAAATTGCAATAACGACTTCCTGGTTTTAATGTTATTTCAACAGTATTTATGCCAGTGTGACTCGCAACAAAAGTTCTTTTAATGTATAATGACAACTGAACATGTAGCATTTGTATATTTATAATAATTAACATCTATGGCACCTATATTACAGTACCCCCGGTACCAATGCCATCTTTATTAAACAATGGTATACTCAGAGATTATCTGAGCTGAGCGCCAATGGCACGAACAATTTCGAATTGACGTCTCAATGTGTGTCAATCGACGCATGACTGCCTATTGCTGTGACATTAAATCGTGTGATTATTTTTAATTTGACTACGCAACTAACTTGCTCCATGAAATATGTTGCATTACCTAAAAAAATTTATTTAGTTAGTCTGGCGTCACCAATATATCGAATTGGAATGTCAGCAACAAGTGAACTGTGTCATGGACATTTCAGTGACAAAGTTGAAGTTGCGGAACAGCTGACATTTGTGGGTCCAACAACGACATTGCTTCAATTAAAATCTGAATCATTTATTAAAGTTTATCTAGAACTAGACCCAAATGTTGTTGTTCTTGTGAATAATTGTTAAAATTTATGGTAAATAATATACTAGAAAAAAAATTAATTACAATAACAAATATTTATGTATATCTGCATTATAAATCGTTTATCAGGGGTAGCAATACAAATGAGTCAATTAAGTTGATGGTTGTCGTCATTATAATTGTTTTTGCAGCTAAATTGTGCAATGGACATTGACGGCCCTTGATGCACCTGTCACATATATTTGTGACCAACCAAAGTTGGAATTTGATGTATTACTGCATCATTATTTGTTTGGACATGATGGGGGTCGAGGGGGCGGGGTATGGGTGTCATGCAATCGATGGGTGCATTAGCCTTATCTGAGTAATACTGACCCACACTGTTTATCATAACGTATTTATGTAGCATTGAGGTATGGATTTATTCGATATTCAATAGTCTAGTTACTGACTGCTGAGAAATCGCCGTAACACTAAGACTTATCACTGTTCAGGTCTCATGTACAGAACACGATCACAGTAAAAATAATCACTACCACAAAACTCCTGTGTTGGTCCAATAATGTGTTGTTTGGTACACAAACTTAAGGTGGTGAGGGTAGGCCTACTTATTGAAGAGCGAGTGAGAGGATTTAAATTTGCTGCAGAAATAATGGCGAGGGCAGTAACAGTGCAACTAAAATGTGAAGTTGTCACGTTAAGTGTCCAACAAAACATGATTCAAATGTAATACACGAGTTGCTTGATTGATTGCAAATGCACCAACAAACTAAAAACATCTATGGCAGAAAATAGATTGACCCAATCATCATGAAAATTAATCATACAATTTTTTTTAGGCCAACTGACCCATGGCTATTTTTTCTAGGATAGTCTCTGCATACTTATGTAGGTGTATGGGCTAAATTCTACAGGACTCAAACTTTGGTTGACCAGAAAGAGATACTCCTTAATAATTAAATTTTTCCAACTATTGTATGAATGAATGTACATACATATGTACATACGTACGTCCATACACAGGCATGCATGTAAGCATGCATGCACGCACACATATGTACTGTATACATATACATCTATATAAATACACTAAATGTTAAACATGACAACCCTGACATACCCTGCATGGCCATGTTGTATAACTCATAAACTTCTACCAGCCCAACGTCACTGGTCTCGTCGTTGGTCCACTCCAGCCTCCTGTCTGCAGCCAGCCAGTGGGCCATGGACCGAGTGAAGCCAACTGTGGGGTCCCACGTGAGGTCCAGCTCCAGATTACCACTGCAGTCCTCACACTTGAGACGTAGCACTCTCATAGCATGTGATGGAAGGGCTCTTTCATGAGTAGCTTCTATCTCAGGCTCTGTGGTCATATGGTTACCGAGGGATTAATAAATTATGCTGACTGTGTACACAGTATAGTGTCTAGTCTATCTTTATGTGAAGTATGTATTCACAGTGAGCAAAATTAGCACTCATTTGCACATGAGAAAAATTATTTTAAAGCCAGTGATGTCAACTTTTTTATTAGTACATGATATCTTAATTGTGAATATTAAGATTTCTTCATAGTAGCCTAACAGTGGTACACGCATGCTCATCAATGTCTGTTGTATGTTACATGTATGTTTATTTAAGATGCTAACTCCGTGACAACAAGACATCCAGTAGCAACACAGTGAACACCAGAGCCATCTAGCAGTCATTAGAGGTCATCAAGTTGTGACCACATCAAGAAACATGTTGTGCATCATCAGTCAGCTCTCAACGAGATCATAATGTTTAGTCAGATATGGATCTGTTATTACAGTTGTTTTTATCAAGTCATACCTTGTAGTCTGAGAGTGAGGATTTCACTGAAGTACTTCTCCCTCTGCCAGAACTGCTTCAGTAACGCCTGCTTCTTGTCCGGTGACATGAAACATCTAAGAAATACATAATGATACCTTCTATAGCACCTAAATCCTTAGGAACGCCAGCTTAGAGACGCAAAAAAAAACAAGAATCATTAAGCATAATATCATGAACAGAGACGTGCATAAGTCATCAAAGTGAGGGACGACCAAGGATTTAGCAGAATTTTTTATAACAGATTCTACTGTAATTTAATTTAACCAATATGTTAAATGTTAAAAAATAGCAATAAATGAATGATGTGTATATATCTACGAGTCCTGGAAAGCTGTAATATCCAGTGATTGCAGATCTTTCCACGGATCTATACGTGGGTATGGCGACGAGATAACACTGATGTTGGCTGGTGATTCCAACATGGATGTGTTCAAGTCTCTCTTTTCTTGAAGTCCTGAAAAACAATGTTACATAACAGTTTAATAAACAAAGCACATACGTAGAATCAACATCCTCAGATTTTTGCAGTTTATAACTCGCCATGTTATTTATTACAGCTCCTCCAGAATGATGTCAACAAAACGTAACAGAAATGTTAAAATTAATAATAGTAATAAACTGCATATTAAAGAAATGTAATTGACCATTGAGTAAAAGCGAAAGTAATTCACCTAAAAACTACTTGAGTAAAAGTAAAATTACTTTGTAAAAAAGTAATTGTGTAAAAAGTAAAACTACTTTTTCAAAAGTACTTGAAGTAGAAGTAGAAGTAAAAGTACAACACTTAGAAATAACAACAAAATTATGAGTAATATATAAATTACACAATTTGCATCTGACAACTGTTTTGCAACCACTCTGCCTATAACAATGTGCTCCCAGACAGCCTTAGCTAGTCAGTCAGTCTTCCACCAATGAACACGGTGCTCACTTGGATGCTTGGAAAATTACATTATCTTTAATGAGCGCTCACAACATCAAATAATTTTAGTTAAATACAGAACTTAATTAACGATGAGGCACAATCTGTCTTTTTATCGACTTGTTTCACTGAGGTATGGGAGGAGCTAGACTGTACAACAGGATATGTATACGCAGGTGTGATTGTATCTGATTAGGTAGAAGGTCAGTCCAGTAGTAGTAGTAGCCTCTCAGGAAAACTGGTCTGAGGTAATACAACCTAGCACTGTCCACAGTAAAATTAACAAAGACATTTGATGCCTAGCTGATAAAGCCATCTGGCTTGTGAACTCCCACCTTCTCCTGTCTTCCCAGACATGTCTTATCAGATCACACAAACATTGAAATACGCTTTAGCAGCTAGCTGTGCTGGTTACCTGGTACAAGCTGGGGCTAGAATTTATCAGAAGACAGACCAGTGCAACAGAGGAATGATGTTGCTAATTGCAATTAAAAGTGACCTGTCAGGGCGCCTGTCCCTGTCTTTGATATTATTTATGGGTCAGCTTGAATAAGCCATTGCTGGGAAAAGATGCTGCCAAATGGCAGATTATCAATTCTTTACTGTTTAGTTCTGTAGAGTAATCATTATTATGAATTTATTAAATATCTCAATATGAATTTTATTCGTGAAAGTAAAATGCTGTTTAATGCTGATGTAAGTCGGTAAGGCCGTTGCTGACAATTCCAATGGGTGAAAATCAGTTCTCGTTCTCGATCCACGTTCGCTCACGAATATCAGAATTGTGTCAGTGTATGGGAATTATCAATACATTGTCAAAATTGCAAATTTTAATATTTATAATACATACATATTGGAAACTTACTGATTAATAGTTGGTGCAATGGAGACATTTACATTGTGGTTTGAGGTGGCGTTTAAGCATTGTGTGCTCGAAGTGACATTTCATGTCAATGGCCTTGACCTCACCTATGCCAATATTTGGCAGACTTCGTTCACTGACGTAGATATAAAACAGTGGTTGCATCGATTTCCCAAAGAGAGGTATGCATGCATATATGATCACGAACTGGCATGCGATTGAATTATATTAATAGCTTTTGGCCTGGCGACTATGAACAGTTTTTGAAATGTGGTTGACGGTGGAGTGCCACCGGCAGCAGCGGTTTCACAAAAAAATGTTATAAAAATATATTGCGAAGTAAATAAAAGTAATGGAGTAAAAAGTTGCGTTACTTTAGATAAAACTAGTTCGTTACAAGTAAAAAGTATTTAGTAAACATTCTACTTCGTTACATGCCAATTACTTGAAATAACTACTCAAGTATTGTAACAAAGCAGTTTTACTTCGTTACATGCCAACCCTGGGCATATATCATCTTTTGTTGCTGCACTGTCAACCACAGTCCTGTTGAAGATACCTTGTTCATTGAGTTGTGTGAAGGACACATCAGTGTTGTCAACTGGAGAGACAGCAATCTTCTCTGGCTCCTTCAATCTGGCAACTAAACCTTCTTGTGATAACAGCTTCTCCAAATCTATAAAGCAAATCACTGGCAAACCACAACAGGCAACATTGGGTAAGTCATCATGTTTAGGCCATATGGTTTCATTGGCAATTGGTGATAATCCCAAAGATTAACACATGAATTTCAATATATGGCACTGATTAAATTACTTTTAATATCTCATTACATAAGTTTATAAGTCTATCAATAAACTGGTACAGACCCCACTGGGAGTCAGCTACGGGCATGGGAAATGCAGCCTGCATGTTGCCATTCTCTCCTATTGGTTGCTCTTGTGGCTTTGGCCACGCTGCATGTGTTGCACATCGCCATTAATGTTTATAAGTCAACAATATTATTCAGAATGATTTACATATTTGTTACATCAATGTTGCATTTTTTTGCAACCAATTTACATTACACATTACATTACACATACCTTGAGATGGTTCTTTTACGGCCTCAGTCAGTCTTTCTTGCTGTAGTTTAGTCAGGAGCTTCTGTAGTTCCAAGTCTGGGTCACAGAGAGTCACTGCTGTTTGCTGTGTTCTCTCAGCATCAACTGATGTGGATGGCACCAGCTCCTCGTCCAGCAACTCATCCTTCAAAATTAGTAAATGTTTAACCAAAGTAAGGCCTTTAATTTTTTATGGATTTTTTCTAACACAAAAAACGAGTTGGTCGGTCATAAAAAATAATAATAATAACAATTTAAATAGTACCATACTGGCCATATGTATTCACACTTAAAATCACAGCTGTCCAGAAACATATGCCATACGACATGGCAGACAAAAATAATTCACAGGTACACTGTCTGAATCTTTACACATGCGAACAAACGTGTCCCATTAATTCATGCCAATGCATTCATTCCAGATTATGGTGTCTTTGCGACTTTCCGCGGCGAGAGATAATATAAGCTGCTGACGATCACTGCAGAAAAAGCTGATGACCACGGTGCTACTAAGACTGAAAGCGCTTAAAAAACAAACTAGGCCTGGTGATGACCACCTCCCAGTTTGGCAAATTTAGTTTATAACCATACTTTAGTTTTGAGAATACATCACGAAGATGACAAATACAACCGTATTAGAGAAAGTGCCTGGGGGAAAAGTTTTTTCTTTCAAAAAACAGAAATATTAGGTCAGCGGATCCATAAACCAACTAACGAAAAATAAAAGGCCTAAAGGTATGTCCTTATATAGTGCAGGATTCAGTCCTTAGGACTTCTCAAAGCGCTCCACACTTATTATAGCAATGCAAAGTTAGTATAAAGATTTTTTTAAATTACATTTATGTGGGACAGTGCACCCTGTTGCTGTAGTGGAGTTATTAACTCAGAATCATGGCTAGTTTGCTGTAAATAACAAGGCAGATATATGTTTGTACCAGAGCTTTGCATTAAGCCAAACATTAAACATATATATATATATATATATATATATATATATATATATATATATATAAATATATAAATATATATATATATATATATATATATATATATATATAATACAATATACAAGATGTGCCTTAGCCTATATAATTCTAATAAATAAACTAACAGCAAAGGTGAGGGGAACCAACCACACGCAGGTGATGGACCCTCCTTAAATTGACAAATCAATCCCTCTGCAGAAGGGGAAAGCGTCAAAGCGCCCCAAAAACCCCTTCGCTACCTCATGTAAGGGATGAAACCCCTGAATTCTTACTGCTCCATGGCAGTGAAGACCATTAAAACTGGATTAACTCAATATCAACAATATCATTACATACAGTCCATACAAATATGAATTAAATATTTTCACCCTAAATCCTCGCTCTGATGGTGAGTTTTGCACGTCCCTGTTCATGGTATTATGCTTAATGCTTCTGGTTTGTCTATATGCTGAAATTGTGTTTTTACTCAATTAGTTTTCTTTGGTTGTAAAGTGCCAGTAAATATCCTTGCAGGAAATTATCTAAAACTTACTTCTTCTGAACTTACCTCTATATGAAGTAAGGTTTCCTTCTCATATATGACAGTGTCATCACAGTCTGTCTCACGGTGTTTGTGCTCAGTGTTGTTGCTATATATCAGGTCACATCTAAAACACGATAACAAAGATAAGTGCACTGCTTTTATAAAAAAATTAAGCACAATAGCCAGTCTTAGGACCGCTCAAAGCACTTTACTTTTCACGCCCTAGCACACCTGTTCATTACAATACTACATGTGTAACTTGACTTCTCAGGGAAACATTAAGCTGCACTGTAATTATCAGGACTTGTCTTCCCTTTGTTTAGTTCTGGCATAAATGATAATAATTATGTATGAATAAAATACATTTGTGCAAAATAAAAGAAGTGAAAAGTGACAAATTGACAAAAATTAAGATCCATTTTTAGAGACATAAATTTCCATCCATTACACATTGTTAAAATAATGATATCATGAGCAATCTGGCATGATGTGTAACTACTGCATATTCTATATAATTGGTTGGTTTCTATCACATACCTCAGTAAATGTACTTCACTGATGTGATCGCCACTGTCCATGACAAATGGATCTTTAATCATCTTTGGTTTCAGACGTTTTATCATGCTGTCTAGTGGTGGCATCTGGCAGGCAAACCCTGCCAAATGATCAGCACTGCTCACCTCTTCCAGAAGCCATCCGTCACCTATGGGAGTAGAAGTAAATAATTACTAAATATACAGCTGCAAGTTATTTATCATTGTTTAACAAAGAGATTGATTGTGTTGCAAGGATACTAAATTCACAACTACATCCCAAACAATACAGGAATTACTTCACTTTTTCAAGGTTAAAACATTGTGGCTTTACAGAAATGACCATGGTTGCACCAATTTTAGGATTCCCTGAAACCGTTCACATTGTTTATTTTAATTTCCATGGGTATAGTAATATACACGAAGTAGGAGTGTTCTCGGTTTTTAGAGAATCATCAAAGACGCATATTTCCAACTTCCTTCTCAAACTATTACACGTGTAGTTTTCACATTTTAATGTAACAATTTCAACAGAATAAGTTGCATATATGCAGACACATTTCACAAATGTTTCCATATTTTTATTTACAAAACAATTACATAAATGCTGAATTCATACGAGAAAAATAATTCGTCCTACTTGACAAAAAAGTACCAGTTAACAAAATTGGGTAAAAAAATACATAAAAATTCCATTCCATCAAAATTACATTCCAAACACAGCTACTAAATGGCATGGATAATAGTGCTACCTTTCTCAGTGTTGCTGTGAAGTTCCTCAAGGCCTACTTTTTCAAAATTGTCCCAGACAAGTTCTGTTTCATCAGCAAGTCTCCGCAGGACCTCATCTTCCACAGAGTTTTGAGACTCTGGGTTGGAACTTGGGACCATCTCATATGTACCCCCAAATTCATTGTAACACAGAAGATGGTCACTAGGGGGAATAAAACACTTTATATGCGTTACCAACAGCAATCCCAAACTGGTGAATATGTGCAGCATGTAACTGCCACCAGAATGTGTATGTGTACAATGTACGAGTTTGTGCAGGTTTTTTCTCACAATTTTCTGTACAAACTACTTCTCCCAAAAACTGAGCAGACTTCTCCAGAATATTACAATTTTACCATGTATGGCTCTTAACACATGAACCTCTTAGATATCTCACCATCTACCTGTGGAAAGTAAATTCAACGAAGAAAGCACTGTCCATTTCTTTAATCTGTCATAATGGAATTTATGCATTTTTGCTACAACTTGTTGTAGGACTGCCAAGCGGATAGACACTTTTTCTAGAATACAATATCAAATGCAGTGGTCATACACAGTAAACGGATATAACAGTAGGATTTTCACCTCACAAAGGATTCTAATTGTGACGCTGCTTTCCCAGCTAGTGTAGTCACATCAGCCAGTAGGTTGGCATCATCCAGTTGTAATTGTTTTTGGTTGGCACAGGCTGGAAGGAAATAACACATGCAAAAAACATACAGTTCAATGCTCAGCACCTGATTATGAACAAGACAAAATGCAGTTGTAACTAATGTATAATTTGATGATGACATTATACCTCAAAACACATACTATTTACCATGCTACCTTGTACATCTTTGAATATCTATATCAAACTTAAAAATATCATGTTGCCACACATTAAAGTTATGGGAACATCCAAGATACTTACTTAGGCATTTTATTTTTTATTATTTGGTTTACGGATTCTCCAACACAATAGCGTATCGTGAATTATTTTGTGTACCATATCATGTGCCATAGGTTTACGGACAGCCGAGATATTTTAAATGTCTGATTACATTTGGTCAATACAGTACTATTTTTTCCGACCGACTGACACATTTTTGTGTTAGAAACAATCCGTAAACCAATTAATAATAAACTATAAAAGGCCTTACTACAGAATTTTGTTTTGTAGGCAAAGAACATGCCTGAACTACGTTACTTAACCGTTTGTCTCCTTAGGTGCCTATGACATAAAAGGTAAAGCTGCAGACAATTTAAGAGTAAACAATATCTAGAAGACTGATCAAATATGAAAAACTGAATTTGCTCCTTCCATATCTTGTAAATGTGAGTACCTGTGTAGGAACATGTTTGGTGATGCATGGAAGAATTGTCCGGGGAGAGGCTTGAATAAACTGATCTTTTTGACCATTTGGGTACAAAGTTGTTGGGGTACAAACTAACAAGTTAGCATTTCACAGTATCTTACATGAAATATGCACTGCAACACATGAAATCAAAACGCTTTCTACTACACGTTTCCACACTTGTTTATACATTAAACTACCAGATTTAACTATATACACTGAATAAAAAATTAAACATCTTAAATGGAAAAGTGAATAAAGAAAGTGATGAATTAAACAAAACAACATTTTTCACATTCATGTAGATCAATTATCCATCTTGCCATTCAAATTTGTTTATTTAGGGTATAACTCATTTTGATGATAAAAATATACTTTTGACAATCACATTTAAATTGGCATACGTTTAAAATATTTTGAATGGGTGTTTCTCAAATATGCTTACTGGGTTATCTTCATTATTTTACAATGGAATGACTTGAAACTTCTCAGAGTACACCATCAAAGTATGAGGTAGATCGCTGCAGGAAGATTTTTTTAATGACTGTCCCCATAGCAACTATAGTGCGGACATTACAAACACTCACCCCTCACCCATGGCCTCCTGTAGGCCTCGTCTGGCACTGTGCCGCTGTGAGCGTACTTCTCAATCTGATCCAAGTGCTGCGGCACTGCTAGCAGCATGCGGTTCAACAGAGCCCGATGCTTCTGCACAGCCTGGCAAATACAACACCATCACAGATACAACACCATCACAGATACAACACCATCACAGATACATCACCATCACATATACAACACCATCACAAATACAACACCATCACATATACAACACCATCACAAATACAATACAATCACAGATACAACACCATCACAGATAATACACCATCACAGATACAACACCATCACAGATACATCACCATCACATATACAACACCATCACATATACAACACCATCACAAATACAACACAATCACAGATACAACACCATCACAGATAATACACCATCACAAATACAACACCACTACAAATACAACACCATCACATATACATCACCATCACAAATACAACACCATCACATATACAACACCATCACAAATACAACACAATCACAGATACAACACCATCACAGATAATACACCATCACAAATACAACACCATTACAAATACAACACCATCACAGATAAGCGACGATCTAAAAACTTTGATGTGCAGCCAAAAAACAAACCGATATCATTTAAACTCGGATCTCCCTCTACTTTGAATTACATCGACCTGTGGCAACAAGTGTACATCTCTTCATCCGTCATACTGTAACCTTCACATACATGGAAATATGTAGCCTACATTAAAGTCAAGGGTAAACATTTTAAAAGTAAAACACTGTGCATAAGACACAAGCCAATTATTAACAAAACAGACACAAACATATGTATAGAGGTATTTACTCATAAAATAACAACTGTTACAAATTGTTTCCTTTGAATCTGTATTTGAAGGCAATTCAAGACTTCTATTTTAGTATTTATATATGTGATGCTTTATAAAAATAGGTGTTCTAGTGTTGACCACAACAGACATAACAGACATTGTTTCTTTGTGTACAAGAACATTAAATAATTCACTAACAGTATCAATTAACACAGTACATAACACGATTATAAAAAGTTATGGGAAAACTATCCTGTCTTTACCTCAATATGGAACACTAAGATCGAGATGCAACTTTACCTCTGCAAAGTAATCAACAGCCAGAAATCTAGGCATGATGATCTATTCTGATTCCATTTGAAGGTCTGATGATTTCACTAATGACATGCAGACGATTACTGAAAAATACGATGATTGCAAGTTGTTATTATTGTAGTTACCTTTATGTCTTATACCATATAAAGTACATTTATATCTACTTGGGTATATAAGAAAAATACCAAAAGGTGTATAGATGTGCCAAGTAGCAAAGCTGCAAAAAAACAGTAGTTTTTTATGATGTTAAGATGTTAGAAGAAACTGGCATTGCACCGAGGTTATGAGGGTTTTTCTCCTTCTGACAAGTTTTTATTTTAGGGTATATTTACTTAATTCTGGCGGATTTTGTGTAAACGCCATGGTGTTTGGCCCTCTACAGTCAACGGGCTGGTTTCAAGAGCATCATTGGTGCCATCAATTGAATGAAAATTATCACTGTAAACCCTCATTAATTTCAGCCATGCTCATGCCAATGGTCACTGCCAGTGCCACTGCCCTGGCAATTTCTATCCATGCCATGGCTGGTGCGAATGTTTGACCAGACCGTGACTCAATTTTACAAATGATCTAACTCAGTCACTGTAAGTCAGTGGCAGTAAGCATTGCTGATCCAAGCTTGAATTCCCTCAGTCAGTCAATACCATTAATAATGCCCGCATTTTGTACATCATCACGGCAATGCCTGTAGTGTAAGCTGGGTCATCTGTATTGACATAGTAAAGCTACATGGTCATGGAGTGGGATAAACTGACAGTACTACACTAGTAGTGTAGTACTACCAGTGTCAGTGTAAGTGAGGATGCATTCAATGGGTTGCGACTCGAAGGCAAATGCCGAGGGCGAGGCGAAGGCAAAGCTGAGCCCGAGGCCTGCGCAGACGACAACCGAACTGCGCCTTGCAGACGCGTCGTGACAGTTAGTGGACTCCTAAAGTAAAGGGTTAAACCCTGGAAGTATCGATCATTACCTCAATATACAAAAGCAATTAAACTGTATACAACTCGACTCAAGTCGACATATAATACTAAGAAATCATGTTTATGTAGGCCGTTGACTTTGCATCTCACCAGCTGCGCGCCATTTTGTTTGATATTGATACATAACGTAGCAACCGTTTAATCCATTTTAGTAGTTGGACAACCTCCGATCTTTGATCGATTCGATGTTTTGGAGGACAAAAAAGGTGGTCAGCCGATTATACCAATTAAGACCCGACCTCGGGGTTTTGAAATGGGGTTTTCCAGCGTACACAATCAGTCGGGGATTTATAGGATGATTTCTGAAAATGGTACAGTTGAAAACAATTCTCTCAAAAGGGGGAGTTCATTGGACCCCCCCGAACTGCCTGAGCCGAGGACGGGCATGATTATGCACTTTGTATTATTTTATGGTTGTACAGATTAATTATTCTAATTTGCATTGATGGATGCATGTATTAATAGAATTTGCTTTTTTAATAAAAGCATTCTTCTTCTGGGCGAATCCGGACACATGAAAAGGGGTGCCCAGTTTCCCAACGGGACATCAGGGTCGGCACTTATAGCTATCCACATTTCCTCAGGGGCACGTGATCAAGCTTAAGGAGAAATGCAGTAATTTAAATGAGACAAAATACATTTAACAGCAGCGGACCCCGGGTGGGTCTTAGGGGTCTCAAGACCTCCCCCTGACCCCCTGTGGCCGTGGTAAATATTACGCTAAACAAACACATATATAAGCCTACATAAGAACTAGCGTCAATGTAAAGACTGAAGTATTAGCAGCCGGCTAATATGAACCCGTATGTAAGTAGAACGACACATGTGTCGCCCCCCCCCAAGTAGAATGACATATGACTACGACTGACTGAGACCCCCCCGCCAACAAGCCTAGATCCGCCCCTGTTTAACATATCAAAATAATATTATTGCACTGATAAAGAGCCTGTACGGCCTACATTATAAAGGAATTAGTATGTATGAAGAAATTAAGATGCATTGCACGACAACGACACGATTATTTCCAACCATAGGTGTCATAACCAGGGGCCACCACCTAACATTTTAGGTGACGACTCGAAAATACCACCAATATGTTTGCTACAATCCAGGCGCGGAAAAATTTTGCCTTTCGGCACGTATGCAAATAGTTTTCATGTTGCTAATTGGCACACAACACCAAGAAACTAATATGTTTTATTGAATGTTAATACGTTGAGTGATCACGTGAAAAAATATTCTTTAACATTAACTAGTATTTTAGACATGATTCTGAATAATTGCGCGTGCTTGCGTTTGTGTTTGCGAGCCTCGGTGCCCCTTTGTGCATGTTTTCGTGTGTGTGTGTGTGTGTGTGTGTGTGTGTGTGCGTGCGTGCGTGTGTGTGTGTGTGCGTGCGTGCGTGCGTGCGTGCGTGCGTGCGCGCGTGTGCATTGGCATGCATGCATGCGTGTATCAGTAATATATGAGGGTGTGTGTGCCTCTACCCACATCGAAGCCAAACACTGACAGCAGAGTATTTATGTGTAATGTATAGGCCTATTTTTTGTAAGCGTGTTGAGAAAACTACTGTACAAACCGGTTGATTCTAATCGTAAATTTTACAAGGCGCCATTCCAACAGTTGTTACTCACTGCGCCATATATAATATTCTTAAAAACAGGTGAGTTTTAAAATGTTTTTTTTAACAACGCATGGCGTCGTACAACATTTTCTAAAAAAAACAGGTGAGTCTTAAGATGCGTTTAAAAACAACATATATTTTTAGTATCGATGTCAGCTGTCGTGACAGCATTGACTTATTACGTTGATCGATTGAACGCTTTACTTTCGCTTTGCCTTGATTGATTAAGTACCTGCGATAGAACAACCTGCACGTTACCATTAAAACACCAGAAGAACTGCAACACTGAGGCGTCGACAAGTGTCAAGGCGTAGTGCTGCTTTGTATCACAAATATTGTAAGTTATCAGGTCGCTGCGTAGCTTTCATCCGTGTGGAATGTGCTAATATGTTTTATGACACACAGACGTGTGTTTTTAAAGTCAGCTACCTGCGGTTACATACTCCATCCATCAGAAACATGCCACAGCGGATGGTCCTAAGCGAAGGCACGTCAGACTCAGTTTGAGATTCACATTATCTCTGTAGGTACCAACTCTACCGTGGAAGTACCTACTCTACCGTGAAAGTACGGGATGTTTCCGACAGCAAGAAGTTGCGTGAAGACCTCGACAGCATCGCCAGGAATGTTCTTCTGAAAATATTCGCAAGACAAAAGTGGACAGGTACCAGATCCCCAACATAAACGATTTGTTCTCGATATTAACGGGTTACCAACTGTACACAAAGCTTGACTTAAGCCATGCTTATCAACAAATTGTACTCGACGAAGCAAGCTCACTACCATCAGCACCTCCAAGGGTTTGTTCGAGTATGAACGTTTGCCGTATGGTGTCAGCTCATCCCTAGGTATATTCCAGAGGATTATAGAGTAGTTGCTTCAAAACATTCCAATGATAGTAGTCTACGTGGATGGTGTTCTAGTGACGGGAAGAACGTCAGAAGAGCACGATCGCAATCCCCAAATAGTGTTATCTGTACTCCAAGAAGAAGGGCTACGCCTAAAAAAGGAGAAATGTGCTTTTCGACAGAAGTCGTGTCAGTACCTAGGACATGACAAGACATTCATCCGGCAAACGACAAAGTTCTCGCTATTGAGAACGCACTTGATATGCAGAATGTCCAGGAGCTTCGCAGCTTCTTGGGGCTCATCTACGACTATTGCTACTACTTGTGGGGCGCTGTAGCGGAGCGGTTAGAACGTCGCGCTGTCAATCGAGAGAACCCGGGTTCGAATCATCTTGCTGTCGTTTCGAAACTTTGGCAATTTTGTTCATCTCACGTTGCCACAGTTCGCTCAGCTGTATACATGAATACCTGGCTACAGACTTAGATGGATATAGGAACGAATAGTCTTCTCGCAGTAATTGCAGCGTGGCTGAAAACTTCCCAGAGAAGTCCAAATGGCGCTGGAATGAACAGGTCTGCCAGGGGGTGAAGTGTAAAGCGCTTTGATCAATCCCAAGTCTGGATACCGCGCTATATATCACAACTTTCTGTGAAACCTGAGCACCCTTTTGTCACCGGTCCACGAGCTAACCCGCCAAAATGTCAAATGGGAGTGGGAACCGAGACAGAGGAAGAAAACCTTCGAGGAAGCAAAAACACTGCTTTCCTCTTCCAAAGTGATTGTACATTACTACCGTGAGCTACCTACTCTTCCAAAGTGATTGTACATTACTACCGTGAGCTACCTACTCTTCCAAAGTGATTGTACATTACTACCGTGAGCTACCTACTCTTCCAAAGTGATTGTACATTACTACCATGAGCTACCTACTCTTCCAAAGTGATTGTACATTACTACCATGAGCTACCTACTATTCCAAAGTGATTGTACATTACTACCATGAGCTACCTACTCTTCCAAAGTGATTGCACATTACTACCATGAGCTACCTACTCTTCCAAAGTGATTGCACATTACTACCATGAGCTACCTACTTTGTCATGTTTCATTATGTTAATCTTTAGTTGTATTTCCAAAGGTGTACAAAGAACGTATATGCACAGATCACAGATAGGGAAGTAGCAGCTTGAGACAAGTCGAAGACAACAAGGGTGACGGCAGGTGTAATTTATATACATCAAAAGGATTAAGACTCGATAAACCTATAAATAACACTTAACTGCTGACACGCTCGAATGACAAAACGAAGATCAACTCAAATCAGTTCTTTATTTCCAAATGAAAATAGAAATCTACAATAATGGCCAACGTTATCAGACAAGACACATTAAGAAATGCATAAACATTTTATTTTATAAATGGGTAAATTCAGACATAGTACTTATTTCCACACTAGACAGACTCGAATCTTATAGCGTTTAATCAGTTTATGTAGTTGTTCACTTGTCATTCGATCACAACGTATTGTATCATTGGTTTTACTTTCTGCTTGCTCCCGGCATAGCTGTAAGCAAGTGCTTTGCCTTTGAACATTTCAAATTTTTTTTAATGTATTTTAGTTTTTTACTGATGTTTATTTTGGAATGACATGTATGGTTTTCCATTGTGTCTATACTAGTTCGTTAAAAAAATTGTTTTTGTATCGGTATCTTCTCGAGGAGTCTCAATCATGTAGGGCCTATTGTCTGAGATTTCATATTTTATTTCATCCTGACAATTGAATTGTTTTAATTGATGTATAAATTGCAGCCGCATCATCTTTCTTGTAGTTGCAACTCTGTTCGCTATTATATCAACCTGCGTGTTTACGTCAGAATACATGTTCGGCGCAGGTCAACGCTGGAATGAGGTCAAACAGGGGCTTGCTCGTCGTGTTGCTAACACGGACACGCTATCAATATCTAATTAGTGAACGCGCTCTCGTTGCCTATCATAATTAGCGCAAATGCGCCTGGTAATTGACGTAATGTTGGCGGTGCGCGAGAAGTATACACGATGCGAATAATTATCGGGCGCTAAATTTTATAGTAATTTGTCTCGTAACATCACAGGAAGAATTAGACTATCCATTTCTTGTTTGGCAGATGACAAAAAATTAATAAAGTAATCCAACTCCCCGCCCCTCCCCCGATATTAATGATGGCGTCACCGTTAAATTGTAATAATAATAATAATTTTTTTTAACCAAAATGTCATCCTCTGTGTATTGACCATCGAAACAATTATCTCGCTTCAGAGCTTTTCTTCAGCTGTATTCGCCGAACTGTTCCAAGTGAACGCCACATCATCCGACCTGTGCTTCGTACGCCATCGCTGGTGTCCCTGTCGTCTTGATTGTTTCATCTCGTCGTCTTGTACACTGTCGTCTTTGTTTTCTCTTTCCATACACTGATAGCCAATCTGTTATTCAACGTGAATTCTTGTCAGACCCAGTACATCTTCGTTTATTTCTTTCTTGCTGTTATCGTAATGTATTTTACCTTTGTGTGCTCCACAAACCACATTGTTCCTACGGCGTAGTTCATCCCTTCCATGTTTCTTTGCGTTGTTCATGTCTTTCCATGGTTTTAATTATACAATGCTCAATCACAGTGTCAAATAGTGTTTACCTCCACCCATAGGCTTGTTGTGCTCTGCGGTTGACACATCGACGTAGAGTGAACAAACTTCTTGTCACCGCTGTCTCTGCTTGTGCGCCACGTCCGAATGCCATGACAGCCGTGTCGGTAACTGTTTATGGACGACACTATTAGTTTTCGTCACTTCTACTGAGGACTACAATGACATTCTTGGCTGGAACTGGAACACCTATTGAGATCCAGTCAAGCGTTCGTTAGGACCTGTTCAGACGGAAGCGGCCGGAATGCCGAAACAGCTCACTCTTCACTGTATACATCGTAATCATACACTCGTGTCAAATTCATTTCTAATCATCATCTGCTTGCGTTATATGACCATAATTCTAAATATTTACCAAAATCTTAAAAGAGTTCTGACACACCAGTGATTGCTCCATTTATTACGGGTGCGTGCAGTGCAGTAGACGGTATCTGGGGTAGTGGGCCTATATGTTCGTTAAGGAAATATGGTTATTGTATCTGCTGCTATAAAGAATGGAA